>CAXITT010000056.1:854698-884524 GCA_964033795.1 Lymnaea stagnalis
GGTGCGGCTTGGTGGTGCGGCTTGGCGGTGCGGCTTGGTGGTGTGGCTTGGCGGTGCGGCTTGGTGGTGCGGCTTGGTGGTGCGGCTTGGCGGTGCGGCTTGGCGGTGCGGCTTGGTGGTGCGGCGTGGTGGTGCGGCGTGGGGTCGGGTTTACATCAGATGGAGAGTGGCCTCCGCGCATGGTGATGGGAAGCCATGGATCTGCCCGAATGGGGGGGGGTAGTGGCGGAGCGGGCCAGGGCACCTACATGGGCTATAGTCCCATTGATAATGATGAATGAATGGATACCGTTAAAATGCAGCTAGGGGTGCACACATACACTAACTAGATGTCCACGTAACGTAAGACTGTCGGTGTAAGGCTTGCATCCTCAAAAATGTGTTGAATATCAAATGCTGAATTAACTGTTCTGTACTTTATCCACGAAAACATCATCGCAGTAAACGGGATCCCAATTAAATTCACGTGAACTTAAAATCTACTTTTTTTTTCCGGGTGAATTACAAAGGACATTGCACTAGGCGCTATTTCAAGTACGGTATCTCATGTGTAGACCTGGTGATTGAGAGACATGCAGCTCACATATTTGAAGATCATATCACTAGTATACAAATTTTATTGGAGGTCTCTCGACATGCAATACGGATATTTGAGGATTTGAATACAATTAAATTTTGAAGATGTTCCAGCATGTCACACAGTGTGTATGATAAAATTTTTAAAAAATGTATGTATTATATAATTTTAAAGTATATAACTAACTCTAGTTTTAATAATATAATTGAATAATTTTGTTTCCCATGACCGCCCGCTAGGCTCCATTGAGTCCTGACACTAGTTTGGGTGTACCCTCCTTGCACAAGACAGTAAGAATGTATTGCGCCCCCCCCCCCAAATCCCTATTGTTTTACTCAAGGTCTTTAAAGAAAAAAAAAAAAGGTTTATGTTATTTAACAAATTGATTTTTATTTAAGTGTTTTTATCGACAAGAAGCTGGGCCCAAGTTGTAAATTAATAGAAAAAAGAGATGGAGACCATTACAAGAAAATAAGCTCTCCGTTCGTCGTCTCACAAATCTTTTAACAAATAACATTCACGTTTTCATTGTCTCCCTCAGGCAACGAGGCAGTCCCCATGTGTAGTGTTTATAGAATCCTACCCCAATACCCCTCACCCCCAAGTCGGCATTTTCTCCTCCCCTGTTAGTCTGTCCATCTGTCTGTTTCCCTCTCCCCCACTCTCTCCCTCTCCCCCACTCTCCCCCACTCTCACTACCACTNGGCCATTTGTCAACTTCAATTTCATTAATTTTTTTTAAAAAAAAGATTTTTTTTTTTTGGGGGGGGGGGGGGGGGGGGGGGTGGGGGGGGGGGGGGAGGGGAGCGAAGGCACCGCTCAATGTCCTTGTATCAAGCCTACATCAACACGCGAAGATACGGACACGAGCTCAGCCGGAAATCGATGCCGCCGACGTGAGCGGAACACGGCCAGGCATTGTGGCTTGTCATAGCCCGATAGAGAAATATGCTTGGCGGGGCCGATTTGGAGGGGGGGGGAAGCAGTTCTGGAATTTACATTAAATCGAGTTTAAGTAGACGCTGGGATAATTAGCGGTCTCTGCTGAGGGTCGCCTGACGGGGAAGAAGCGTAGTTCCAGGCAGATGGAGATACGCATTAGCACAAAGCAGACATCTGTTAGGTCAACTTTGACATCGTTGGCCTTAGTGGGCAATGACGTATACTGTTGTTGTTTTTTTTCTAGGCATACACTGGTAGCAACATCTAAGAGTTGTAAACTTAAGTAACATCAGACACAGATGAAAATGAAAGTCTCGGGGGGACGATGTTTTTATGGTTGGGTGGTTGGGGAAATTGATGGTCTTTACAGAGTGATGTTTTTATGATTGTTTGGGAAATTGATGGTCTTTAAGGAGTGCTCTTTTTAGGGTTGGTTGGGATATTGATGGTCTTTAAGGAGTGCTCTTTTTAGGGTTGGTTGGGATATTGATGGTCTTTCAGGAGGGCTTTTTTAGGGTTGGTTGGGATATTGATGGTCTTTCAGGAGGGCTTTTTTAGGGTTGGTTGGGATATTGATGGTCTTTAAGGAGGGCTTTTTTTAGGGTTGGTTGGGATATTGATGGTCTTTTAGGAGTGCTCTTTTTATGGTCGGTTGGGAAGTTGATGGTCTTTTATGAGTGCTCTTTTTAGGGTCGGTTGGGAAATTGATGGTCTTGAAAGACTGATTTTTTTATGGTTGATCTGAAATCGACGGTCTAATGACTGATGTTTTTATGGTTGGTCTGAAATCGACGGTCTAATGACTGATGTTTTTATGGTTGTCTGAAATCGACGGTCTAATGACTGATGTTTTTATGGTTGATCTGAAATCGACGGTCTAATGACTGCTGTTTTTATGGTTGATTGGGAACTTGATGGTCTTTAATGAGTGCTCTTTAAAAAGCTGTTTGGGAAACTGATGGTCTTTAATGAGTGATGTTTTTTTTTTTTTAAGATTTGGGTAAACATTGATGGTCCATGGCCTAAGAGATTTTATTTTTTTTTTTAACAAGGTTATGCTGGAGATAGTGGATTTCATTTATTGATAACTTTATGGCTAAGCGAAGGAACATTGATATTTTACTGAGGATAGGAATTGGTAGGAAATGTATGGCTCAACTGCTGATATTTGGATGGCTAGAGGAGATGCAGAGACTAAAGAATCACCTAATGGATTTAAATATCCTAAACACTCCTGGAGGTGTCATCCAACACACGTCATCCTAAACAAGTCTTCCTATCGGAGAGAGAAGTCATGATTATGGGAGAGAGGAATCATGATTACGGGAGAGAGAGAAGTCATGATTATGGGAGAGAGAGAAGTCATGATTATGGGAGAGAGAAGTCATGATTATGGGAGAGAGAAGTCATGATTATGGGAGAGAGAAGTCATGATTATGGGAGAGAGAAGTCATGATTATGGGAGAGAGGAGTCGTGATTATGGGAGAGATGACTCATGAGTATGCGAGAGAGGAGTCGTGATTATCGGAGAGATAACTCACGATTATTGGAGAGCAGTGATGATTAGCGTGAGTGAGAACGAATGGTCAATGAAGGTCGAAGTGGTTCGATTAAACCCAAGTTACAGACGAATTTTTAGTAGCCGATCCGTACTTCAAACAAACGCATAGATTTAGAACATGCGTAAAAAGTAAAAAAAAACAAACCCTGTAGACCAGTGTTTCCCAACCTTTTTTGTGCCAAGCCCCACCTAAGCCTTTCTAAACTTCTTATGTCCCCTATGAAATATACACACAATTATTAATATTCAAAGTTGAATTTCTACACAGAATGAAAACTAAATTATCGGTTTTTAGGAAGAAGAAAACCACGATTTAGGAATGTAGATGTGATACGATGAGATTTTTTAAGGAAACAATAAGCACATTTTCAAAACAGGTAATGGAGAACTGAAATTCAAGTACAAAATGAAAGATTTTTCTAAATTATTTCAATTCTATATTTTTTTCCCATTTATTATCTAATAATTTTAAAATACAATGAGAAATCACAAATACAGTGTGAGATGACTAGTTTAATAAGAACTTGCGCTTGATGCTTGCTGCACAGAGATTCTATGTTAGGCTCCAATTTAGATGGCTTCTGTTTCAAGTCTCCTTGCTGTGTTATATCCAGTCATGGGCGCCCGTAGAAAACTTTCTAGGGTGGGGGGGGGGGGGAAATGGGGCAACAAAATCGATTAACTTTCCAGGGGGGAAGGGCAAAAATTTTCATTAATGTTTTAATGTAGTTTTAATTTACTGTAGCGTATTTGTATGGTGCACGAACGGACAGGACATCAGCTTAGTTATTTTCTCTTTCTTTTCTCTATAATTTAATACATTTTTTGTCTATTTTTGTCTACTTTTTTTTAAAATTCCAAATCAATCCAGGGGGGGGGGGGCAAATGCCCCCTCCCTGCGGGCGCCAATGTATCCAATCGATTTTTTTTTTTTTTTTCAGCAAATCAATCATGTCCCTGAATCCACATTTAGCTACTAACGAAGATGGAAACGATAACAATAGTTGTCTTGCACATTTGGTTGAATTTAGATATTTGATTTCTGTTTCCTCAGAAAGTTATGCCATTGCTCCTTGTATAGTAAATAAAGGTTTTAACAGGATCATAATTTTGCATCTCTGCGAGTTCTTCTTTGATATTGCATATTTGAAATGTCAGACAAAGTCATTAACTTTGGCTGCAAACATCCAAGTTGGAAAAATCAATTTGTTTTAAATCACAAAATCTTTCTTCTAAATCAGGTGACAATGTTTTTAAGATTACGACTTCAATTTTTTTTGTTTTGAGCCAATGAAAGTTTTCAAAATTTTTGACATAATTCAATCAATGTAATGGAACCAAATATCTTCGCTTTGACATCGAGAAGAGTTTTATTTCCTTCTTGGAGTGGGCTTGTTAAATATGTTTAGTTTTTCAAAGATCTCAGCTCAATAACTCACACATGTTTTACCATCAACTGTTAACAGGGGTGCTTCATTACAGTTGTCTCACTTTAAAAATCCCCCAAAGTAACAAATAGGTTCATGAATTTTTTAAAGCATTTCTCTGTCGAGAGCCAACCATAATTTAGTGGGAAATTCAAGTCTCACGTGGTCTGCATTGTGTGCTTGAAGTGGTGCTCACACATGGTATACGCTTCATTGCATTGATACACTTTAGAACTGAATCTAGTACTTCATTAAGAACAGGCGAAATATTTTTAACCGCCATTTATTTTTTATTATGAATACCACAATGCAATTTAAGCATTTCTGGATTCTCATCTTTCATCAGTTTTTAAGGAGCCATTTTTCTTTCCCCCCATAGTAACAGCACCATGTACAGCACATGATATTATATTTTTCAATTTGTATATTATTGACATCTAAGTACTTTTCTTTTAGCTTATTAACTATATATCTTTGGCTGTAGGTGTGCTTTCAAATAATTTACAGAAAAACATTTCTTGAGCAAAATCTCCATGATCACCATGTCCCACGTACGGTATTCGCACTGTCTCTCAAAGTTCATTCATTCATTTGCACTGATAATTTTGTTGTGTTTTCGGCGTTTGACTCTCAATATCGTTTCATCCATTTTTCTGCTAACTGTATCCACGTCCTTGTCATCTATTTCCAGAACTGTTTTAAGAAATGCTGATATTGATCGTTCGATTAATTCTCTCCTATAGTATCATTGTCCCCAGATTTAGCAATGAGGAAAGATCTCAAACGATTCTCCTTTTAAATGAAAGTTAAATCACAGACGGTTGGTTTTTCAAATTCTAGACAGCTCCTTTTCCAATTCCCCCCCCCCCAAAAAAAAAAATCTAATTGCCCCCCACCCCTGTGGGGCGTGGGATCCACGTTGGGAAACACCACTATAGACAAAACTATAAGTGCAATATGGCTAGAGTAGATACCTTATATCAGTAGTTCTTAACCTGTCTTGATCCATGGACCCTATGGCATACAATTATTTAAACGCTTTTACTCAATTTAAAAAGGGAACGCAGCTTACGGACAACCTGCTACCTTTTCAAGGACTCGACATTTGGAAAACAGAAGACATGTTTAGAACCCCTGTCTAAACCAGTGACAGAACCGTTACCTGACTTTAAAAAATACGTGGAGTACGGCAAAAATGGTAGCTAGGGCGGCACTTGAATTTCATGGAGTCTGTATAAGTTGGGCGCAGGGTCAGCCGCCCAAAAATGAAAACATAGATTAGCATTCCTTGCTCTTATTAAAACGTTCGTCGTCTTTTATAATTGGTAGCCATAGCAATATGCCAGCTCCGTGCCACTCCTTTAGCGTCAAATAATAATAAACCACTTCACGTCAAATGCTTTTTTTTTTTTTTTTAAATACCTGTACTTAAAGCGGCCATTACATTTTTCGTGTCCAGTCACTTGTCCAAATCAAAGAATATCATATGTATACCGCAAATCAGATATATAGTCTGAATCAAGTATATCCCATGCAACAAACAATGCACCGAGTATGCAACGCTAAACTATGAAATACATAGAGCTACAACATATATAAAGTAAATACTATACTACAGGTATCAATTATACACCCCATACACATGGCCATGGCTATTGGCGTATGGAGGTTTGACACTAACGGGGTGGGCGTCATGTTCCTTCATTATATTTAGGAACGGCATGTTTTTCGTGGAAAAAAAAAAGAGGGGTGGGGGTGCGGGCAAATAGCTTGGCTACCCCGGTTGTTTGCACAACTCCAGTTATGCCAATGCATATACCATCAAAAATATATAAATATGTATATATGTATAAGTTAATTTAAGATATAACCATCCATTCCAGTATCCCAATCTTTACAGTTGTAAATGGGCATTCTATGTTGCTTTGATCTAAGACACAGAAGATTATTCTGCCCCCCCACCCCAAACCCCTCCCTTCCTCTGCTGACTTCCCGAGTACCGTAGCCATTTATTTAAATCTATTCATGAATCCAGGGACTCGTTGAATTAATGTAAATAGTTCTCTAAGGCTCCAGGTTTTTATTTCCGTCCGGGAGCCCTAGCATAACGGGGAACACGGCAACAAGGGGTAAAGATACAACCGTAGGGAAGGACGGAACTCCAGGTAGACATGGATGGACCAAACACACACACACACACACACACGCACACACACACACACGCTCTATTGAACAGCTTTTTGGGAGAAATGGCACACGCCTGCCCGGTTTTAAACAGATGGACCACATATGCAAGGGCTACATATCATACATGTGCAACACATACACGGGCTACACAAACATACGGGCTACACATACGGATGGGAATGCAATTTCGTGGGCCATTCACGCATGTGCTACACATACATACGGGCCACCGACGCATCGAATGCACATATTGATATGGGATATACATTCACATGGGCTACATATACATGCGCAATACACATGGGCTACACATCATATGGGTACGTATTCGTGCAGACGTGGTTGCTAACACACGTGCCACACACGTAACACAGTCGTTGGGAGATGTCAACGTTTCCATCGTTACCATCCGAGTCACGTGACTGGTCTGACACACACACACCCCTCCCCCCCAAAAAAAAAAGAGTTATTTCCAAGATGAGTACGTGAGACGTATAACATAAAAGAGTAAATAAGTAATAACATACACTTCATCGACATCGGATACATTCAACGGGCCACGCGTACCAAGCCAAACTCTGCAGGATCAGTTCTTGTTTCTTCAGTTTGCTGACTGGGATCACAAACCTGCCGAACCCTGCTGTACAGGGGCAGGTGTGCTGTTTTTAGTTTTAACTGTAAATATACGCTATAGATTTGTTGCAAAATTAAACACATTTTTTTTTAGTGACTGCTGACCTAAGCAGACAGCAGAGGTGTGGCTAAAGGGAAAAAAATGTGTGGGGGAGGGGGGGGGGGAAGGTGGCAGATGTTGCCGGACTAGTGGGGGACGTACAAATGGACTCTGGTGTTATTTTATTGATGAAAAATGGGTTTCAGGGTTGAAGGGCGGGGCGTGAAATATGAATCTTGTCCCGCGGGAGCCACATCTCTAGCTACGGGAGCCACATCACTAGCTACGGCAGCAACATCTCTAGCTACGGGAGCCATATCTCTAGCTACGGGAGCCACATCTCTACCTACGGGAGCCACATCTCTAGCTACGGGTCTAGCTACGGGAGCCACATCTCTAGCTACGGGTCTAGCTACGGGAGCCACATCTCTAGCTAAGGGAGCCACATCTCTAGCTACGGGAGCCACATCTCTAGCTACGGGGGCCACATCTCTAGCTACGCATCTGGCAGGCTTTAAATGCTTAATTTAAACTCCCAACCATCCCCGCGCCCCACAAAAAAAAAATAAAAATAATAATAATAATAATTAATTGCTCTCAAAATCCAAGACGTGACGTCACCTTTATTAGCAGATTTAGTTGCAACGTATGACGTCATGTTCTGATGACGAATCGTGGAGAGCTTGAAGATCAAATTTCCCTGAGTTTTCCAATACCACGTCACTTCTGAAGAGGCAATCTTCTCGTCCGTCCATCGTTAACAACATATACAGTTCTCGCTCCTAATGACATCGCCACTGAAACCCCTTTTTTTTTTTTTTTTGGAGTTTCTGAGTTGGGTACATTTTAATCATGCCGGAGTGAAGCGTTAGCCGGCGGCAGGTTATGTAAATGGCTGCTTCGTTATAAAATGGCAACTTTTAGAGGTTGACTTTCTGTAATGGTGAACGCGCCCACCCAATGTGACGGTAATTAACAAGAAACAAGTTGTTTAAAATTACATACAATATGCATTATTTGTATCAGTTAAGTTGAAAAAATGCGGAAATCATCTTTTGACTGTTGAGGCATGACCGCATTGTTTTCTTATATGGAATTTACATTGATTCATTTTTTTTTTCTCTTCCGCAACCTGACTTCATAACTCCCTGTCGATAAATGGAAAGGCATACATTTCGGAATGAATAAATCAAGAACCCGCCAACTGCTGATGGTGTAGAGCAGTGGTTCTCAACCTTCCTAATGCCGCGACCCTTTAAAACAGTTCCTCGTGTTGGGGTGACCCCCCCCCCCAACCCTAAAATTATGTTCTTTGCTACTTCATAAATAAGTGTTTTCCGATGGCTTTAGGCGACCCTGTGTAAGGGACTTTCGACCCCCCTCCCCTCCCCCAAGGGGTCGCAACCCACGGGTTGAGAACCGCTACCGTAGAGGCTGTCCCTGGAAGTAAGTTGCATAGCCATGAAGCAGTCTGCCAACCAGAAATAAAAGCACATGAATGTGATACCCACACCGATAGAGTGACCGGGACAAATCGGTTCACATGAAGTTTCTAAAAGGGGAAAATGGTCAGTAAAGAGTAAAAAGGGAGCCGCCGTGTAAAATTAATGAGTGCGTGTCTCATAGTTGTCTCAAGTATTAGACGGCCCTGATAAGTCGACTTCTCCTCTTGTCCCGTTCATGACAACCATAAATAAAAATGAAAAAAAATGCTTATAATGGGTAATAACATCTACTGGAGGTCCTTAGAATCTTTACTTAGATCGGCTTGTGACTTTGGGTGTGGAATAAAGAATTGTAGTTACACGTGCTCATTTGAAGATGGTGGACACAAAAACAACAAACAACAACAACAAAAGAACGCCGAGCTTGTATTTAATACAAATTAACATGAACATGGTGAAGACCATCCTGTTCCTAATACGAAATAACATGAAAAAATGTTAATTCGGTTGTGTCAACCAATTGATAGGAACAATAGAAGTTTTCCCACACAAAAAGTGTGTGGTTTGGAAAGGGAAAAAGGGGGGGGGGTGGGAGGGACACCAAGAAGGAAAACAATACAACTATCCCAAGAGTGTCACGGCCTTCCAAACAGAAAATCAATAAATCAACAATCAAACCTACAAAAGTCTATCTTTAACATGTCTGTGTATTTACATTCAGCCAAATCGACTGTCTACAAGAAATTTACGACCACCGTTCGTCAACAGGACGAAACTCAAATGTATTTTTCATTGCCACTCCCCCCCCCCCCCCCCCCCCGACGGGACCGGTCGTCTCTCCGAAGTATTGCAAGCTGTAGCTAAGAATTGCAACGCATTGTTGTTACAGACTGTTGTGTTACTGACTGTTATGTTACAGGTTGCACTTTTTACACATAAGAAAATAAATGTATCTTTCAGTGGACTAAATAATTCAAAACAGACAGCGATACATGAACTTTTTCCATCATAATTTTAAATCAATGTTGTAACAGGAACATTAAGTAAAGACAAACTAAGTAAACACAGACCGGTAAGTTAACACATCAGTTAACGCATCCGATAAGTAAACACATCCGGCAAACAAACACAGACACACATTAAAAACACATTAAACAAAAACAGACAGTATGTAAACACAGTCAGTAAGTAAACACAGATCGTAAACAACATACAGTAAATAAAAACATTAAGTAACATACAGTTAGTAAACAGAGAGAGTAAGTAAACACACGAAGCAAACACAGACAGAAAGTAAATATTTCAAGTCAACACAAATGAAGTAAGTGTACACTACCAGTAACTGAGAAAGAAAAGACAAACAGACAGAAAACATACAAATACTGGCATTCAAAAAAAAAATTAAGTTAAATCACAAGAGTTAACCACAAGAAAAAGTTAACCAAAAGAGTTAAACACAACAGGTAACCACAAGAGCGAGAGTTAACCACAAGAGTTAGCCACAAGAGTTAGCCACAAGAGATAGCCACAAGAGTTAGCCACAAGAGTTAGCCACAAGAGTTAGCCACAAGAGTTAGCCACAAGAGTTAATCTCAGGCCATCGTGGGAACTTACGTCATGTCAACAAATGGATACTGCAATGTTACTCGTTTATTCGGTTTGTTTTTTTAAACAAATGTATCAGCCTTACTTGCCCGTCTACTTTATTTACGTCCCCTGGTTAAGTTAGAGTTGTCGGACATTCCTGCATCTTCCTCCACAACAACCACCTGACAAAGAGACGCAGTTCAACCCCCACATGTGGCTTTTCTTCTTTTGTGTGTGTGTTGGAATTCCCAATTTGCAGTGGTCATTAATCAAGAAAGCAGGCCCCGGTCTTTACCAGTAAAGTAAGAATGACAAGTCAATGGATCATTTAAAACAATGGACGTAAAGCTATACACTGCATGAACTCTTGGAAAATAAATGCTGGTAGGATTAAGCAAACAGAATCGAAATTTGAATTTGAAAAGAAAAAAAAAAAGACAAGCTGGCAATAAAACGGCTTCAGTGAATTCTTGGGAATGTGGCCAGATATTTTATTATTTTTTCAATTCAACTATTTATGTTTGCCGTTGGAATTGTGTAAAAATGCTGTAGAGAGAAATGACGCAAATATGGGAGTGAGCCGAGACATTTAGACTTGATGTGAAAGCTGTACTTTACCGGGTGCTGATCTAGTGTAAACACATCTCAAAGCTTTACTTTACAGGGTGCTCATCTAGTGTAAACACATCTCAAAGCTGTACTTTACAGGGTGCTTATCACAGTGTGATCCTCTAGTGTGACACATATGTAAAATACCATACATTTTGGTAACTTTTTCAACTTGATTTATACGTGCATGGCTGGAACTGTCAACAACTGGGGTAAACTGTATCCAAAGTCTGTACCCGACACACCACATGAACTTAATGACACACCACATGAACTTAATGACGCGCCACATGAACTTAATGACACGTCCCATGAACTTAATGACACGCCAGATGAACTTAATAAAACACCAGTGGGTCAATTAGCCGTCCGATGATTTTGCCCTAAACACACGAACAAAAGCGAATCGAGGATTTTAAAAAGAACTAAAATTATTTGATCTGCAGAGAGTTCCAGAAAAATGCTGATGACGCCATCTGATGTATCAAGGTGGAATGAATTAACAACACGTGCTTAATAGGGTATATGAATAATGTATGAGTGGTGAGACTTTAACGTCTAACTTTCACTAATGCCCTATAGGCGTTTAAGGCTTTAGCAAGAAACATAATATGGTATATTTTGTGATGGTAAATGTTTATGACTGTAACAGCATAACTTTTGTGTGCCCTATACGGTATAACTTTCAATGCAACCGCCCACCCCGTTGTTGGTGATACGGTGGTGATGTTGAACTAAGTAAGTCTATGTCTATGTCAATTGAGTAACTGCCGCTGGCACATCACGACATCAAATGTAACTGAAATAAACCCTCAAGTCACTTGAAGTAACGAACACTGGAACTTTATTACAATACCAGTAATACCTTATTCACGTTACAAGTAATAATTTCACCGATACCCCATAACACCCCTAAATAGCTATACATGTGTGTTGTTAACTTCTGTTTCATTAGTTTTTTTTGCTACTGTCCTCACAATCACCACCACACACTCACCTAAAGCACAGGCTCATAGCACTACTTCTTTCCAAACTTGGCTGTATCCCCTCGTCCGTTATTATTATCTCTTCTTATTATCTCCACTGATTCTACATGACATCAAAATAGCACACACGACGTTATGCTGTTACAATGACCAAGAGACAGGAAGCACGAAATGACTTGGTAAGGATGATACATGACTTGGTAAGGATGATACATGACTTGGTAAGGATGACACAGGAGGTCGCGTTATAGAATCCGAAATGATGGGACCAATTTACACAGGACAATCGCGTGACGACACATTTAGACAGGACAATCGCGTGACGACACATTTAGACAGGTCGACCGTGTGAAGACGCATTTAGACAGGCTAATTGTTTGAAGACGCATGCAGACAGGCCATTCGTACGAAGGCATATTTAGACAGGACAATCGCACGAGGACTCATTTAATCAGGCCATTTCTATTTAAATAAATTTAGACAAACCCAATCGGATGAAGACATTTATACAGGTCCGATGAATGGAGACAAATTTACACAGCCAAATCGTATGAAGACACAATAAGACAGCCCAATCGCATGAAGACAATTAGACAGCCAAATCGTATAAGACACAATTAGACAGGGCATTCGCACGAAGACACATTAAAATAGGGCAGGGGGGGGGAGAGTAATGTAACAATGTGTTAAAGTTTGAAGGGAGGGGTTTGAGAAAAGGGGGGGGGGGGCTTACCAACTGGACGTCGGGATAAACCTTTGTAGGTTTGAGAAAAGGGGGGGGGGCGCTTACCAACTGGACGTCGGGATAAACCTTTGTCTCTCACACAAAAGCCAAGACCGAGATAATGTCGAGGTGCTCAAGTAAGATTGATGTCAGCTCAGCGCACTCAGTAGAATGATTAATAGTGATAGTGGCGACCATCGCCTTTACCTTTGTGTTATAGGAGACGTAGCCGCGGGGGGGGGGGGGGGGGAATGACGATAATACCTAAAACACAAGTCCCAACAATACCATTACAAGATTTTCACAACACCGATGTCACCGTCAGATCACGTGATGTTGTTCATGTCGCGACTCCCATTTTGTTGTCGAAATGTGAGCAAGTGGGTGTATTGTTCTCCAAGTTGAAATTGGTCGCCACGTCTGAGTGATTCTTTGTGTTAAACGACCCTCCACCCCCCACCCCAACCTTTGGGACTTAAACACACGCCTTTAAAGGCCATGTTCTCAAATCAGTTCCAACAAATTTTCGTCAAATAATTTTCCTTGGACCTAATTTTATTCTCCAAAGTTTCCAGAAATGGTTCAACTGGTCATCTGATAATTAGTTGGTCAATGGATGTTTTGGATGTCAACTAGTTGGTCAATGGATGTTTTGGATGTCAACTAGTTGGTCAATGGATGTTTTGAATGTCAACTAGTTGGTCAATGGATGTTTTGGATGTCAACTAGTTGGTCAATGGATGTTTTGGATGTCAACTAGTTGGTCAATGGATGTTTTGGATGTCAACTAGTTGGTCAATGGATGTTAACTAGTTGGTCAATGGATGTTTTGGATGTCAACTAGTTGGTCAATGGATGTCAACTAGTTGGTCAATGGATGTTTTGGATGTCAACTAGTTGGTCAATGGATGTTTTGGATGTCAACTAGTTGGTCAGTGGATGTTTTGGATGTCAACTAGTTGGTCAATGGATGTTAACTAGTTGGTCAATGGATGTTTTGGATGTCAACTAGTTGGTCAATGGATGTCAACTAGTTGGTCAATGGATGTTTTGGATGTCAACTAGGTGGTCAACTCACTAGATGTTTGTAAAACCTAAGATCCTATATTGTGTGTAAGTCATGCGATGTGGAACTGATCATTCCAAAAGTTTCAGAGTGAGGCGTGAGTTGGTCATTGTCAGGTGTGAGTTGATCATTGTGAGGCGTGAGTTGGTCATTGTCAGGCGTGAGTT
Source organism: Lymnaea stagnalis (assembly GCA_964033795.1). Taxonomy (NCBI): domain Eukaryota; kingdom Metazoa; phylum Mollusca; class Gastropoda; family Lymnaeidae; genus Lymnaea; species Lymnaea stagnalis. The sequence goes on from CAXITT010000056.1 coordinate 868,651, forward strand.
GGTCATTGTCAGGCGTGAGTTGGTCATTGTGAGGCGTGAGTTGGTCATTGTGAGGCGTGAGTTGGTCATTGTGAGGCGTGAGTTGGTCATTGTGAGGCGTGAGTTGGTCATTGTGAGGCGTGAGTTGGTCATTGTGAGGCGTGAGTTGGTCATTGTCAGGTGTGAGTTGGTCATTGTCAGGTGTGAGTTGATCATTGTGAGGCGTGAGTTGGTCATTGTCAGGTGTGAGTTGGTCTTTGTGAGGTGTGAGTTGATCATTGTGAGGCGTGAGTTGGTCATTGTCAGGTGTGAGTTGGTCTTTGTGAGGTGTGAGTTGGTCATTGTCAGGTGTGAGTTGGTCATTGTGAGGTGTGAGTTGGTCATTGTGAGGTGTGAGTTGGTCATTGTGAGGTATGACTTATTCATTGTGGGGTGTGAGTCGGTCATTGTGAAGTGTGAGTTGGTCATTTTATGGTTTGTATTGGTCATTGCGAGATGTGTATTGTTGCGAGGTGTGTATTGTTGTGTGCTGTCTATTACCTCATTGACAAAGAATCGCCGTAGCGTGCTGCAAAGATGTTGTTATAGCCTGTGTGTTGACTTAATTTTGTTTAGTCTGCGCGGAATTGAGCCGTGGCACCCAACCGTATCTCCCACTTTGTTTTTTTATTTTTTTTTAATGTCATCACCAAATCAACCCTGCCACCCCTTGCCCCCCATCGACCTTACTTGGGAACTTTTGTTTACACTCCAGAATGGTCTACACTATACTACATAGGGGAAGAAATCCTCTCTGACTATTGAATTTCCAGACTTTCTGTTCTGGGGGTTCTGACCGCCTAACTATACATACGACGGTCGACTGTGACCGGCGGGCATTTTACGAGACTCACAGGAGCCTTACTTAACCTAGTAGGTTTTTTCACTGTGTGAGTGTTGTGTGGGTGCTGTGTGAGTGCTGTGTGAGTGCTGTGTGAGTGCTGTGTGGGTTAAAATGTATGCTTTCTAGTATCGCACTTTTTAACTTTGCTCGTTAGTTGACATTGTTGGGGGGTTTTTGGGTTTCTGTATATTTCAAGATTTATTTTTATATCAACTTATATAGTGTAATTTAATTGATCGCTTTCAATAATCACCAGCTTTGATATCGTTTTCAACTGTATGCTGGTTTTCAGACCATTGTTACGTATTGTTCGTCTAACGAGACAAATGTGAAAACTACATATGATAAATGAGTCAAACCTCATAACGGTACGTAACATATCATATGGAAGGAACACGTCGCGTTTTAGCTCAGCAGCCGCCCACCCACCCGGCCCCCCCCCCATCTCCCCCCAGGTCCTAGACTTATTTATATGAGCTCTGTAAAATCAATAGCTACACCCACATAAGCATAGAGCCAATTGGGTGAACTTTCCGTGCGGCGTAATGCATACTACATGTGTGACCGATACAGGCACAGAAGTCTTAGTCTTATCAGATTTTTTTGTTTAAATATCGTATTCAACTTCTGCTCGGCAGATTTTATATTTAAAAAAAAAAAAAACTGTTTGGCTGACCTTAACACACCTGTAGTTCAGGTGCTAATGTTGTTAATACATGTTTTATATCACCCATATGACCGTCCACGCAGCTCATATTCCCTATATCCTTATATATATTTATATATATATTTATATATATATAAACGCAATATATAATAAAGATATGTATATCTATCAAAAAGGCATATGTAGTAAGAACCCATAATAAATATATAATAAAGATATGTATATCTATCAAAAAGGCATATGTAATAAGAACACATAATATATATATATATATATATACTTTTTAATTATAAATAATCTCTGTTTAAAGAAATGTGTAAATAATAAAAACTTAAATTCAATAAATTTTACATTTTTACCGTCCACGACCGCTTACTTAAGATTAATTTGTATTTTTAAAAGATAATTTAGCAAAATAATTGTTGCGAATAAATTTTTAAGTGTTTTTGATTATCAATATTATCTTAGTGAAAGCTCAAACCGAGAGGAACTGTAGGGCCGCCACACAAGATATTGATTAAATCAAAACTCGGAATTAATTCCCATTAGGGAAAGGAAATCGGGTTTTCTCCTTTAGTCTCCAGACATAGTCGGGTTGTTTTGATTCCAAACGACGGCGCGTTCTTTGAAAGGCCAAACTGGCAAACTAAATGTCAGGACAGCACCAACTTGGACCTGGTCTATTGACGAATGAATCAGCGCACATTCAACTCAATAACACTCCCGCGGAGACTGACGGTGCTTGTAAACGTGGTGTGCGTACGTGTGGGTGTGGATGTTGATGTGTGAATGTATGTGTGGGTGTGGATGTTTATGTGTGAATGTATGTGTGGATGTTTATGGGAATGTATGTGTGGATGTGGAATAACTGTGCACAGAGCTCATGTACACCAAATGTAAAGTGATTTCTCACAGAAAGCCATTTTCCACACCCTTTGGCCGTCCTTTTTAAATTTTCATTTTAACAACTTAAATTTGAATTGCTTAATGTTTTCAAACACAAAGGTCTTTGCTTCATCTCATTCCAAATTTGTTTCTTTACCTTCTAAACTCTGAATCGTATTTACCACTTAGGACAACCCCCCCTCCCCACCCCAACCAATGCTGTCCTACTTCAATGATCCCTAAACCTCTTTGATCGATACTACTTCCTTGATCCAGTGAACCACAGACTTAATGTCCTAATTCGGGTAAATACTATTTACTCCAGCCTTTACACCTGCTATTGATATCAAGTAAATGTTTACACGACAAACCCACACGGCAAATAAATTTATGTTTTAAATAGAGATAAACTGTACTCAGGTGCACACCTTTTGTGACGATGGCAGCGTTTCGAATGGATGAAAATCAGTGTTTTATTTTAATGAGAAAATACATTCCCACACGAAGCATTAATGAGAAAATAGCACACTCCCACACGAAGCATTAATGAGAAAATAGCACACTCCCACGCGAAGCATTAATGAGAAAATAGCACATTCACACACAAAGCATTAATGAGAAAATAGCACATTCACACACAAAGCATTAATGAGAAAATAGCACATTCACACACAGAGCATTAATGAGAAAATAGCACATTCACACACAAAGCATTAATGAGAAAATAGCACATTCACACACAAAGCATTAATGAGAAAATAGCACATTCACACACAAAGCATTAATGAGAAAATAGCACATTCACACTCAGAGCAATAATAAGACAATTGTTAGAAAATAAAAGAGGGTCGAATAAGTTAAGTTAAAGATCAGCACAAACAGAAAGGTTAATTTGTGTTACCAGAATGACCCGAACAAAATCAGCCAGGTTTTATTGCCAGGTTTTCATGAAAATGTTTCTAAAATAGCAGCCGACATTTATCAACTAAACATGCAGGCAAAAGAACAAATCTTTTTTTTTTTAAAATAAAGTATATGTTATGTGTGTGTGTGTGTTGGTGTGTGTGTGTTGGTGTGTGTGTGTGTGTTGGTGTGTGCCACTTAAATTTTTAATGAAACGCATAATATTCATATGCCAAAATACTGTCATCAAAACACTTTAATTATGTATAAACCCATTTGAGTGGTCTCATGGGCAGCAAGCCTTTCTGGCATTTCCCTGGTACCCGTACCTCAAACATTTGAAGCGGTTTTGAAGAGATCCGTTTGTCTGTCTGTCATCAATAACCACCCGCTCTGTCAACAGAAACCACCCGCTCTGTCAACAGAAACCACCCCGTCTGTCACCAACAGACGTCTTGTTCGTATTCAAAAAACATCACGTCTGTTGCCGGCATACACCCAGTCACAGACAGATGATCATACAAAATGAACCTTGAAATATGACGACGCGGCCTTGACATTAGCTCTGTCACGTCATGTCCTAAACTGATTTGCATGGAATCATTTCTAGGCGGTTCTTTCTCTCCCCTGTCCGGTTTCAGTTGGAATCCATTACACAATTTACAATCATCAGTGTAGCTAAAGGTTAGGGGGTGGGGTGCGCACCGCACCGAGTGTACGCACCGAGTGACACTCTTCCGTGGGGTTAACACCATGAGTTTACCACGCCGAAAACCAACCCCAGTGAAGCCACTGATGCTCTTGAGTTCGGAATGAAATCCGTGAAGGTGCAAATAACATTCATCACCGTGTACAACATTCATCACCGTGTACAACATTCATCACCGTGTACAACATTCATCACCGCTTATCACACAAATCGTGTCGTGTACAACATTCATCACCGTGTACAAAATTCACCACCGTGTACAACATTCATCACCGCTCAATCACACAAATCGTGTCGTGTACAACATTCATCACCGTGTACAACATTCATCACCGCTTATCACACAAATCGTGTCGTGTACAACATTCATCACCGTGTACAACATTCATCACCGCTTATCACACAAATCGTGTCGGCCGCGTCCGATATCACATTTGTAATCGCTTATCACAAAATTCACTTTCGGTTTAACATTAATTGCCTTGTTTGTTCTTTTTATCTTCAGTAAACTTCAGAATAACACAAAGTGTTAGTTTTTTTTTTGTTTTTTTTTTTAAACGATATTTAAATTCAGTACATGCACTCGACTACAAATGTATTCCATAAAACATCGAGATATCGCGTTGGCTGGCTTTTCAGCACTCACCCAACACAGGAACTCACAGATAAAAGAAACAGTCACATGGTTGGGTTACGGTTAATTTACGCGAGATTGGAGTAGAGAGCACCCGTGTCCGGCAAGGGCATTCGTATCATCTTACACCTGGGATCTTCTAGTAGTAGATCCAGAACAAATAAGGACGCCGATATAATAAAACCGATTAGGGTCGATGGCCGATTGGTCTATTTTGAGTTATATAATGAACAAAAAACTCACACGTGCATTGTTGTCAGAAGGGATGACCCGCAGGAATGTCCGCCAGTTTCTTAAAATGACATTTTCGAGGCCAGCCATAGGACAGCCATCCATAGGACAGCCATCCATAGGACAGCCAGCCATAGGACAGCCAGCCATAGGACAGCCATCCATAGGACAGCCAGCCATAGGACAGCCAGCCATAGGACAGCCAGCCATCGGACAGCCAGCCATAGTACAGCCAGCGCTTCCCAAACGTTTGTTCTCGTGTCTCGGTTACTTTGTGTGGACCAAGTCACATGGCATCGCCTAGCTTGTAGCACGATTGTTATGCGGCGTTTTACAAGGGATAGTATGAGAACCCAACAGCCAGCGCTTCCCAAACGTTTGTTCTCGTGTCTCGGTTACTTTGTGTGGACCAAGTCACATGGCATCGCCTAGCTTGTAGCACGATTGTTATGCGGCGTTTTACAAGGGATAGTATGAGAACCCCTGGTTCCCAACCTGTGGCTCGCCACTCCAAATGGGATATTAATTTATTTTTGAATGTATCTGGGTTGCTGGTCCTTTTGCTGCTATAAAATGGGGTCGATAGTCATAATGCTCCTAGTTAAACTTAAGGGGGGGGGGGGGGGGGGGGGCTCGACTGCAAACAGTGTATGAACCTCTGATATAAATAATAAGCATTTATCAAGAGAAAATTCCAGACAGAAATGTAGGTGTTATACAAATACTTGTATGGACCAGGAACACATCAAACAGCAGAAGTAACCAGGTAAAATCCCCCCCACCCCAAAAAAACAACAACACACACACACACCTCCCCAGACCTAAGATTTTCGAACAACGCACATATATCCAGTCTTGTCCAACAGGTTTGCTAGCCAAACATCAAATAAATATTTTCATGGCAGTCTGTCTGAAAAGAGGTTTCAAAACCAGCATGAATCTGGGATTAGTTAGCATATTAAGGTTCGGTTTCTTTAGCACATTCAAAGGTTTGATTGGCACAGATAAAGGTCTGGGTTCTTTGACATCTTCAAAGGTTTGGTTGGTACAGATAAAGGTCTGCGTTCTTTGACTTTGACACATTCAAAGGTTTGATTGGTACAGATAAAGGTCTGCGTTCTTTGACTAAAACACATTCAAGGGTTTGGTTGGTACAGATAAAGGTCTGCGTTCTTTGACTTTAACACATTCAAGGGTTTGATTGGCACAGATAAAAGTCTGCGTTCTTTGCCTTTAACACATTCAAGGGTCTGGTTGGTACAGATAAAGGTCTGCGTTCTTTGACTTTAACACATTCAAAGGTTTGATTGGCACAGATAAAGGTCTGCGTTCTTTGACTTTAACACATTCAAGGGTTTGGTTGGTACAGATAAAGGTCTGGGTTCTTTGACATATTCAAAGGTTTGGTTGGTACAGATAAAGGTCTGCGTTCTTTGACTTTAACACATTCAAAAGTTTGATTGGCACAGATAAAGGTCTGGGTTCTTTGACACATTCAAAGGTTTGGTTGGCAGTTTGTTTCTTTTTTGATATTGTTGTCATTTGGGGGGAGGGGGGAGAGAGACATTCCAGGTTTGTTTCGCTGGCTCATTTAAAGCCTTGGTCCAGTTGTCAAATTCAAATAATGACAGGACGCATTTCTTTTAGATGAAGAAAACATGGCCTATTTAATGGTACCGTGTAAGTACCAGCATAAGTGAAGTACATATACAGAGTCTACATATAAAATAACCAGAGCTGCTCAATTTTGTGGAATGGTCGTGTTTGCTTGCACCCATCACGTCATCATGTTACCCGTACATCGATGCCCGCCATGTTTTTCCATGTCGGCCCAACGACTCGAGAACTCGCGTCTACCACACGTAATAATTGCGTATAATTGCCCTCGGCAGGAGACACGCTCATGGATTTTTTTCTTTTTGGTTCAAATATTCCACCACTGTGGCCAGGCCAACGTTGTTAGTAAGATAAGTGATCAGTATTGACACGGAGGCTGCTGTTAAGTTAGTGCTCTCTCTCTACGACGGAATGGGGAGGATGAAATAGTCTCACTATTCACGGGGCTGAAGATGTTAGTCATCTCTATTAGGGAATGGGGAGGGTGAAAAAGTCTCACTATTGACACGACAGTTGCAGTTATTGCCCTCAATTAGGGAATGGATACGATGAATAGTCTCACTATTGACACGACAGTTGAAGTTATCGTCCTCTACAAGGGAAGGGAGAGGATGAATAATCTCACCATTGACACAACTTTTGAAGTTGGTGTCCTCTACTGGGGAATACATAGAATGAATAGTCTCACTATCGGTACCACAGTTGAACTTGGTGTTCTCTACTGGGGAATAGATAGAATGAATAGTCTCACTATCGGTACGACAGTTGAACTTGGTGTTCTCTACTGGGGAATAGATAGAATGAATAGTCTCACTATCGATACGACAGTTGAACTTGGTGTTCTCTACTGGGGAATAGATAGAATGAATAGTCTCACTATCGGTACGACAGTTGAACTTGGTGTCCTCTACTGGGGAATAGATAGAATGAATAGTCTCACTATCGGTACGACAGTTGAACTTGGTGTTCTCTACTGGGGAATAGATAGAATGAATAGTCTCACTATCGGTACGACAGTTGAACTTGGTGTCCTCTACTGGGGAATAGATAGAATGAATAGTCTCACTATCGGTACGACAGTTGAACTTGGTGTTCTCTACTGGGGAATAGATAGAATGAATAGTCTCACTATCGGTACGACAGTTGAACTTGGTGTCCTCTACTGGGGAATAGATAGAATGAATAGTCTCACTATCGGTACGACAGTTGAAGTTGGTGTTCTCTACTGGGGAATAGATAGAATGAATAGTCTCACTATCGGTACGACAGTTGAAGTTGGTGTTCTCTACTGGGGAATACATTAGTCTCACTATCGGTACGACAGTTGAAGTTGGTGTTCTCTACTGGGGAATGGAGAGGGTGAAACACTGAATGGTCAAGGTTCTGCAACTATTTTTTTTAATGGCGAATGGAAAAATATAGAATATATACCCACACGGGGGAAATGTGTGAATTACACTATGATACTCCACTGATGCCAGGCTGTTTTAGCTTACTTGTTATGGGAACTGGTTCCCGGGAACCTACAACTCTTAAAACGTGTGTGGTGCGTGTACACGTGTGCCACGAAGGCCATCTACAAGCCCGCCTCCAAGTTCCGACTGAACATCGCCAGGAAAGCCCAGCAGTAAATCAATGACAAGCTAAACACGATACTTTCGGCTCGGTGGCGACCTAATGACATGCGGCACACTGCAACCCGCCACACCGGAACCGAACAACATAGTTTGTAGACCTGGAATTAAAATACAGCAACGCGAACTTAGATTTATCAATAATTTTGTTTGTTTTTTTTTTTTGTTTTTTTTTCTAAACATGAATAATTAAATGTCGTTTCGTCCCCAGTAAGGAACTGGTGGCAAAAAAGTGTCACTATTAGATGCCGACCGAATTTCGGTTTTGGGCGAAATAAAAAAAAAAGTCACATTCGGTCGGTCTCTAGTTGATGTATGTATTAACGGGAGTTTCATAACAGTTACGGGCGATTAAAGTTTTTAAAGTTTCCAATTATTTTAAGTTACAGAAACTCTGAACCAGTAGGCGTGCCAACAGAAAATCAATACGACTATTTCGTTAGGATGATGAATTCTACATGATAACAACGATAATGTCGAGCTCATGAACTTTAACATTTTTTTATTTTTTTTTAAACCCACACCATGATTCTCGGTATTTTTCAAATTGTACCAGAGCAGTGGTTCTCAACCTTCCTAATGCCGCGACCCTTTAATACAGTTCCTCATTTTCTGGTGACGCCCAGTCATACTTTTTTTTTTCGTTGCTACTTCATTAAATATGTGTTTCCGATGGTCTTAGGCGACCCACAGGTTGAGAACCGCTGTACTAGAGTGACGCGAGAAATACATAATAAAGTATGCGGTTAACTGCTCGACAATTTACCACAAAGATTTCGCAAAAATCTTTAAAAGAAGAGAGCGAATATGATTGAGCCTCAGTTCGGTACACAACATAGAACAGAGCGAGTGGACCTGAGGCTAAGAAGGCACACGGACCTGGGTAGTGGCTTAAGGACCCGGGTGGTGACTTAAGGACACGAATGGATCCTGAAGCCTGCGATATGGTTGATCTAACGCTCCCTCCCCCCCCCCCCACACGGACCTGGGTAGTGGCTTAAGGGCCCGGGTGGTGACTTAAGGACACGAATGGGTCCTGAAGCCTGCGATATGGTTGATCTAACGCTCCCCCCCCCCCCCCCCACACACAGACACACACTTTTCCCGATAGACGTTTATGAAAAGAACATGGAGCTTTAACTCAATATTAGTAATAAAAAAATTAATATAGTGCCCAAAGAATCCTCATCACCACCCAACCACCGTCCCCCCCCATCCCCCCAAAATGGAGAAATTCTAGCTCCACATTGACTATAGACATCTTTACATCGTCAACTTCACGTTGGCATTATTGACGTGAGTCCAATCATGAACGTCAACAACAAGAGACAGACCAGCACATCATTTAATCAGCACATCTGTTGGCAGCCCCCCCCCCCCCCCAAAAAAAAAAAAAAAAAACTCCCATCACCTTTTCTAAATTTGAGCTGGTGTTGGAGTTGACTGGGACTTTTAGTTTACTAAACCCCAGTGAGGAAATTATACACAAGTCCCCAAAGATACGGAGTTGTACGTGTGCCGTGCTGTACATGTGCGGGGGTGTACATCAGTCAGCGGTGCGACCCTGAATGCCCCGGAGGGTACACGTGAAGTGGCGATACAGCTCATTCTCGCAGGTGGTATCCTTGTCAATGAAAGATGTGGTTAAGTCGCACAGACCCACATTATGGTGTAGTAAATAGAAGGAGGTAAAAAAAACAAAAAAACCAAACGTGTACTAGTGGGCCTACAGGGGAGGATAACTGAAAGTGAGTGGACTAACTCAGCTGTGAATGGCAGGTGGACGGCTGGAAGTGTTCAGGAATAGATCACGTTGAGCTTAAAAATAGACCAGATGTTTGTAGGACAAGACAGCATTACGTGTAAAACAAAAAAAAAGGGAAACTTAACACACACGACAGGAAGTTGTAGGACTATGGCATACTTAACTGGACACGTTTTTTTTTTTTTCCGTCTTGAGTTGAGTGCGTCAGGAAACTAGGTTAACATCACCCGGGAATCTTAAACAGAGATCTGCTTGGGGGGGGAGGGGGGAGGGGGGACCCTCTCAAGACGATTAATGATTAATTACATCTGTATTGATGTGTAGTTTGTAGTTGGTGTGGACGCTGAGCCAGTAATATTTGAGTTAACTGTGTGCTTAGCTGCCGTGTAAGCAGTGTGTGTGTGACTTGGTGTGCACACCCGAGTGTGCAGTGTAGTTGGTGTGTATACTGAGCGTATAGTACGTGTGTCAATGGAATGCGCAGTGGGTATGTACATATGGTCTATAATATAGTGTCCAGTTGCTGCATGAAACCGAGTGTGCGGTGCGCTTAATGCGTGTGTCGTACTACGTCACAGTGTTGGAATGATAGGAAGTGATTACCTTCGCGTGTGATCAAAGACACTGGTCACTACAGCCACAAGGAATGCGGTCAAACAACGGCAACGGCGATGTACTAAAACTGTCACTGATACAACAACAACACACACACATTACAACACACACATTACAACACACAGATTACAACAAACACATTACAACACACACATTTCTCTTTGGCCTAACAATGAAATCAGTTAAATAATAAACCGGAAACGCGAAGGGAAGACACTCTGGCCGGCTATCTGGCTATCCACCCCCCACCATGGCCGGCCATCTGCCCCACCCTGGCCGGCTATCTGGCTATCCACACCCAACCCCCGGGTCGGCTATCTGGCTATCCCCCCATGGCCGGCTATCTGGCTATCCACACCCCCATGGCCGGCTATCTGGCTATCCACCCCCACCATGGCCGGCTATCTGGCTATCCACCCCACCATGGCGACTATCTGGCTATCCGCCCCCCATGGCCGGCTATCTGGCTATCCATCCCCAACATGGCCGGCTATCTAGCTATCCACCCCCACCATGGCCGGCTATCTGGCTATCCACACCACCATGGCGGCTATCTGGCTATCCACCCCCTGCCATGGCCGGCTATCTGGCTATCCGCCCCATAATACTATCTTCGACTTTGATATAATATTGACAGATTGTTTTGGTGAACCTCTCTAATGAACTGTATACAGTGGCGTAGCTAGGTCTAGTGCCTCACTTGACGGAGCAACCATTTTACCACCCCACTCCCTTTCTCGGCGGACAAAAATCCGCAGTTGGCCGAAAACGCCACCTCTAATAAAAAAAAGAATTTTTTTTTAAAATTCACCAGGGTCATACCGCACCGATTCTGCACCCCCTTTATTCGCCACTGATTATATGCAACCCAATATTGCCACGCAACAAGACTCACAATTTTGGCTTGATCATATTCTGTCGTTTCCTGTAATGTAAATGTAGTCCAGGGATACATTTCAGAATCGATGTCCCCCTCACCCTGTAACCACTCCATTTCTAGTTAGGGTGTGTGCCGACCGGGGCGGGCCGAGTATATATCACACCCATCCATGAAAAAACAAAACTCTGCAGGAAATGCCGCCCCTCCACCACATAAAGAAAAAAAGTCCCCCCCGGGGCGGGCTGGCCTCTCTGCACCCCTCGCCCACACACAAAAAAAAAAAAATTATAAAAAAAGAAAATCTTAAGAATGTAGCCAAAACAATTTTCTTTTCCAATGCAGATCATTTCTGTTACGATTATTTGTTTACTGTATTTTGATTGGCTGAGATCCTTCAATCAGCAACCAGTTTTCGGGCAGAAATTAATGGCATAGAGCAGTGACGCACTTAGTTGCGCCACTCCGTTTCTTTTTTAAACTGGAGAAAGCGGTAGGAGAGAGAGCACTAGAGAGAGCACTAGAGAGAGCACTAGAGAGAGCACTAGAGAGAGCACTATGTTTATGGCCATATCATTGTGTTATGAAAATATTATGAATATTATGTCAATATTATGAAAAACAAAAATATCTCATTATTACTGAAATAACACACTCTACCTCTCATATCTACTGACATAATACTCTCTACCCTTCACAATTACTGACAGACAATACTCTCTATCTCTCTTTCTCGAGTTATGACACAGCAAAATGCTTTTATTTAAAGGCAAAAGGTTTAAGGCATGGTATAAATACTGAACAGATAAGACTGAAGCTCCGATTCTATACAAGACCAGCACAAGACTTATGCCGGTAAAAATAATTATTGTTACAATTACGGCATTACCCAGCTATAGTATTTAGTATTTTAGTATTTTTCACCACATTTAGTATAATCAACGAGTGTTACAACCAAAACCCAAAGGTAGCAAGTGTCCGTAACAATAACATGGGTGAAACACTGGTGCCATCCAAAGGTATTATTTCATAGAGGCTGACACTTGAGTATCCCGAGGATACAGCACTTGTAGTACAGTCACAGTCACTGACCTAGTCACGCACCATTTAATGTGTGAACTGTGACTCTGTGGGAATTAGAGTGCGTCTCTTGAAGGCTAGGTGGTACAAAAACTTTAGATAGTGTTAGAATTAGTCTTTAAAAAATAATAATAAACAGAAGGAGTGATTGACTAGTAGTAGTAGCAGCCTACCAGTCTGTAGTGGCAAATGACCACGGAAAGCTCAGAAATGCCTTGTAGCTTCCAGAACTTCTTTAAAAACGGAAAGCGCCCCACAAACAGGACAGCAGACAAATAACTTATCGTTGTGAGTACTGGCGTAACGCCCCCCCCCCCCCCAACAAAAAATAAAACCAATGAACTTTCCCCCCGAAAAAAAAAAAAAAACCCTTACGCCCACATCACTACACGGAAGAGATAAAACAACAATACTCCTGGCGTCCTGGTCTACTGCAGCTTGCAAATATAACTCACAGGCTCTGACCCCGGGAGTGAAAAAGAAAAGTGTGTGGGGGGGGGGGGTAAGCTTCTATTTAATAAAGTCAACAATACGTCTGCATATGAATAACATGATAAACCTCTAACACATCTTTCCTAAGCCTTGGCCTTAAAAATACTAAACTAATTCTGCCGATCTGCCCACATCTCATCTGCGCTTAGTTAAGCAACACTTTGAATTAAGAAACCGTTAAATTAAATCGATATAGGCTTATAGGGTGCACTGCTTTGTCATAACGCTGCACAGGCTTACAAAATATACACAGTGACACACAGTCATGAGTTGAGAGTAAAAATAAGTAAATTGGTCATGGACCATAGTCATCATAGATTATAATAGTGACCATAGTCCATAAGTTTAAATTTAAATTTTAAGAGAAATAAAGATAATAAAAATAAGGGCCTAATAAGGGCTAATAGTTTGGCTCACCGGCTCATTGTACAAGTATGAATTAATTAGGCGATTTTTAAACAGGTTAATTACCTGCGTTGGAATATCCCGTGTGTTCTTAACACCTGTAAATCTGTAAAAGCGGGAGTACATCCACCCACCACAAGAAGAGATGATGATGATGATGACACGCCAGGGGACGTCCCAAAGCACAACACAACACACACGCGACGCGTCTCGTCACGAAAACTGTTAGTGACAAAATCTCCCACCAACACAAGCCGTACGGCGTGGAGGGAAAAAAAATAACAATATTGTCGTGTCACAAACGAGGAACACTCGAGTCCGAGTTAATCCGTAAGGAAAAAATGAGTGACTGCAGCCAGTCGAATGTTAAATCGAGATCCGAACCTACACCACACACTTGCTACACACAATAAAGAGAAACACGCTTTATCCAGGACAGTAGTGGGGGGGAAGAAATTCGGTGTGAAGAGCGGCAGGCCTGGCAATGCAAACGGTCTCGGCTTGCACAGCCCATGCGGTGTATGTGTGTAGCCGACCCTCGGCGACTAGCTCGCGTGGTGTAGGCCTCACGGTTCGATCTCTCTCTCTCTACGAGAAGACACTGCGCGTCGATAATTTGTGCTGAGGCCTGCCACTCCCTCCCTCCCTCTACCCCAGCTCCCCCTTTTGCCCCCCCCCCCCGTTCTCTCCTTAACCCACCCTCAAGTTCCGTTCTTTATCTATTTTCCTATTCCCAGCCATGTTCCGTTTCTTTACATTACAATATCTACAGTAACAATTGGTTCAGGCGCAGAGTCGGCTTGACTTTATCAGCGTTGTGCCAATCAAAGTTATGTGTTGCATTGTGTTGTCATCACAGTTTTGAACTATTAATAGTAACTACTTTCTACTACTACTATATTTTTTTAAAGGCAGGAACTATTTTTTTTTAAAAATAAAATAATAAAGAATGTAACAACTGGTTTTAAAGGCTTTTTAAAAAAGTTTCAAAATTTGATATTAAAATATTAGTGGCGTGACTGTGGTGACTCTGACGTCATTATGAAGTTGAAGTTAATCTGACGTTGACCTCATTAAACTTTAAGCATCAAATAATGAAATTGGATATTGAGTGGTGGTGTGAGTGAAGAACGCCCAGTGAGGGTTGAACGGAAGGAAAGGAGGGGGGGGGGGGTTAAAGTGAAGACCAGATCTTCGTGCTAGCGAAACAAATCGATGAGACACATCTTCGTTCTTTACCATACCAAAACAATGTCTGAATAGACTTTGCCATTAATCTTAATTAAACTTTAAGCATCAAATAATGAAATTGGATATTGAGTGGTGGTGTGAGTGAAGAACGCCCAGTGAGGGTTGAACGGAAGGAAAGGAGGGGGGGGGGGTTAAAGTGAAGACCAGATCTTCGTGCTAGCGAAACAAATCGATGAGACACATCTTCGTTCTTTACCATACCAAAACAATGTCTGAATAGACTTTGCCATTAATCTTCTGTTGGCAAGCCAGGCAGCCGAGACTTGACCATAGTTCATGGCCACGGCCAGGTTATATACCTGGGTTCAATCTGTGAATAAACATTTACGGGGTCTTAGTTCGAGATGGAATACAAACTCAGGCGACTTCTAATATTAAAGAGAAGCTTATTTATTTTTTATTTTTTTTGTGTGTATTAAAGTTAGTTTACGTAGAACGTGGACATGATACGACCGAGTGAAATGGACATTTTATCCATTTTTTTATTTATTTTTTTTTAAATTGAAGTTTAGCTAAAGACTTCTGTTTTTAATGGCTTATTCACAACAACCCCCGTGGGGCCCACATGATTGATAGAGTAAAGCGTGAACTGTGCCCTCGGCCCCCAGAAGGGTTCCCTGCGCCCGGCTTAAGTGTTTTCTGTTTATCAGCGTGTACTTTCTTCTGGCAATGTTGTCAAATATGTTGGATGTGCCAATGGGCCACCACAAAAGGTCCTAACCTGCGAATGTGCCACAACAAAAGGTCTTGACCTACCAATGGGCCACCACCAAAGGTCTTGACCTGCCAATGGGCCACCACCAAAGGTCTTGATCTGCCAATGAGCCACCACCAAAGGACTTGATTTACCAATGGGCCACCATCAAAGGTCTTGACCTGCCAATGAGCCACCACCAAAGGACTTGACCTACCAATGGGCCACCACCAAAGGTCTTGACCTACCAATGGGCCACCACCAAAGGTCTTGACCTACCAATGGGCCACCACCAAAGGTCTTGACCTACCAATGGGCCACCACCAAAGGTCTTGACCTGCCAATGGGCCACCACCAAAGGTCTTGATCTGCCAATGAGCCACCACCAAAGGACTTGATTTACCAATGGGCCACCACCAAAGGTCTTGACCTGCCAATGAGCCACCACCAAAGGACTTGACCTACCAATGGGCCACCACCAAAGGTCTTGACCTACCAATGGGCCACCACCAAAGGTCTTGACCTACCAATGGGCCACCACCAAAGGTCTTGA
>CAXITT010000056.1:889562-902470 GCA_964033795.1 Lymnaea stagnalis
AAAATGTGTTTCCAGATGTATGACGAGACGTACAAGCGGAGACTTTGTGTTGTGTACCAGGATGTGTGGTCTTCTCAGTTTTCTTCTTGAGTTTCCAGCAATCATCCCTCGTATGTCCTTCTTTTTTACAGTAGGCACATGTGTCTTTGGCACTTGTTTCTTTCGTACCGGGCTTGAATGGTTTTTGTAAAGGTTTACTGTAAGTTGATGTTGTTGTCTTATTGTGCCTGTCTTTTCTTGTGTCAAATGGATTCTTGGAAAGTTGACGAGTGATGGTGAAGTCGTCGGCTAACACTGCTGCCGTATGTGCGTCACCTTCGCCACGGTCTGCAATATGTATCCGCACCTCAGTACGAACACAATTCTTGAACTCCTCCATCAGAATGAGATTCTTGAATTTCTTGAAGTCTGTCTCGGTGTTGGTTGCGTGCAGCCACTTGTCCAGGAGCCGTTTCTTTTCCCGGAGGAACTCAACATGAGTCTGGCCATCACGTTTCCACAGTTCCCTAAACTTTTTACGGTATGCTTCGGGGACACATTCATAAGCCTTAAGTATTAATGATTTTACTAGGTTATAGTCCCCGCGCTGTTCCGCATTCAGGGACACAAAGACTTCAGATGCCCTTCCGGTCAAGGCTGGTTGAAGTAAGGTGGACCACATAGTTTCAGGAATTTTAAAATTTTGGGCAGTTATCTCAAACTGCGCAAAATATTGGTCAACCTCTTTTTCTGTAAATTTAGGGATTACTTTTGCAAATTTAATTGCATCGCAACCCTGACCGGCTGGAGCCGTGAGTCTATTTTCCATTGCTCCTAAATTGGCCGTTATTTCCATTTGTTTTAACTTTATTGTTAGCTCTCTATCTTTTTCTTCTTTCTCTCTCTGAGCTTTTAGCTCCAGCTGTTTAAGCTCTCGTTCTTTTTCTTCTTTCTCTCTCTGAGCTTCAAGCTCCAGCTGTTTAAGCTCACGTTCTTTATCTAGCTCCAGCTGTTTAAGCTCACGTTCTTTTTCTCTCTGGGCATCTAGTTCCATTTGTTTGAGCTTTAGTTGGAGCTCCATACTTGGATCAGTCGGTTGTGTGACTGAGGCAAGTTCATCTTCAGATAACATGTCTTCATCCACAAAGTGAACGATGATCATGTCTCGTATGGTCTTTTTTACGGCCGAATGAGCTACATTTATTTCTAGAGCTTTAGCAATGGAAAATAGCTCCTTCCTAGAACATTTGTCTAATGCAACTACTGATGGGTTTTCAATATCAAAATCCATTTTGACACAGGCAAAATATAACAATGATTTTTTTATAAAAATTTAAGCTTAGTGCACACACTAATGAAAAAATTGTAACCAGCTCTGTTGTTGGTGTCGTAAAATGGTATCGTGTACTTAAAATTAACTTGAGTATATTAAAGTAAAAAGTGGGTCAAAATCCACAGCAAAACACTCAATTTATTATTGGTGTAATAAAAATTATGAATTAAAATTATCCTCGGAAAAGCCCACAATTTGTTAAAATTGGGGTCTAATGAGAATAAAATATGGATTCGGTTATCGCGGACGATGCCCCCAATTTGTTAGAATTGGGGTCTTGAGAAAAATAATAATATGGAGTCCGCTATATCCGGGACGAGCAACCCAATTTGTTACGCACTGACTTGTATTGGGAGAAATTAATCTCCTATTTTAATTTTAATTGGCTCGTTGTAAACAGTGCCTAACAAAGGACGATACCATATAATCAACAATATTAAAGATACGACCCAAAACAGTTTCTAGTTACAATTAATTAAGATTTATTATGTCTTAAGATAATTACAAAATAAAATAAAATAAAATTACAATCTTCAACTTACAGTATGGCAGATGTCGTACCGGTACACAGTTAATACAATTAGAAATAATGATGCCAATAAATAATGCGAAATAAACACATATAAGTAGGAGCACACAAATACACAAAGAATAAAACACGCCTCGTAATGTTAAGAAAATCTATCTGAAAAATCTCCGTCCCCTCGTGCCTGTCAATCTCTTATATATATGTAGAGTAAGATGCTTCGAGAAGGGCTTATGACGTGTTGTTTACATCTCTCGGGTTAAGGAGTATATTCCAGAAATTACCCGAAAACAATCTACCCAATGCGTAATTGGAAGCCGACTGTAAACAAGCCACTTCAAAGACCTAAGCCACACCCCTTTGTGAACACAGCGTCTCATGCGGGGTCAATCAGAGGGCACGCACGAGAAAAACAAGCTCTCTATAACAGGAGACAAAGCCAACCTAAATAAGTTCATGTCTGGAATGGAACGAATAAGAACAGGCAGGCCTGATTCAATTCAGGTCTGATACAAGGCCAATCATCATCAGTTGCGCTACAGCCCATGTAGGGCCCTGGCCTGCTCCACCACTTCCTTCTGTTAAGTTCGACCCATGGCTGTCCGCCACCAAAGGCTAGTACCACCCGACGATGGAAAGTTCTCCTTGACATCGTCAATGCACCTCAGTCTAGGTCAACCGGTGAGCCGTCTGGCCCTGGGTTTCCACCTGTATATCCCTTTTGCTGCTCAACATTCCGACACCCTCTCCAAGTGTCCCATCCAATGCAGTTTGTCTTTTACACATGTCTTGGTTTGTACGAATTATTGCCCATAACAGTGCCGTAAATTTGCCAGAGAATTTCCCTCAATGAAATGAGCAGGTTTTTTTCTTTGATTGTTGGTTGTTGTTTTTTTGTTTGCTTTTTTTTTTTGTTGCTAAGGGATCAAGTCTGACTTGTTTTCTCCTCGACAGGTTTATGCTTCCAAGTAGCTTTTGTAGGCTGAAATAAGAGCGGTTGCCAGCTGTTATCCTATATTCAACCGATGGAAAGTCCTCATTTACATCGTCCATACACCTCAGTCTAGGTCGACGGGTGAGCCATCTGGCCCTAGGTTTCTACCTGTACATAAGTCGTATGACATTTTTTTCAATGGAGAAAAAAAGACACTCTAAAAATTATGTTTGGGTGGCCATCCAAACCAGGAATCCTAACTTTAAAATACACACTTGTAGAAACTTGAAGGTTTGTTCATATTTTTAATGTGATTATTCCTAGATATGAATTTTTAATTAATCCAAGTTTTAAACAATGAGTGAATATTTAGCTGTTGTTATTGGTTTAACAAAGACACATAGAGGCGTGTTGTCTGGCATCTGTCGGCTCACAGCGTGTCGATGGTGCAGGACGAAATCACAAGACCTGGGATGTTTTTTTTCTTTAGGAGTGTAAGCTGGTTCCCTAGACTCTCTCCACGTACCTAGATAACCCAATGAGACACCATGTATGGAGGATATAGCTTGGCACCATGGTCCCATCCACTCGGGGTTGTGGTGATTATTTTTTTTTTTTTTTTGGGGGGGGGGTTGTTTTTGTTTTGCTTTGGTGGGGATTGAACCACAGAGCACAAGCGTGGGATTGACTCATGCTGTTTGGACCACTCGATCGCCTAGAACCCAATTTATTATTTTATTAAATTTATCATTACGTACCTTTATAAGGTTTAACAAATTTAATAGCTTTTGAGTTAAAAGAACAATACATGAAGTGAGTCTGAAACACAGTTTGCAAAGAAAAAATATACCGGAGCTAGTGATATGAACAATAATCAATTTATTCATACTAATTATTTTGATACAAAAGCTTACAATTAAATATAAAACAATGGGAAAAAAACAAAAACTGAAATGAATCATAAAAGTGAATACGTATAATAATAGAATACAATGTGAAGAAAATCTCTGTTAACACACAGGGCTATAGCAATATACTTACAAAACAAATAAACTGTGGAGTTATCAGAAAAGGACACCCCTTAATATATCGAAAAATAGTGCCGCCCAGGGCAGAATGGCTCCCGCGCCCCACCCACACAGTACTTGAATATACTTTTTTCTAGAAAAATGTTTTTTTTATAATGTGTGTCCTACATTTGTGAATAGCTTTGTTCTTGGGAATGTATTATAATCATGAAAAGATAAATGAAAGTACATTCTAGCATATTATGAACATTTTCTCATAATAATGAGAGAGGAAGTGACTGAACATAGATGACAGTTGAAACAAATGACCCAGGCCTTATATTCAAAGATGCCTCATATTCAAAGAGGCTTCATATTCAACGAGGCTTCACATTCAAAGAGGCCTCACACTCAAAGAGGCCTCACATTCAAAGAGGCCTCACATTCAAAGAGGCCTCACAGTCAAAGAGGCCTCATATTCAAAGAGACCTCATATTTGCATTAAAAAACTCCATTAGTGACTATGACAAATGGAAACACTACCAAATGCTCCTATGAAATCATGGGATGGGTGTGGTATACACTTATGTACGGAAAACGTAGTCACTGGAGGGTGTAGGAGGCGAAAATCTAAAATTTAGCTAAACTCGTTATTGTCCGTTTTATGACAGATTGGTCGCGAGGTCTAAACTGAGTCAATCTCAAGCAAGTGGACTGTAGTTCAATACCACACAAATCCCGAGACAGACAAAAACACCACCAGCACCCCGGGTGTGTGTGACTCGTTAACCTTGGATGGCAGCCCGTCTAGCAAATGGCAAACTCGAAATCAAACCCGGATATGGAGTTGTATGACATCGACACAATGAAAACTCCGATAAATCCTGCGTCGTAGAGCGTACAAAGAGGACAGAGGGAAAAGGAAAAAAAAAACCCACCGCTGGTCATCTACTGCATCCTGGTCTAGTTCCAGTCGTCTTGACCAAGTCTTGCCATTGGATAGGCAAAAAGGCAAGGACGAGAGAGTGAGGTTGACGAATTGAGCAACTCTCCCTCACTTAAAAAAAAAATACAACTCAAGACAAGACTTCTACTCAAGTCAAAAATTGCCATTGGTCAGCTTCGCGTGCGAAGTATGAACGAGACGTAAATACAAGAGCAAGGTGCCATCAGAATAGCCTGCCGTCAGAATAGCCTTCCGTCAGAATAGCCTGCCGCCAGATTAGACACCGACCGAATGTGAAGTTCTGGTTCCGTCCGAAACCAAAATCAAGCTGAAAATTAAATATGACTTTGGGCCAAAACCAAAAAAAAAAAAAATAAATAAATAAAACTAAGCATAAGATTTAAAACTATTTCGTCAAACAATGACGCAATAAAAGAAAATTCAACATAATCAATAACACTTTAATCATTAGTAAGTAATCCGTAATCCCGAAATAATCATTACGAACCTTCTCTTGCAGGGAGAGTCGTAAAAATGGCAGTTGGTCCTGTCTTAATTGGTTTAGTAATTGAAGTCAAACAAAAAGGAATGTTGCAGTTCGGAAACCACAGTTTCTCCGCATCTTTTACTTTGGCAATATCAACCCTTCATGTGCGAATTTACATTCATAGCTATCTTGTCGCTAAATCATATGATTCGATGGTGATTCAAATTTAAAATAAACGTTAAAAATAGAAACTGAAGATAAAACAAAACAAAGATGACAACCACTATACAGCGTGAAGTGTTGTCCCTCTGCGAGAAACTCCCGTAACAATGTAGTAAAGCGCACGGATTATTGGTGTTATCCATATAGTACGAACGCACTGAGGGGGGATGTGAGGGGTTGTCTCCTGGGAAATGTTGCATACGCCGGCGTTTAGCTGGGATGGGGGTGGCTGTGGGGGTGGGGGTGGAAGGAGTTGCAAAGATTATGTAAATTTATTCACAAATTCTGGAAAATTTTTCTAGAAACTCTGTCTTTCCATAAATAGCCAATTTATATGCTGGAAATAAAAATAATATGGTAATAAAAAGAAATATCACTCAATCTTTTGTAGGGATTATCTTCATAATGTTGACTTGTGTTTTTTGAAAAGTGAACTCGCTTGCAAAATATGAACAATAGCAGTGGTTCTCAATCTTCCAAATGCCGCGACCCTTAAATCCAGTTTCTCGTTTTGTGCAAACAGTTGTACCCAGGTGAGTTACTGTTGTCATGCAAACCGTTATTGGTACTCAGGTGAGTTACCGTTGTCACCTGTAATATTTCACGGCGCCCCTGTGAGGAATCTTCGGCAACCAATGTCAAGGCCGTGCCGAGGAAAAGTGGCGCCAGGGGCGAATCCTGAACATGGCGTCTCTCAAGCTACAGAAAACTGGAAAAGGAATATTTATAATTTTTGGCATCCCTTTTTCTTTGTGAAGTACATTGGATGTTTTTAAGTTGAACCCTCTAATAATAAGTATTAATGTCCTATCTTAAGCTCATATTCCTGTCGCCACACCCACACACGTTTTAGCACCCGGGACGAGTACTCCTTTAGCCCTGTGACGTACCTTGATGTGGTTTGTGAAAATTGTATATGTTTCAATCTTTATCTCATTAAATGAACATTACACAAACAAGAACTGAAAAACATGTTTACAAAGAAAAACGGGCAACAAAACTACTGCTGTTAACAATATTCAGTTTAATCGTATTATTATTTATTTTTGTTTAAAATACAAAATCAAATAGTCATAAATAAAAACTATATCAACTGACAGCAAGTTGAAAAACGAAAGCGCAATGTTCGAAATATATAAATATTAATTTACACACACAAACTTAGTGTTTCTTAAATGTCTAAGAAATTTAACCAAAAAAACTCTCCCTCGGCTAGGAAAGCTGCCGACTTATTTATAGGAAGACAGTTGGAACCCCCACCCCCCGCCTCCCCGCCCCCCCACCCCCCCAAAAAGGAAACTCTAGAAATTGCATCGCCTCACAATATTCTTCAGGAAAATTAGGACTTATTCGAACGTAATCAAACTTTTCCGAATCAAGGGAGGGGTTAGGTTGGTACAGCGACACATGTTTAATTGGTTAAATCAAGATCAAAATAAACAAAAATGGGGGAAGGATTGTTTGACACAACGTTCCGCTGAAGTAAAATAATAGGGGGACACGCACCCGCCTCCTTGTTTAAGGTGAATGATCAAAGAGGCACTCATCCACCTCGATCACGCGATGCTGGTAACGTCATGACATTTCCCCTGCGTTACAAGCGCCATCGTTTCAGTTGATTGGTCCGTTGTTGCTTGCTGTTAGGGTCAAATCAATATACTTTACGAAATGTTGGATGGATCAACAGGCAATAAGAACCTGTATCAGGTAGTTGCAATGTTTTCTCTTCTTAGCAACACAATCTTCCAACAACGCATTGGGTGAGACATTTGTTAAGCAGATAGAATATTATCTCCAATCTCAAAAATATGTCTATACGTGAAGTGAGGATAATTATTCTATTTTATTATAACAATGTAAGAATATGGGATACTTTTTTTTTTCAAATGCCATTAAATAATAAGCTTTGCAAAACTTCCTAATTGATCAAAATTGTCCACACTGTGGTTTAAGCCTCGCACACAGAGCACATCGTTGTTCGCACATGGAGCACATCGTTATTCAGACACATAGCACATCGCTATTCAAACACACAGAGCACATCGTTGTTAACACACAGAGCACATCGTTGTTAACACACAGAGCACATCGTTGTTAACACATAGAGCTCATCGCTGTTAACACATAGAGCTCATCGTTAACACATAGAGCTCATCGTTGTTAACACATAGAGATCATCGTTGTTAACACACAGAGCACATCGTTGTTAACACATAGAGCTCATCGTTGTTAACACACAGAGCACATCATTGTTAACACATAGAGATCATCGTTGTTAACACATAGAGATCATCGTTGTTAACACACAGAGCACATCGTTGTTAACACATAGAGCTCATCGTTGTTAACACATAGAGATCATCGTTGTTAACACACAGAGCACATCGTTGTTAACACATAGAGCTCATCGTTGTTAACACACAGAGCACATCGTTGTTAACACATAGAGCTCATCGTTGTTAACACATAGAGCTCATCGTTGTTAACACATAGAGCTCATCGTTGTTAACACATAGAGCTCATCGTTGTTAACACATAGAGCACATCGTTGTTAACAGATAAAGCACATCGTTGTTAACACACAGAGCTCATCGTTGTTAACACATAGAGCACATCGTTGTTAACACATAGAGCACATCGTTGTTAACACATAGAGCTCATTGTTGTTAACACATAGAGCACATCGTTGTTAACACACAGAGCTCATCGTTGTTAACACACAGAGCAATTCGTTGTTAACACATAGAGCTCATCGTTGTTAACACACAGAGCTCATCGTTGTTAACACACAGAGCTCATCGTTGTTAACACACAGAGCTCATCGTTGTTAACACATAGAGCTCATCGTTGTTAACACATAGAGCTCATCGTTGTTAACACATAGAGCTCATCGTTGTTAACACATATAGCTCATCGTTGTTAACACATAGAGCACATCGTTGTTAACAGATAAAGCACATCGTTGTTAACACACAGAGCTCATCGTTGTTAACACATAGAGCACATCGTTGTTAACACATAGAGCACATCGTTGTTAACACATAGAGCTCATTGTTGTTAACACATAGAGCACATCGTTGTTAACACACAGAGCTCATCGTTGTTAACACACAGAGCAATTCGTTGTTAACACATAGAGCTCATCGTTGTTAGCACATAGAGCTCATCGCTGTTAACACATAGAGCTCATCGGTCTTAACACATAGAGCTCATCGTTGTTAACACACAGAGCTCATCGTTGTTAACACATAGAGCTCATCGTTGTTAACACACAGAGCTCATCGTTGTTAACACACAGAGCTCATCGTTGTTAACACACAGAGCTCATCGTTGTTAACACACAGAGCTCATCGTTGTTAACACACAGAACTCATCGTTGTTAACACATAGAGCTCATCGTTGTTAACACATAGAGCTCATCGTTGTTAACACACAGAGCTCATCGTTGTTAACACATAGAGCTTATCGTTGTTAACACATAGAGCTCATCGTTGTTAACACATAGAGCTCATCGTTGTTTACACATAGAGCTCATCGCTGTTAACACACAGAGCTCATCGTTGTTCAATGTCAAGATTTTAATCAAATAGTTGGCAGACAACATTGTAATGGAAGCTTGAAATAAAAAAAAGAAATACAAGAATTAAAAAAAAAGGCATTGAATGATTCAGTTGGTTACATTGGTCTGATGACGACCTATGTCCATCGGCCAAAGTATAGACAATTATGTCTATGTCCATTGACAAAAGTATAACCAATTATATCTATGTCCATTGGCCAAAGTATAGCCAATGATGTCTTTTTCCAATTGCCAAAGTATAGCCAATTATCAACTGGCCAAAGTACAGCCATTTATGCCTATGTCCATTGGCTAAAGTACTCCTAATTATGTCTTTGTCCATTTTACAAAAGTAGAACCAATTAAGTCCATTGGCCAAAGTATAGCCAATTATCAACTGGCCAAAGCACAGCCAATTATGCCTATGTCCATTGGCTAAAGTACTGCCAATTATGCCTTTGTCCATTGACAAAAGTAGAACCAATTATGTGTATGTCCATTGGCCAAAGCATAGCCAATTATGGACATAGTATTGTAAAAATACCAAGTTTCTGTTGAATACTTAAGTTGCCGTGTAAGTCTCCTCATCTGGACTACCACAGCGACTTTAATCCTAGCTCATGACATTCATTATAACACACAAGTCCCTGAATTGTACCGAGTAATCCCAGGACTGATTTGCTCATTGAGACGAGACCCCGGTGAAAGGAGGTAATCTCGTCGTCCATACAATGGGATTACTTTAGTCCAAGAAGCTCTGTTTCTCAACTTTTCCATGACAGTTTGTGAATTTTAATTTTTTTTTTTTTTTTTTAAACAGACACACTATTCAGTTGTTTTTAAAACTGAAACACTATTCAGTTGTTTTTAAAAGTTACACACTACTCAGTTTTTTTTAAGACTGGCACACTATTCAGTTGTTTTTAAAACTGACACGCTATTCAGTTGTTTTTAAAACCGACACACTATTCAGTTGTTATCATTATTTTATTTTATTTTTTTTATTTTGTGGGAGCACACGTGACTGATGCTTGGGTTTGAAAGAATTTTTTGTAATGCATTTTAAAAATCATTCATTTTAACGTCGCTTTTATTCGTGTGTTTCTGGTTGGTAAAATCTTTGTTCGGCCAATTGAGCCACTCCCCGTCAACCTATTGAGCTGAAACTGGAAACATGGACTCGTTTCCAATGACAACACATTCTTTTAAATTTTCATCCCCCTCCNTCTATTTGTCCTGTTGGTTTTTTTTTTAAAGGGAAGATGAATAAAATCTGCTCACAATAATTTCACGAAATAAAATAATTGCGCTAAATCAGATACTTTTTTTTTTATTTTCTTAAATATCGCAAGTGTTTTTGATGCGTTTGATTTTCTTGTGTTTTTCTAAAATAGTTATTGCTGAAATGAAATCTGCATTGTTAAAGCGGCTGGTACATTAGAATATTAATATAAAATAAAATAATTAAAAAATGCATAAAAAGGAGTTCTAAAAAAAAAAAAGACTTTGTTTTTAAGGGTTGTTTAATTATTAAAAATAATAAGCTCACTTGGCTCCGAGCTTCCAAGAGTTACTTCGAGAAGAAGCTAGTTCAAAAACTCAAACCAAAATTTTTAAATTTGGTTAGCTGCATTTTCCATCTATATAGATCAGTGGTTCTCAACTTTTCTAATGCCGCGAACCTTCAATACCGTTCCAGTAGTTGCGGCGACCCCCAGCCACACAATTATTTTCAGTTGATACTTTATAACTGTAGACTATATATGTTTTCAGATGGTGTTAGGCGACCCTGTGAAAAGGTCGTGCGACGCCCAAAGGGGTTGCGACTCACAGGTTAAGAACCGCTGATATAGATCTAAAAAAAAAAAATTACAATATCAATTTTGATTTTGTAAATAATAATTCGTTTAAAGAAAAATAATCAAATTGTTATTTAAATAAATCTAAGTTAAAAGCTTAAATGACTTTAAAGTTTATATAAGTATAAGGCAACGCATCCCCTAATTACTAAAATACTATTTAGGGACTACCTATTTTGAACTTTCAACTTTAACACATGACTATCTAATTAAGGCTTTCCTTGACCAATGGATTAATAGCTTTTGCACACGGCCAACTCTTATGAATGAAACTCTTACGGCATAGCCATTATGCAAGTGACCGTGAATGGCTGCCCATGACAACGTTTTGCACTCGGCAAATTATGATCATTTCTAATATCAATGGGCTCTACCGGGGTTTTGAACATCAAATAAAAACATATTTATTTAAATTACTTCTAGGTTCATTCTAAAACACAAGCCCTGTATTTTGAGAAATAAATAATTATTTTTAATTATGTAAGAAAAATGTGTTTATTTGTTGTTCACTGTTTCTTCTTGCGGGGCTCAAAAGCCGGCGATTGGTCATGGGGATCGAGATAACCGAGGTTAAGTGGCGAATTGTGACCCTTTTTGTGCTCGAGATATATCAAGGTTCGGCGACATAAAAGAATCGACATAATCAATGAGAAAATGCTAAGACAAAGAGAGAATTTGGCGGTTCCACGTCAAAAACGTCGACGGTACAAGTTTGGCGAGTTAACCGAGGTCGAAATAAGCGGGTTCGACTGTAATGGTTATCTATGTCAGAGGCTCTCAATTGATTTATTAAGGCGGCCGATAAAAATATATGATCAAAATTCGTACGCACACTCCACATTTCTTATTAGCAGTGCCAAAAAAAAAACGGAAAATAAAAAAACAAAACAATAATTTAAATGAAAAGCAATTTTAATCAACACCAAGTTGTTAGTATTTCAATGGGAAATATAGGCCTACTTTTGACTCAACAGATCTTCAATATCTGGTTCTAAAATTTTTCACAGCTACCAACGGGCCGTAGTTGGAGGACCCTTGACCTATGTTCACAATTTTTTTTTCCTTTGTTGTGATAAGCATTTTTAGGAAAATCAACATGTTAATTTCCTAGTGCGAAAATATGCAGCTATTTCTGAGTCCCAATATTTGTTAAGTCTGCAGACTTTTAGATATTCACCTTATACTTTTTGCTTGGCCACATAAAACTGAAGGTCTTACAGAAATAATGGAGGATTGACATTGTCTTAATACCTATCGAGTTCTCATATAAATATGCTTTAAAACGTTTAATTTAGGTCACAATGTTATCCACCAAACATGCTATATTAGGGGGGTGTCCCTGTGTACTTAAACATTATTTTTGTGTACAGCAGGTCTTATGTACATTGAATTGATATAAAATCATGAAAACAGTTGTGTGTCTATTAATGATCTGGGTCTCTCAATTAGCTGTGTCTATAAGCGAGATACGTGTATCTCAGTTAGGTGTGTACATCTATTAGCTGTGTCTATTAACGAGTTGTGTCTATCAATGAGCTGTGTCTGTCAATGAGCTGTGTCTATCAATGAGCTGTGACTGTCAATGAGTTGTGTCTATCAATCAGTTGTGTCTATTAACTGTTTCTATCAATTAGCTGTGTAAATTAGCTGTGTCTATCAATTAGCTGTGTCAATTAGCTGTGCCTATCATTAGCTGTGTCAATTAGTTGTGTCAATTAGTTGTGTCAATTAGCTGTGTCTATCAATTAGCTGTGTCTATCAATTAGCTGTGTCAATTAGTTGTGTCAAATAGATGTGTCAATTAGCTGTGTCTATCAATTAGCTGTGTCAATTAGCTGTGTCAATTAGCCGTGTGAAATAGCTGTGTCAATTAGCTGTGCTTATCAATTAGCTGTGTCAATTAGCTGTATCTGTCAATTAGCTGTGTTTTCATCAAGATGATGTTTCTACCAGTGTTTGTATGTGTTTATTTCGTGAGATGAGCTTAATATCCTAAAATAAAAGCGGTAATAGGATTAGGATATATATATATATATATATATATATATATATATAT
>CAXITT010000056.1:902476-913713 GCA_964033795.1 Lymnaea stagnalis
TATATATATATATATATATATATATATACATATATTTAATCACCTGGGTTCTTGCACGTCAAATGGCTACACAGAAATGCCTAACCCAACAATTCAGATAGCTTGTACAAACACCACGTAGGCCGACGATTATAAAAACATTAAGCCAATGTACGCTGTGCTGTATAATGAGTTATGTGCTCAGAAGATCTCTATGTCAACATTCGGTATATTTATGTTCTCCGATTCCTCATCAAGATGGCGCCCTTCTACCGGAAGTCTTCTAAGAACGTGTCTTGATATAAAAATCTAAGCACATTTACTTTTTAACAAGGCCAATGTTAGAAAATGCAGAGAAGCGGTTAACATATCGAAGGAGCTAAAAATAAAATTTAAAAAGAACAACCAAAAACTGGGCCCAAGATTGGATCCACTTCGAGATGATGGTTAGCGCATTGTGTTAAAAAAAGTACATAATCCAGACGTGACCTTGAAGATGCATGGAAACAAAAACGCATTATACTCTCCAAGAAAAACATTCCAAAAACAACTTAAACACCGGAAATTGTTAAGAAACTAATTTGTACGAAACCTATTTTTACAAATGAAAGTTTATTCTTTATGAAATTCGTTGGAACGAGATTTTAAAACAACTATATATATATACATATATATTTAAGGGAAGGTGTGAGTAAGAAAAGAGAAAAATGTTACCCTTTTAAAAATTATATTGTTGTTAGTTTTCCCCCATTATTTCAATTCGAACAAACCTCCGTTCGAACTAACTCCCGAACAAACTTAATACGAACAAATTGGTTTCCTGCAAATAGGTTTTTTATTAATTTCCGACAACGTTTAAAGAAAACGGCCTCTATAAATATATTATATAATAGTCTTAGTAGATCTCTGGTTATTAAAAGACAACGCCGGAAAAAAAATAAAGCTGGGAGCAGAAAACTCCTAAAGCTGATGTGTCTATGACGTGTGCCCTTATTGCTTTTTGTTACATTTCAACTCACTCAGGGGCCGCAAATCATGAGCTGCATGCTAGGCGCAAACTGCCCTTCATTGGAGTGTGACGCCAACCTTCAGTTAGCGTGCTGACGCCCTTCGGATAGTGTCATGGCGACCATTAGATAACCACCTTTAGATAAGGTCACGACGACCTTGCGATAGAACCCTGCGACTCACCGGGACAGAAAACATTGAAATTAAAGATTTCAATTTAATTGATTTGGAACATTTATTTATACAATTCGTCCTATTTTCTAATCAGCACAGCGAAATGTTAACTTCCTCTGTTAACTTCCGGCGTAATCTATTGCTTATAGGGTTTGTCATTTCTATGACCGGAAAGCGTCACATCGCATTAGCAATGTTACTATTTTTAGACAATATTTTCGTAAATCATAGCTTCTAACAATGTATTTCCGTTTACATACAGCAGCTAAAATGTGTCGTATTCGGAGAATTAATCAAAGAAATTTCGTCGACGGTAAATTGATCGACGGTAATTTGATCGAACGGAAATTTGATCGAATTATTTTTTCAGTTTTTACGTTAAAATTTTACTTCAAATTTCTTTTTGAACGCACTATACTATATAGTAAAATAAAATAATACGTTCAAAAAGAAATTTGACGAGTGTTTCTAACATGAAAGCATTATAGAGAAAAAGTGAGCTCAGATTTGTGGAAGAGATGTATAGCTCCCAGAACAGCATTTGATGAAATAGACATAGCCCCCAATTGTTACAAAACTTTGTTACAAAAACTACTGATGTGTTGTAATTAATTAATGTACTGACCCAATTATTAAAAGTTTTGGGTTTGAAATGTTTAATGTTTGTATTAACAAACAAAGGTCCCTTTCCTCTACGTTAGATTAGTACTGCTATTATGGTTATGTCTAGGGTACGATTAATTTCCTGATTGAAGTATTCTACACTAATCCTACTTCACACTCACTCTATCATTCAAGGAAAACTCTCACTAGCTCTCACTTGCAAGTCTATTAATACTTAAACTATACTAATAACACAAGAGTGGTTCAGCCCACAAATAAATATTTAATTATAAGAAAACAGAACTATCAGCATACAAATTACATATACTATACACATAAACAGGATAACAAGATACTGCCCAATATTATTGTATAGTAGGCTCTCAATGGCGATCTGGTCGAATAAGCAAGTCCCCACACACACACACCACAGCGGCCCTCTGCTCGGGTCACAACGTACTGCGGGGTTGGGCGGCTTGACTGCGTAAGTGTCTCCGGTCACCGGCACTGCGAGGAGGTAGGTGCCGACTTTGAACGTTACTGTGGGTAACACACACACAGTATATGCTACCGTCTTGTTGATTCCTTTGGCTTATCTCCTGCTAATAACTGCGACTCCTTTACTGAACTGTACTAGCTTTAGTTCCAGATATTATTTATTGAACACCTCTGACCAAATATTTACTTTACAAATACTTTCTGGTCAAATATTCTTTACTGGCCAAATGTTACATACTGTAACTTATTTCATGTAATTTCTTCACTTTACTTTACTTCAGTTTACTTCACTTTACGTAACTTCAGTTTACTTCACTTTACGTAACTATACTTTACTTAACTTTACTTAACTTAACTTTACTTAACTGGCTAGAAATGAGAATAATAAATACAATGCATAAGACATAGCTAAGAATTACAAATCACATCACATTATAAATTATTAATAGTTATCATATTCAAACATTAACAATAGTAACTATGGTCCTACCATTTTCTTAATAACATTACATCTACGACTCTACATACCAGTACATATGAATATGAAATAGAACAATACTAACCCGACACAATCGGATAAACACACTTTATCAGCTAATTATGCCAGCCAGGCTCTTCTGACATAATTCAGGTAAGAGAGGCCGAACATGATTTGGGCTTTCAATATATACTCTAAGTTTGGCGTGCTTGTCCCGCATTTAAGCGTGGCATCCCAGAGTCGTGTTTAAATGACTCACCAGCGTGGCTTCGGATTCCGTTACGCGTCGGTCATCAGAGTGACAACTCAGAGTTGGGACGCTCGACAAGAATGAGTGTATTGCTTAAACTGGGTCATGGCCAAAGTGAA
Source organism: Lymnaea stagnalis (assembly GCA_964033795.1). Classification (NCBI taxonomy): domain Eukaryota; kingdom Metazoa; phylum Mollusca; class Gastropoda; family Lymnaeidae; genus Lymnaea; species Lymnaea stagnalis. The sequence continues at coordinate 905,586 of CAXITT010000056.1, forward strand.
TAAGTTACTTTCCATTGTTATTTGAGTCTACTTTTATTATTTTAAGGCCCAGCCTAATTGTGTCATATCGCGTGGGGTAGCGCTGAACGCGTGGGGAAGCGATGGAGAGAGTGGAGCCAGCGGGTCTCACAAAGGTGAGGACCAGCGGGTCTCAACACTCCCGGAACAACATGGATAGAGCAACATCTAATAACATAGACAAAGCTCCCAGAACAGCATAGGCAGAGAAACATCTGATGCCATAGACATAGTTCCGAGAACAACATGGATAGAGCAACATCTGATGAAGTAGCATAGCTCTTTGAATAAGATCTGATGAATTGACATCAACATTGCTCTTCGTACACCTTCTGTTGAATTGACATCGACAAAGATATCTGAAGAATTCACATAGACATTGAGAGGACAATACCTGATGAGTTGACATAGACATGGCTCTTTGGACAATTAAAACGTGATGAATTAACATAGACATGTCTCTTTGTACAAAATCTGATGAATTGACGCAGACATGGCTCTCTGAACAACATCTGAAGAATAGACGCAGAAATAGCTCTTTGTGCAGCAGCAAATCATTTTTGCAAAAGACAATTATCTTTAAACAATTTGTAATTATTATTATTTTCAAAAAGCTCCTGCCATCTAGATGAATACGGAGAGGACTGTGTTGAGTTGGACACAATTAGAAGTATACACAGGGTAGAGGAGAGCCTGAACAAGGACAACACAAAAAGGTGGACGCTTCAGCAAAGGAGTCTTCGACAGTAAACACACAGAGAAAAAACAAACTTGGCTGATACAGACACTCAATTGATTTCCTGTCCACTAAATATCTACATCAGCTAAGTTTCTCTGCCCAGGTTTAAAAAAAAATAAAATTGCTTTTAAATTTTAATTTTGTTAAAATTATTTTTTGTTATTGTTGCCGTCTAACGTTTCGTATTGTTTTCTAGATTGCAACCTTCAAAGCATTCAACATGGCCAATAAGAAAAACAAAACAGAAATCCCTAAACCAATATTTTAGTGTGTTAAAATAAAAATCAGGGCAGTGTTTAAAAACGTAGGTAAATAAATATTTCTTGCAAAACTCTTCCTACTGCTTGAAACAAAATCTCAGGAGAGTGCCATATACATTTTGGCCGGTTAGGTTAATGACCCTTATACCCGTTAAGGTACAGCCTGTTCAATACGCCGAAGAAGCTGTACAGCAGTTATTTCCAAAACATTTTTGCCCCACGCCCACCCGAGCACACGATAAGGCATAATGATGCTGACTATTGAGTACTGTTAAAGCGCCTGTGTTTATGCTATTAGAATCCCCCGGCCCCATTTCCACCAGAGACTATATGCCCCCCACCCCCACCAACCCCCAACCCTAATCTTCAAATTGCCTGGCCGCAGGGCGTGAGCTCCACATTGGTAAACTCTGCTATACAGACGCTGGGATATGATCGTATATTTAAATTATTTAATAACATACATTTTGGCATTGTTCAACTCTCACCTCCCTTATTAAAAATGCAAAAATAATTACGAAATCGAAGCCAAATTTATTGATGATAACGATTAACTAGTTCATTTTGTGTTACGACCGATTTCGTTTTAAAATCTCTAAATGACTGTACTCTTGACAGTACCCTTGACTATACTCTTGACTGTACTCTTGACTGTACCCTTGACTATACTCTTGACTGAACTCTCCACTGTATTCTTGACTATACTCTTGACTGTAAAGGATATGTTTATCTCCATTAAGTTAAAGTAAGCCTTCTCACTGACCACACATATCTGCTTATATCATCGCATTCTTCGCACAACGATTCTTGATGATCTAAGCCTAGAAGATGCTGTCCAAATAAACGCAGTTGCATCTACTTCTCTAAACTCCAACATGCAATTGGATCCCTTTCTCTAAATTACCGTATGTTGTTCTAATGAACACATTTGCACTAAACGAAATATATACCTGGATCGGTTTCGCTAAGCCATTCCTCATCAACATTCTTTTACTTACTGCACATCTATACACTTTCCAGATTTCCACGGCATCCCACAATTTAGACATGAAAAAAATATTACTTCTGTTTACACCGACAACAATTGTATACGTTTTTTACATGTCTTTTATACGTGGAATCAACATAAGCCATTAGATTTGTTAAGTCAAAATATGTTTCCCGTTTGTACGCGCGATAATCAATAGAACAAAAATATGGGGAATTTACATTTTTTTTTTTTTACAACTGTAGACACAAATTAAAAGATATATATTTTCACAACAAATAAATGAGACTTTTTGATCATTTTTTTGCTGAACATAGTAGTTTTAAATTTTGCCGAATATCTGACAGAAGAATTAGAAGTTTGCCATCAATATCTGAAAGAGCAACTCGAAGTTCACTATCACTATTTGATATAGCAACTAGAAGTTCACAATGAATATCTGCTATAGCAACTAGAAGTTCATTATCAATGTCCTCCAAGCACGGCCACCTATGATGTTTGATTAAAACGAGAGTGTACAAACTTTGTTAACCTATTTTATAAGTGTTTGAACATTTCATCAGAACTGCAATTGCCTCGTTAGAAATTCTATGATATTCTTCCTGGACTGAAACTCAGAAATCATCCAATGGAAACCAAGGAATCATTATATGGAAACTCAGAAATCATCCAATGGAAACCAAGGAATCATTATATGCAAACTCAGAAATCATCCAATGGAAACCAAGGAATCATTGTATGTAAACCCAGAAATCATCCAATGGAACTTACTGAAGTTTATTTTAGTGTCTCATCGTGTTTCGTAATACCAGAAATTCATATTGAACTTGACGGAAGAGTTGTTCTTTACAATTTCGGTCGCATCAAGCCAAAGTGTTACGGATCCTACAATATTGCTCCGAAGTATGGATAACACTGTGTCTGCAGTAATGTTAGATGTCGTTGTGGCAATGTTAGTTGTTGTGGCAATGTTAGATGTCAGTGTGGCAATTTTAGATGTCGTTGTGGTAATGTAAGTTGTCGTTTTGGCAATGTTAGATGTCGTTTTGGCAATGTTAGATGCCACTGTGACAATGTTAGATGTTGTTGTGACAATGTTAGATGTTGTTGTGCCAATGTTAGAGATCGTTGTGGCAATGTTAGGTGTTGTTGTGGCGATGTTAGATGTTGTGGCAATATAAGCAACATTTTAAAAATATGTTGCCCGATGTGGAAGTTATTGATTGCAACAAGCAATCAGATGAAAGATCGTTGGTTCTGAGTCTGTTCTGAATGGAGCTCGTGTACAATGCCTTGTAATTTTTGGTTGAAGATATCGTACCTCGGTAGTGTGTAGAAATGTTAAGAGCCTGAAAACAAAACCTGTTCGAAATATTACACAGTACAAAGTACACATTACACAGTACAAAGTACACATTACACAGTACAAAGTACACGCGGGAAAAAGCGCGGGATCAAAGATTAAAGCGACAAAGATGTGTACAATTACAATTTCAGACACATTGACTCAAAGATTGGGATGGCCACTTGTCACGTGAGGCCCAAAATTCAAACGTGCCGGTGTGCTGTGCTATTCGACTTGGCACTTCTGACAGCTTGTTATCCAGCCAATCATTCCATCTTTTGTTTCAACAAATGTGTACCGTCCTCTAAGGGGTTTTTATCCTCCAGGAAGTTTTCTGCCGTGGCCAAACTGTCATCATCTCACTGCACACCCGTGTGTCACGACAAAACTGTCTTCATCTCACTGCACACCAGTGTATCACGACACAACTGTGATCATCTCACGGCACGCCAGTGTGTCACGACACAACTGTCATCATCTCCCTGCACACCAGTGTGTCACGACACAACTGTCATCATCTCACTGCACACCAGTGTGTCGGGGCACACGTGGCATCATCTAACTGCACACCAATGTGTCGGGGCACATCTGGCATCATCTCACTGCACACCAGTATGTCGGGGCACACCTGGCATCATCTCACTGCACACCACTGTGTCAGGACACAACTATAGGATCGTCTCACTGCACAGCATTGTGTCAGGGCACATTTGACGTCATATCACTGCATACCAGTGTGTCGTGAGACACTTATATCATCATCTCACTGCACACCACTGAATTGGGACACACCTGGCATCATCTCACTGAAAACCAGTGTGTCAGGGCACACGTGGCATCATCTCACTGCATACCAGTGTGTCGTGAGACACTTATATCATCATCTCACAGCACACCAGTCTGTCGCGACAGAACTATAGCATCGTCTCACTGCATAGCATTTTGTCGCGACACAACTATAGCATCGTCTCATTGCACACCAGTATGGTGGGGCACACCTGGCATCATCTCACTGCACACCAGTGTGTGGGGGCACACCTGGCATCATCTGACTGCACACCAGTGTGTCGCGACACAACTATGGCATCGTCTCACTGCACAGCATTGTGTCGCGACACAACTATAGCATCGTCTCATTGCACACCAGTGTGTCGCGACACAACTATCATCATCTCACTGCACAACAGTGTGTCACGACATAAATGTCACAATCTCACGGCACGCCAGTGTGTCACGATACAACTGTCATCATCTCACGGCACGCCAGTGTGTAACAATATACCTAAAATCATCTCACTGCACACCAGTGTGTAACGATATACCTAAAATCATCTCATTGCACACCAGTGTGTCACGACACAACTGTCATCATGTCACTGCATACCAGTGTGTCACGACACAACTGTCATCATGTCACTGCATACCAGTGTGTCACGACACAACTGTCATCATCTCACTGCTACCCAGTGTGTCACGACACAACTGTCATCATCTCACTGCACACCAGTGTGTCATGACACAGCTGTCATCATCTCACGGCACGCCAGTGTGTCACGACACAACTGTCATCATCTCACTGCACACCAGTGTGTCACGACACAACTGTCATCATCTCACGACACAGCAGTGTGTCACGACACAACTGTTATCATGTCACTGCACACCAGTGTGTCACGACACAAATGTCATCATCTCACGGCACGCCAGTGTGTCACAACACTACTGTTATCATCTCACGACACACCAGTGTGTCACGACACAACTGTCATCATCTCACTGCACACCAGTGTGTCACGACACAGATGTCATCATCTCACGGTACGCCAGTGTGTCACGACACAAATGTCATCACCTCACGGTACACCAGTTTGTCACGACACAACTGTCATCATCTCACTCCAAACCAGTGTGTCACGACACAACTGTCATCATCTCACTGCACACCAGTGTGTCATGACACAGCTGTCATCATCTCACGGCACACCAGTGTGTCACGACACAACTGTCATCATCTCACTGCACACCAGTGTGTCACGACACAACTGTCATCATCTCACGACACAGCAGTGTGTCACGACACAACTGTTATCATGTCACTGCACACCAGTGTGTCACGACACAAATGTCATCATCTCACGGCAAGCCAGTGTGTCACGATATACCTGAAATCATCTCACTGCACACCAGTGTGTCACGATATACCTGAAATCATCTCACGGCACGCCAGTGTGTCACGACACAACTGTCATCATCTCACTGCACACCAGTGTGTCACGACACAACTGTCATCATCTCACTGCACACCAGTGTGACACGACACAACTGTCATCATCTCACGACACAGCAGTGTGTCACGACACAACTGTTATCATGTCACTGCACACCAGTGTGTCACGACACAAATGTCATCATCTCACGGCAAGCCAGTGTGTCACGATATACCTGAAATCATCTCACTGCACACCAGTGTGTCACGATATACCTGAAATCATCTCACGGCACGCCAGTGTGTCACGACACAACTGTCATCATCTCACTGCACACCAGTGTGTCACGACACAACTGTCATCATCTCACGGCACACCAGTGTGTCACGACACAACTGTCATCATCTCACTGCACACCAGTGTGTCACGACACAAATGTCATCATCTCACGACACAGCAGTGTGTCACGACACAACTGTTATCATGTCACTGCACACCAGTGTGTCACGACACAAATGTCATCATCTCACGGCACGCCAGTGTGTCACAACACTACTGTTATCATCTCACGACACACCAGTGTGTCACGACACAACTGTCATCATCTCACTGCACACCAGTGTGTCACGACACAACTGTCATCATGTCACTGCACACCAGTGTGTCACGACACAAATGTCATCATCTCACGGCAAGCCAGTGTGTCACGATATACCTGAAATCATCTCACTGCACACCAGTGTGTCACGATATACCTGAAATCATCTCACGGCACGCCAGTGTGTCACGATATACCTGAAATCATCTCACGGCACACCAGTGTGTCACGATATACCTGAAATCATCTCACGGCACACCAGTGTGTCACGATATACCTGAAATCATCTCACGGCACGCCAGTGTGTCACGACACAACTGTCATCATCTCACGGCACGCCAGTGTGTCACGACACAACTGTCATCATCTCACGGCACGCCAGTGTGTCACGACACAACTGTCATCATCTCACTGCACACCAGTGTGACGCGGAAGACAGTTTTCGGAGCTCTGCTCTAAACTATTGAATAACATTTTAAAATGGCTTCGGGGTCTGTTAACTGCGTAATTTAATCAGTTGCTGTAACAAAAGCAGTGACACTCATTAATAAATCACTAAAGCTTTCAGTTAAATCTGATACACTAAAAGAGATGACACTTATTTATAAATCTCTAAATTGAATCTGATACACCTAATCCACTAAGTGCTCATCTTCGTCTCAAAAATGTCCAGCCACAATGAAGACAAACGCTGTTAATGTCATGTAATCTAGAATGGGATGGACAAAAACTTGTGCGTTCCGAAAGAAAATAGGACAGGGGTTTTTTTTTTGGGTGGGGGGGGGGAGAAAGCTATTAAGAAAATAATAATAATAAATAATATTTCGTTATTTCGTGAATCATCTCACTGCACACCAGTGTGTCACGACACAACTGTCATCATGTCACTGCACACCAGTGTGTCACGACACAAATGTCATCATCTCACGGCAAGCCAGTGTGTCACGATATACCTGAAATCATCTCACTGCACACCAGTGTGTCACGATATACCTGAAATCATCTCACGGCACGCCAGTGTGTCACGATATACCTGAAATCATCTCACGGCACACCAGTGTGTCACGATATACCTGAAATCATCTCACGGCACACCAGTGTGTCACGATATACCTGAAATCATCTCACGGCACGCCAGTGTGTCACGACACAACTGTCATCATCTCACAGCACGCCAGTGTGTCACGACACAACTGTCATCATCTCACGGGATGCCAGTGTGTAACGATATACCTAAAATCATCTCACTGCACACCAGTGTGTAACGATATACCTAAAATCATCTCATTGCACACCAGTGTGTCACGACACAACTGTCATCATGTCACTGCATACCAGTGTGTCACGACACAACTGTCATCATTTCACTGCATACCAGTGTGTCACGACACAACTGTCATCATCTCACTGCTACCCAGTGTGTCACGACACAACTGTCATTATCTCACGGCACGCCAGTGTGTCACGACACAAATGTCATCATCTCACGGTACGCCAGTGTGTCACGACACAAATGTCATCACCTCACGGTACACCAGTTTGTCACGACACAACTGTCATCATCGCACTCCAAACCAGTGTGTCACGACACAACTGGCATCATCTCACTTCACACCAGTGTGTCATGACACAGCTGTCATCATCTCACGGCACACCAGTGTGTCACGACACAACTGTCATCATCTCACTGCACACCAGTGTGTCACGACACAACTGTCATCATCTCACGACACAGCAGTGTGTCACGACACAACTGTTATCATCTCACTGCACACCAGTGTGTCACGACACAACTGTCATCATGTCACTGCACACCAGTGTGTCACGACACAAATGTCATCATCTCACGGCAAGCCAGTGTGTCACGATATACCTGAAATCATCTCACTGCACACCAGTGTGTCACGATATACCTGAAATCATCTCACGGCACGCCAGTGTGTCACGATATACCTGAAATCATCTCACGGCAC
>CAXITT010000056.1:914903-925025 GCA_964033795.1 Lymnaea stagnalis
TTTTTATATAGCGCTTATCATAAAGCTCTAAGCGCTTTACAATTATTAAAACATGTAAACTAAGTAAATACAAATGAGACACTAGGATAGTAACTACTATTCTATAGAAACAATGAAAATGGCTATAAAAAGAGGACACTTTGACACTTCAGGATTAAACCGAAACAGAAAATAAGGTAGGGCAAGGAGGGTGCATCACAGGTCATAGGCGGACCTAAACAGATGAGTTTTAAGGGACTTTTTGAAAATGGACGAGGTTTCACTATGACGTATATGGATGGGGAGCTGGTTCCAGAACGTGGGCCCATGGAAGCAGAAGGAGCGTTCACCGATGGTCTTAGTTTTAGTTCTTGGGATTGAGAGGGTTCTACTGTCAATGTATTAATAACACCTTTTCTAACCCTTGACCAAATCGGTTCGCAAAATTTAATCGATCTAGGAAACCGATCGATATCAATCAGGAGCTTTAAGCTGATCAAATTCGCTTGGATCAATACAGTCCTAAATAAGGATGATTTTTTTTGGCCATCTAGGGGAATGAACTCTAATGTGAGAAAACAAAAACGTATTCTCCCTGCATGGATGAAGTAACAAAGATCACTAGTGATGTGCCCTGCATGGATGAAGTAACAATGATCACTAGTGATGTGCCCTGCATGGATGTAGTAACAAAGATCACTAGTGATGTGCCCTGCATGGATGTAGTAACAAAGATCACTAGTGATGTGCCCTGCATGGATGTAGTAACAAAGATCACTAGTGATGTGCCCTGCATGGATGTAGTAACAAAGATCACTAGTGATGTGCCCTGCATGGATGTAGTAACAAAGATCACTAGTGATGTGCCCTGCATGGATGTAGTAACAAAGATCACTAGTGATGTGCCCTGCATGGATGTAGTAACAAAGATCACTAGTGATGTGCCCTGCATGGATGTAGTAACAAAGATCACTAGTGATGTGCCCTGCATGGATGTAGTAACAAAGATCACTAGTGATGTGCCCTGCATGGATGTAGTAACAAAGATCACTAGTGATGTGCCCTGCATGGATGTAGTAACAAAGATCACTAGTGATGTGCCCTGCATGGATGTAGTAACAAAGATCACTAGTGATGTGCCCTGCATGGATGTAGTAACAAAGATCACTAGTGATGTGCCCTGCATGGATGTAGTAACAAAGATCACTAGTGATGTGCCCTGCATGGATGTAGTAACAAAGATCACTAGTGATGTGCCCTGCATGGATGTAGTAACAAAGATCACTAGTGATGTGCCCTGCATGGATGTAGTAACAAAGATCACTAGTGATGTGCCCTGCATGGATGTAGTAACAAAGATCACTAGTGATGTGCCCTGCATGGATGAAGTAACAATGATCACTAGTGATGTGCCCTGCATGGATGAAGTAACAATGATCACTAGTGATGTGCCCTGCATGGATGAAGTAACAATGATCACTAGTGATGTGCCCTGCATGGATGAAGTAACAATGATCACTAGTGATGTGCCCTGCATGGATGAAGTAACAACGATCACTAGTGATGTGCCCTGCATGGATGAAGTAACAATGATCACTAGTGATGTGCTCCGAATGCATGAAGTAACCACAATCACTAGTGATGTGCCGTGCATGGATGAAGTAACAATGATTTTAGTGATATGCTCCGAATGCATGAAGTAACCGTTATCCCTATGGTGATGCGCTCTAAGCATTAATGGCAACTGTAATGTGACTCATTTACCTCTCGTTGCGTTTGCGCTGAATACTATTTTAGAAACAATTTGATCCTATGGAAGAATCTCAGTGCGCAAACCTGTCCACAAATGTCACCAAACAAACAAACAGCGCTAGTTTAGTTCAGCCCACATGCTCCCAGAATTATCTCACAAAACATCAAAACTCCACCAATCCCCTGCTGCAGATGACTAGACTTGATACAGCAACGGGTCTATGCTCGGGCAGGATGCCAGCGAAGAGCCGTATCCATCAATTAATTTGTGCGGCGTGCGGCGATTACTAAGTTTAGGGACAGCAAGAACCATAACAAAGCTATGACAGGGACCCTTAAGCCTCAGACGAATACACCTCATATGATTAGGCTGTTAAATGGTAGCTCCTGAAAATTTTGGAAAAAAACAACAACCAACAAATGCATCAGCCAAGTGAAGCCAGACACGAGCCGTGGACGTCACCGCGTTTACCACCATCATAAACCGACCAATCTCGTGCCGAGCGAGACTTGTCTATCGCATTTCCGGTTTTGAGTTTCTCCACTGGAAACGGTCTTCTGGGAGTCGTTCGTGGATTTCTCACAGCGTCGGCGTATAAATGCGTCAAATGGAAGCCGATCCAGCCCATGAAAATAAAGATTACAATAAGAGTAAGTTATTTCCCCTGGGACGCTGGCCGGGAGGCCGAAGGTCACGGAGAGAGTAATTTTATGATACAGTGATTTGGTCTAGATTTAGCGGGAAGAACAACACTGAGGAAATCAATACCGCTGGTGTTACGAAGTGGCCGCTTTGGTTGATATAACGTTTGAACCATTGGGGGGGGGGATGGGAAGGGGGGAAATGACAATAAATATAAATAAACAGTTTTTATCAAGATTATATCGTTTGTTGTGCAAAAACATACAGATGTTATATAGTTTATATCATTGAAGTCAGGGGTCTCAAACTTGCGACTCGCGGGCCTTTTGCAACCCGCAAGACGATATTTTGCGGCCCGCTACATGACAGCAAAATTTATTGTTAAAGCGGCCTGAGCGTTTTCCACATTCTCATATATGCAACGTAACCGTTTGTGATGGTTTCAGTCGAATCTCACCTGTTTGTCTCATTCTGATTTTATGTATAGGTTTGGACTTTTATAATGGTAAGAGGGGTTTTAAAATCGAACTTATTAATTTTTTGTATAGCATTTTATGAGACAAATATAGCTAAAATGCGGTTTTGAGAAAAGTTTAAAAAGTCAGTTAGTGGGTAATCACAACAATAATTGTTTAAATCGTAGCAACCTGACACAGTATCAAAGAATCATGAAAATTGTAGCTAGTGTGCACGAGTGAGGGAAATTCCGTGGCTTTCAGCCTGAAGACTTTTGAAATAGGGTTAGTTAAAAAGGCTTTTTCTACGATAAAGTAATCAAAATTCGTTCTCCCTTCAATAGCATCTTCCTTCTCAGCAATAATTCATAAATATTGCCTGCTCCTGTCTACTGTTTGAAGACGTTTTAGCATTTAAAGCCTTCATGGAGGAGGATGAAGTGGCTGTTCCTGTACTAAGTGATACCAAATGGCTTATGGACTTGGCTCTTCTTGTTGACATTACACAGGAGCTGAATGTAGTCAACAAGACGTTACAAGACCATGGGTCTGGCCTATATGACATGTCAGGGCATTCTGTACAAATTTGTGTTGTGGTTCTTAGAGAAACCTCTGCCATTTCCAAAAATGCAGAGTACTCATGGACTTGGCCATACCATTCAGTAGTAAGTATACTGATGCCATTGCAAAGTTAAAGGAAGAATTTGATCACAGACTTCAAAACACACAGAGTCACTTTTCCACTTTTTTCTGGCCCTTTCACTTTTATGTGGCAGATCCCCCCCCCCCCAACCCAAATTCTTTTTTTTTCGCTTCAAATGAAACTGATTGATCTTCAGTTCTATTCTGAACTCAAGGCTAAGTTCAGGGAGGTGAATGTGAACAGACAAGCATTGTCCTCCACCTTCCCTGAGATTTCCAGGTTGTTCAAGCGGATCATATGCCTTTTTTGTAGTACCTTTATGTGTGAATAGCTGTTTTCCACCATGAAATTCAACAACTCAAAGCTCAGGGCCAAACGTTCGATGAGCTTTATCTTCAAGCGATACTGAGGGGTCTCAGATGCTTCCTCACTCAAGCCAACTTTTGCTCAGCTTTGTAAGAAGAAGATCTGCCAGGTCTCTGGCAACAAGGAGTAGGAGGAAGTAAATGAAGCCTAGTTCTTGAGAACCCTTAATGTTTTTATTTGTTATTAATAAAGGTTGAGCAGATAGTAACAGTTGAACTTTAATGAGTTTGTAATCGCTTTTTTGTGGAATACTTGGTGCGGCCCAGTCTCACTCAGACTCTACCTCCTGCGGCCCCCGATGATTTGAGTTTGAGACCCCTGATTTAAGTTTTAGAAAAGTGCTAACGTTACAAAGATATATTATTGGTTTTGTACAAATCTACCAATTTTATAAAGATTACATTTTTTAAAATAATTCATTTCATAAGTACAAATGTTACTAAGACTATATTTTTTTAATTCGGTACAAAAGTACAAATGTTATAATCGGCATCCTTCCGTCTCGTGAGACGATGGTGCATCACCCTTGGGTTGGGTTGCATTTTCTCGAGTGGCTGTGCAGTCCTATCCTTGAGTGACAGTCTTTACCACAGTTTTTACACACGAGTTCCGTGCTTCTAAATGTTTTGGCCTTTCTCCTAGCTCTTCTGTCTGCAGCCTCTTCCATTCTTCGCTCCTCGGCTACCATGACGCCCTCTTTGACAACTGTGCGCCACGTAGATCGGTCTTTTGCCTTACACTCCCAGTCACTTGTATGTATTTTGGCTGCTTTCATGTCCCTTTGACAGACATCTTTAAATCGCAGACGTGGGCGACCTGTTTTCCTCTTTCCCGAAGCAAGTTCACCATATAGGAGGTCTTTCGGAATGCGGCCGGGACTCATTCTTTTAACATGACCTAGCCATCTCAGGTGTCTTTCACTAAGGATTGTGAACATGCTTTGGGTATTCGCACGCATTAGGACCTCACTATTAGTTTATGTTATAAATATTTGATTGTTATTTTTTGTACAGAAACGCCCTTGATTATAGACCTTACCTTAAAATTTTGATGTCTACTTTTTCAAAATATTTTTTTTTTCATTCAGTTAAAATAAAATTAAATTTTTAATGTATGTGTCATTCATCTCCCTTTATTACAAAAAAACCCCAACAAAAGCAACAAATAAAAAATATTCGGCCTCCCCCCATCTTTTCAAAAAATATTTTCTTCTAAAGTTGTGGGGTATCTAACCACGCGCAATATTCCATTAATTGCGTCATTTCCGTTGTCAAGGCGGAGTTGTTGATATGAACGATTTACGTTTTCAGCAGGCGACGATCGGGAAATGACACGAAGCAGGAAAGCAAAAAAAATAAAGTGCGATAGGAATATTTGGCCAGGCTCCATTCCACATGACCAACTGTGTTCATTGTAGAGTCATATAGCCAAGGCAAAATTCCATTCCACATGACCAGCTGTGTTCATTGTAGAGTCATATAGCCAAAGCAAAATTCCATTCCACATGACCAACTTTGTTCATTGTAGAGTCATATAGCCAAAGCAAAATTCCATTCCACATGACCAGCTGTGTTCATTGTAGAGTCATATAGCCAAAGCAAAATTCCATTCCACATGACCAACTGTGTTCATTGTAGAGTCATATAGCCAAGGCAAAATTCCATTCCACATGACCAGCTGTGTTCATTGTAGAGTCATATAGCCAAAGCAAAATTCCATTCCACATGACCAACTTTGTTCATTGTAGAGTCATATAGCCAAAGCAAAATTCCATTCCACATGACCAGCTGTGTTCATTGTAGAGTCATATAGCCAAAGCAAAATTCCATTCCACATGACCAACTGTGTTCATTGTAGAGTCATATAGCCAAGGCAAAATTCCATTCCACATGACCAGCTGTGTTCATTGTAGAGTCATATAGCCAAAGCAAAATTCCATTCCACATGACCAACTTTGTTCATTGTAGAGTCATATAGCCAAAGCAAAATTCCATTCCACATGACCAACTATGTTCAGTGTAGAGTCGCCTAGCGAAAGGATTATTCGCAGATTTCTCTAATCTCTAGCTACAATTTTTAGTTTCCAAATTCTCTTTAGAATCTAAGCACGCTAGTGCAAATCTCTGGAACCAGAGTAAGTTTCTTAGTTTTCCTAGAACTAGATTAAGTTACTAAATTCTCTAGAACTAAATTGAGTTTCTAAATTCTCTAGAACCACGTTAAATTACTTAATTATCTAGATCAAAGTTAACAGTAAATTTTCTAGCAACGAATTTGAGACTCTCTCGACCAACCCAGACCCCAGGAGACTGACCCACCCAACAGTTCTGATTGTTGACGTTGCTATTATTGTTTCGTGTGGATTTCGAAATACCCGAACAAGCCGCGTTTCCTTGACCAGTAATGGCTTTCCACAGCCAATGTCAAAATTTCCATCAACTCGACGAGTTAATGGGGCATGCAGATATGCCAGTGAATGCAGAGCAAGGTGCGCTGTCAGGTAATCAATAGCGTCTTATCATCTGAGGCTTTCGGTCACGGCAAAAGGTTGAAAAAAAGGGGGGGGGGATTTCTCACCGGTTGTGATACTCCTGTTATAGATGGATCAGGCACTTTGTAGAAGTCTGCCATGGGGGCGGGGGGGGGGAAAAAGAATTGAACGATAAATTTGGAACCCCGGGGAAAAGAAAAAAAACAATTTAAACAAAAAAAAAAAAAAAAAAAAAAAAAAAAATATTTAAAAAAAAAAAAAAAAAANGGGGGGGGAATAGGAGTTGATCGATAGATTGGTATCACCGGGCAAAGGACATATATCATTTGAGACAATGCAAAAAAAAAAAACCAATCCAACTTTTCAAAGGGCAATATGTCCTGTAATGGCTTTCGACAGTATAAACATAACACGGGGAAAATAGAAAGTCATCACTCGGCAATAAACATAATTCAGTGGAAGCTAGCATAGTATAACGGGTAACAATATAGACAAAAGATTGATGAAACGGCCTTCACGTGGTACACACAAAAATAACACTTGTTAGTAAAAAGATATCACGTGACAATAGCAAATTAACACAGGACTTTTTATTTGCGAGTCTCACAACGTAATAACAGCCACGGGGGGAAAAAATAACAGAAAAGGTTTTATTGAGAATGATGATGATTCATCCGATGAACGTCCACACCTGTCTACATGGAACAGCCATTCGAACGCATGAGTTCATTGTTCCAGACATTTTTGACAGAATTCGAAATTTAAAAAAAAAGAAGCAAATTGTTTGTTAAAAGTAGGCCACTTTTGACCAAGTAAGGGCAAATCTTGACAATCATTGGCTGGTATGGCCGGAAAAATCTGCGTACCTGTTGCATATTGTATCGTGGATTCAAAACAAAACAATGGATGTCACTATAACAAGCGGTGACAGGAGCCATTACCGGGCGGACGCTATGACGTGCTATTTCAAGACGATCTTAAAGGTATTGACGCCCCGATCAACGTTTTGCACCGGGGCACCCAGGGGCGTGGGCAAGGGGGATCCATCATGGACATAGTATTAATTTAAGACAACTCTAATGGTGAGAATACGATGAAACTGCCTGCCAGTGGACCCTCTCAGCAACACGTCAATGTAAGGCCCGGAAGGGTAGTTATAAAGTAATTAGTGGCTGTGTGTGTGTGTGTGTGTGTGGTTGGGGGGGTGGTGGTGGTGGTGGTTTAAGCTGGGGTTTGAAATTGTACATCAGGTGGCTGACCAGAAAAATTCAATTTAGAAATCATCAAAGGAAAGCGTTTAAGTTCAGGCCAGGGCTTCTCTCCGTCATAGTGTGGCGCCACCCCCCCTCCGACCCCCCCTCCGACCCCCCCTCCGNTGGTGGGTGGTTGTTGTTCCCCCCCCCCCCCCCCCCCCTCCGCCCCCCCCCCCCCCCCCCCCCCCCCCCCCCCCGGGGACCTCGTGAGTTCAATATCCGTGCGCGGAGCTTGAACAAATAACGCGTGAAACGATCGTTCGGGTCTGGTCTTGGCGTTGCATATCAATATTTAATGGTCGGACAGAAGCTATGGCTCTGATTGTGTGTCACCTGGTCTTGCTCGTTCAGTTCGTATGCGCTCCTTTTTTTGTGTGTGGTTAAAATCTTGCTACCGTTTACAGGAGTATGTAAGTACAGCATATGTTCCTGCAACATTGTTCCTGCAGCATTGTTCCTGCAGCATTGTTCCTGCAGCATTGTTCGTGCAGCAGTGTTCCTGCAGCATTGTTCCTGCAGCATTGTTCCTGCAACATTGTTCCTGCAGCATTGTTCCTGCAGAATTGTTCCTGCAACATTGTTCCTGCAGCATTGTTCCTGCAGCATTGTTCCTGCAGCATTGTTCCTGCAACATTGTTCCTGCAAAATTGTTCCTGCAACATTGTTCCTGCAACATTTTTCCTGCAACATTGTTCCAATACAGAGTTCTCTAACGCACTAATCAGTTAAAACAACAACAACAACAAAGTATTGACATAATTTGACGATCATCATATTCTCGAGAAAAGAATCATGGGGTCAGAAATTCAAGAAATTGAGAATCAAATTTCAAATAAAGAAATACAAAAATATTTTTAAAAAATGAAATGCAAAAATAACTTTAATTTAATATATATATAAAAAAAAGTGTAATAAATAAACCAGACTACTCACGGGCACATACAGCATGTTAAGGTTACCATGTCTTATCCCCACCCCCACCCACACACACACACAACCAACCTTTTCAAATATCAGGAGAAAGAACCACAACCCAAAATTATGTTTTCTTTGTTTTTCTGATTCACCGGAAATGCTACCGGTAATGTAGTATTTTATTATGGACATCTGCCACACTGGCAAGGGATTTATTTCCTTAACAAAAAAAAAATATCTTTTTTTTTTTGGGGGGGGGGGGTTTAAAAAAAAGGGGTGGGGGGGGAAGAAAACCAATATCTTTGCTCTCAATTATTAACAGATTTTAATCGCTCATTCCAGTCGCAACCCTCGTGTTCCATTCGTTCGCGTTAATAAATCACACGACTCAATTATGACGATCAGGAACAACTTAAACAAAGAGCAAGAAAAGAAGATTTGAATTTTTTTTAAAAAGTTCTATATATAATAAAGCCAACTAGACGCCTTTGACCCATCTCGAAACTACATGTTATGAATGACATAAAGAATGCTGCCCAAATTTATACTTTCGCTGGAGGCACTCTCAAAATCGCATGTTATAAATAACATAACGATTGCTGCCTGTAATTTTGTCTACGCTGGTTGAGGGGCGTGGGGAGATGTGGGGGGGGGGATGCAGTCAAAAGTCATATTACAATATCAGGCGTTCAAATATGTTTAAGATGTTTAATTTACTTAATGACCACTCTCTTGATAACCTAGATACAGTCTGTGACGCCCCCCGTAAACCACCCCCCCACACACACATATATTACCAAGGTACATAAAAGTGTCAATACCTGCGGGTCAATGCACCACTTATATTAAATGGAGAAAAAAAAACTGCAACAAATAAAATAAAAGTCCAAGGGGCTTACACTTAACATCTGACACATCTAGAGCCCGGGACGTCAGAGTCCTCGTATCCCTACCCTCTGTGACATAAATGGATCCACTCAAAGCTGCCAGAACAGTCCCGTGCGCCTCCAGCCAGCAGCAAGGCCTGATTGCCCCACAGAGACCTGCCATTTCAAGTCATCAAACTTGCACGTTTATGTTGATGATCGATATTTTGTCTTGGTTTTTTTTTTTTGTCTGGGTGGTGTCACCGGTTTTAAAGCTTGAGTTGTCTTGTTTGGTGTTGTTGCTGTTGTTGTTGTTGTTGTCTGTTGTTGGTAACACTCTACGAGCAGCGACACATCTTTGGTGTTTATTACACATATAACCACACGTCATTGTTGTATTCTTCTTCTTCTGCGGATATTTTTACAGTTCATCTGTGTAAATTAAGTCACATCTCTTTTAAAAGTAGGCCACTGCAACAGACTGCACATAGCATCATGTTCTATTTCTTAAAAGTCAGTAACAAAAAATTTTCATTTACATCCCACCCCCCCCCCCACACCCCACGCTTGATGGGGAGCATAAATCTAACGATGAGTCAGTGTGGGAGAATTTTCCCAGTGATACAAATCACGTGTGTGTACATCGAACGTTAAGCTCCGTGATGTACGGGGCGTCCTTGTGTCGCGGTCCAGCCATTGTTGCTTGTTATAGCCACCGACGTACGAGACGTCATCCCCTTCCCCTCCTTTGCTCCCCCC
>CAXITT010000056.1:940537-962463 GCA_964033795.1 Lymnaea stagnalis
GGTCTTTAACCTATTCCACTCCTTCCAGGTAAGTTGATCTTTAACCTATTCCACTCCTTCCAGGTAAGTTGATCTTTTACCTGTTCCACCCCTTTATGTAATTTTGAGGATAACAATATCCTTTTATGAAATAATTTATGGTAAACATTTCGTTAATATACATTTTAAGTTCGAAAGAGAGCGAGAGAAAAAGAGGATGAGAGAGGGGGGGGGAGAAAGAGGGAGAGAAAGAGAGAGAGAAAGATTAGAAAGAACGAGAGAGAAAGAGTAAAAGAAAGAGGGGGAAAGAGCGAGAGAAAGAGAAATAGTGAGAAAGAACGAGTGAAAGAGAGAAAAGGGAGAGAAAGTGGGAGAGAGAGAAAGAGGGGAAGGGAGAGAGAGAGAGAGAAAGTAAAAGTATATGATATTAATCAGGAAAAATTAAACCTTGTTGAAAGTGTCACACAATAAGATAAGGTTACATATTGGATTAACTGTCATACAACCTTCTCGTAGAATTATTGACTTGATAGAGACTTAGCCGCCATCTGTCACAAGTTTTGGACATTTTTTTAGCTCCATGCTTTTTTTTTTCTTAAATGTAAGTGCATTAGAAATGGTTCCCTAAAATATGCTTGCCCGTGAACATTTAGAAGATTGTATCTATTTGTCAGCACTCAGTAGTCAGCTGTCAGTAGCTTGTAGTCAGTGATCTTATTGAGTTTAGTTGAAGCGTTGCCTCCGAGTGGGGTCACTAGAGTTTGACTCACTCAGTGCGGCCCACACCCAACTACATCCCTCTAGGGACGCCACTGCCTTGCTTCGAATCATTGCTTGACATCAGCTGCACGCGCACATACAAAAGGACTTTTGTCTCGCGGCGACTCATCGATTGCAATTTAAAACACATTGCCCACATCCGGCCCATCCCACCCCTCTCCCTGATGACCACAGTCCACTTCAGACACAGATTGTGTCGTAATGACATCTGCTCATATTCCAACAAGAATCGAAGGACATTTTTTAAAAATCTTTATTCGAAAGTTCACACTATGGATAGAAAAAAACGTGGGAGAAAACATGCAGATTAGTCCTCTCCATTTTCCTGTATGCCTGCGAATCTTGGACATTAACAGCCGATCTTGAAAGGAAAATAAAGGCGACGGAGATTCAGAAGCATTTTGGGCATCTGCTATAGGGACCATATCTCCAATAATACGGTGAAAGAAAGGGTTCGTCAGGCAATTGGGGAGTACGATGACCTACTGGTGACTGTGAAAAAACGCAAATTACAATGGTACAGCCTCGTAACAAGGAAACAAGGACTTGTCAAAGAAATATTGCAGGGCACCACAAGAGGAGGGAGAAGAAGAGGAAGACAAAGAAAGAGGCGGGAGGATAACATCAAAGAGTGGACAGGACTAACACTGGACGATGCAGACATGACTAACACTGGGCGATACAGACAGGACTAACACTGGGCGATGCAGTGCATAGTGCTGAAGACAGAGAGGAATGGAGGAGGATGGTTCACATGTCATCTGTGGCGCCCCAACGGTCCAAGGACTAAGGGACATGAGGATGAGGAGGAGGAACTTGGTACTACGCTTGAAGCACCAGTGGCACGTGGATGGAGTGATGAATCACACGATGGAATATGTTTGGGCAGAAGAATTGAAGCACCAGTGGCACGTGGATGGAGTGATGAATCACACGATGGAATATGTTTGGGCAGAAGAATTGAAGCACCAGTGGCACGTGGATGGAGTGATGAATCACACGATGGAATATGTTTGGGCAGAAGAATTGAAGCACCAGTGGCACGTGGATGGAGTGATGAATCACACGATGGAATATGTTTGGGCAGAAGAATTGAAGCACCAGTGGCACGTGGATGGAGTGATGAATCACACGATGGAATATGTTTGGGCAGAAGAATTGAAGCACCAGTGGCACGTGGATGGAGTGATGAATCACACGATGGAATATGTTTGGGCAGAAGAATTGAAGCACCAGTGGCACGTGGATGGAGTGATGAATCACACGATGGAATATGTATGGGCAGAAGAAGTAAAAGCACGAAAGATGCCGTAAATAAATAGGGTGTACAACGTCCACCTCTGGCAGGAGGCTGTGCATAGTTTATGTATGATTTACCGTAATTTGAACTACGTGTGAGATATTCTATTTAATAAATAATATGTCATAAAGGATGATCTACGTTGTTAAAATACTCACCATGTAGAATGTATATATATATATATATATATATATATATATATGTAATAAAGTGAAGTGTGGCAAAATGACTTATTTAAATTTTAAGCTAGTGTGTGTGTATTGTGGATACATTAAGTCACCAAAGTTAACTAAAGTAAAGCAGGGCAACCTGGCAAAGTAAAGCAGGACCACCTGGCAAGGTAAAGCAGGGCCACCTGGAAAAGTAAAGCAGATCTTCCTGGCAGAGTAAAGCAGGGCCACTGGCAAAGATAACTGTTGATGGCTATATAAGGAGACAGACAGCATCATTCACAATCGGTCACAGAGGTGTCACTTACAAATTCTTGCAATCAATAACTTCAGAAGGAAACCTCCTTTGGTTTTAAAGTTGCCCGGGAAAAGGAATTACTTTTGGAGTCATTTAAAATCCTATAAAAAATTTAGCCAGCGCTCAACCGGATGGGGTTGTTTTTTTACACTGGATATTTTGAGAAAATTCTCGGTGGGTCCAAGTGTTACGAAAGTGTTTTCTATGATATATTTCAGCCTTTAAACAATAGGCATACAGAAAGTCCTACACCCTACCTGCCGACCTTTAAACATAGGCATACAGAAAGTCCTACACCCTACCTGCCGACCTTTAAACAATAGGCATACAGAAAGTCCTACACCCTACCTGCCGACCTTTAAACAATAGGCATACAGAAAGTCCTACACCCTACCTGCCGACCTTTAAACAATAGGCATACAGAAAGTCCTACACCCTACCTGCCGACCTTTAAACAATAGGCATACAGAAAGTCCTACACCCTACCTGCCGACCTTTCAACAGTAGGCCTACTGACATTCCTACACCCAACTGTTGAGACCCGCTGGTCCTCACTGTCACAAATGACTGAGGCCGGGGTACAGGACAGAGCTCCATTGTTGTTAAGGTACCTTAAAGGATGGGCCGAAGGTGCTGTTATTTTAGGGAAGGCATTGTTAGAATAGGGGGTGAAGTTAAGGTTAATGGATATTGTCGCATTCTTGAGATAGAGGGGATTGTTTCTTTAGATAATATTATGTTTCGAGCCTCCCAGACTATTCATGGTAATTTTGGGGTTAACGACGGGAAATTCTAATTGACCAGGAATTAGAGACAGGGGTGGGTTAATTGAGGGCATTCTTGGGCCACCTATGGAGTTAGAGAGTCGCATATAAGGCAGAATGTTTCATGATAAGAGTTAGTTGAGGAAGATAGAGAAGAACTACGGATTAGTTGAGGAAGAGAGAGAAAAGAGCTACGATAGAGTTGAGCAGTTGTTAGGGAATAGTCGCCAGAGATCAGGAGACGAGTTGACTAGTGGAACATAGGAGACGATATAGTTTAACAGTGTAGAAACAGTCGTAGATAGCTTCCAGTTAGTGAATACTATAGAAGAACTTTTTATTTGAGTAATAAATATAGTCTATTTTATCATTGGATACCTGGAGTTTGTGTTGTTGGATTTCGTTCCAGTCTACGTTGTGCTTTTGTCTGTGCCAACGCCTACCTAGACACCCACAATATAAATCACAGAGAGGAGCGGTCCTGAATTGAACAATGCTACATCAATACAGTTTGTGATAAGTCAGGACAGGAGCCCCCCTACGTAACAACCGTACTGTGACACTCACCTTTGTGAGACCCGCTGGCTCACACTCGCTCCATCGCTACCCCACATGATATTACACAATTAAGCTGGGCCTTACACTAATAACAATGACTCAATGAAAAATGGAAATTAACCTGGCCATGACCCAGCTTAAACAATGCACTCATTCTGGTCAAGCGTCCAAAGCGACGCATATAGTCACGAGAATGCAGGACATGCGTCCCTGTACGCAGTATAAAAGGCCCCTCCTAATCACTTATCGACCTCTTTCACCTGAAGTCTGTCAGTAAAGCCCGTCTGGCATAATTAGCTGATGAAGTTTGTTTATCCATAATTTGCTTGGTTAGTATTGTAAATCTCCATATTCATGTGTAGAACTGCAATGTAGTTTATTAAGAAATGTTAGGACTATACTTACTGTTAGATTATGATTGATTATTAATAATGTGATGTGGTTTTAAATTCTTAGTTATGTCTTATGCGTTGTATTCGTTATTCTCATTTCTAGCCAGTAAGCAACAGTGAAGTAATTAACAGTTGAGTTTAGTACAGTAGAAGTTGGTACAGTTCATTTAGTGGAGTCAGTCGTTAGGGTCAGAATAACGTTATCCTCCTATTGAAAGGACCAATTGTAGTTTAGGCCTACTAGAATAGCAAACAAGACTGTAGCGTGTGCTGTGTGTGTGTGTGTTTGGGATCTGGACCACCGACAGGGGACGAGATCGCCAGTCGGAACATAGTATTTAATAATATTGGGCAGTATACCTCGTTATCTTTTATATGTGTATAGTATATGTAATGTGTATGTGGATAATTCTGCTTTATTATTAAATGTTTCTTTGTGGGCTGAACCACCTGTGTTTCTTAGTAAAGTGATAGTATTCATAGAAGTGAGAGCGTGTGGGGGTGTCAATGAGTGTTAGAGTGAATGTGGAGTGAGATTAGTTCAGAGTACTTAATTAGCAAATGTAATCATACCCTAGACATAGCCCTAGTGGCATTACTAATCTAATGTAAAGTAAAACAAGGGGCCTTTGTTTTAAACATAACCCAAATATCCAACACCTACCAACCGGCCTTTAAGCAGTGGGTCTACTGACGGTCCTATACCCTACCTGCCAGCCATTGAACGCCATTAAACATTAGGCATACAGACAGTCCTACGCCTTACCTGCCGGCCTTTTAACAATAGTCCTAAACCAAGTCCTACGACTGTCCTATACCATACCCTTGGATATTTATTGATTATTATAATAGTCCCCCCCCACCTTTTAATAAAAAATATATTTAAAAAATCAACCATTTTATCCGAGTCCAACCGTCACGTATGACACGTGCTGCGTGACAGCTTTTTCTTCACTCAGTACCATTATTATACAATTGTTGAGTAGGGGATCGCCGGTTGTCAAAAGGAAGCAGGACACACCAGAAGCAATATATATATGAGATCATCATACAATCACATTTTTCAAGGTTAACTTGATCTTTTTTGCATTGAATTAATATATATATATATATATATATATATATATATATATATATATATATATATATATATATATATATATATAAGGATTTGTAAAGTTGGCTTACGTTACTTACATAAAGCAATGGCCTTAAATATATTCTTACTTGAGGAAAATAAAAAATTTAAACTTTCTCTAATGTAATTTACTTTTTAAAAAAGAATCGATAATTTATCACTGGTTAATTACACGTAAAACAATGATTTTACACTTTTCCATAAAGTGATAATTTTTTTTACGGTTTCAAATTAAAAAAGCAATTTAAAATCTATAATAACTTCATCTCTTTTCTGTTTGTAATAACTTAAATTTTTTAAACCATAGTTAATTGGAATTTTAGTTTACTTTCGTTTAACCCACGCAATTTAACGTGTAACCCACGTGATTTCAATTTCCAGAGTTCATCTTTTCAGAAATAATTTGCACCAAGTCTCGTAGCCCACAGCAATGTGTCTAATTTTTATTTTTTTTTTATTTTAAAAAAAGTTTTTCAGAACGGTGGATAAGTTTGGAAGAAAGATCCAAGGACCGGTGATAGATGTACTAATTACATTTTCATTTTATTTGACCCTAAATATTTCGACTTATATTGTGCGGACCGGCAAAGTAAGGCTCATAGACCGATGCCCGGCCCGCAGACCACCTGGCTTACAGTAATGTCACGGCGATTTGCGAAAACAGCTTAAATGCTAGATGCCTCAAACCCCGGGCTGTGTGGCGAGGCTCTTGTCAGGTGTATTTTTAGTGACATTTCGCCAAGTTTTCATGAGACTTAATCTACACGTTTCAGGGAATTTTTGCCAACACTTACAAACCAACACGAGTCAGCACGAGTTTTCAACGTCTGGGATGTCTTCCACTTTAAAACATCACGTCAACCAGGGCTTAGTACATTGGACAGACTTTTGTTTTTTCTTAAATAATTCAGAGAGCTGCCAAAAATTAATTGTCAGTAAAAAAAATGTCGGACATAAGCTTCAGAAATAAGCTTCAGACACAACTGTATGATATCGTTGTAAAGTAATGTGACAGACAATAAAGTTTTTTTTTGTTGTATTGTTTTATTTATAGTTATATCAAAGACAGTCATGACGTCATTAAACAATTGCTATGCATTTCTTCAAAATGTTGTTCATCCCCCCGCCACTGAGTATAAGTGTTTTTTATCTCTGCGCGCCCCCCTCACACGCCCCTACTCACACCGCCCCTACTCACACCACCCCTACTCACACCACCCTACCCACAACGCCGCTATCCATTCCGCCACTATTCACACCACCCTATCCACCACGCTCCTACCCACCGCCCCTACTCACACCACCCCTACCCACACCGCCTCTACCCATACCACCCTAACCATACCACCCTACCGACACCGACTCTACCCACACCACCCTACCCACACCTCCCTACCCACACCGACCCTACCAAAACCACCTACCACACCACCCTACCCACACCGCCCCTACTCACACCACCTACCACACCGTCCCTACCCACACCGCCCCTACCGACACCGCCCCTACCCACCACATCCTTACGCACCACGCTCCTACTCACACCGCATCTACTCACACCGCCCCCTACTCACACCTCCATTACTAACCCCTCCTCTACCCACCACGCCCCTACTCAAACCGCCCCTACCCACCACACAACTACCCACTTCGTCCCTACCCAACAAACCCCTACCCACTCCGTCACTACTCAGACCACCCCTTCTCACCCCGACCCTACCATCACGCCCCTACACACACCGCCCCTACTCACACCTCCACTTCTAGCCCCGCCCCTACCCATCACGACCCTACTCACACCGCCTCCTAGTCACACCACCCCTTCTCACCCCGACCCTACTACCACGCCTCTATTCACACCCCCCTAGCTTTGTCAACTGTTGGGATTTACCCAGGTCGACCCAGCTTCTATTGACCTACTCTCCACTCATTCATGCGGTGGTGAGATGGTGGTCAGCGTTTACTCACGGCTCACGGACAGGGCGTTAAAATAGCTACTGTTGGACGGAATGTAAACTTAGTTAAAATAACTTCATTTTAACGTCGTAGGTTACCTTCATCGAAAACCGAACACATTTCTACAATCTCTCACCCCCTTCCTTCTGACCAACTCTCCGCTCTCACTCTCATCCCTCTTCATCTTTTTCTCTCTCTCTTAAAATCTTTTCTCATTCCTCCCCTCTTCCTTTCTTCAGCCCTTGTCTCTTTCTCCCTTCTTTTCTTGAAGCCCCCTGTCTCTCTTTCTCTCTCTTGCTTTCTTCAGCCCACTCTCTCTCTCTCTCTCTCTGTCTCTCTCTCTCTCTTCCTTTCTTCAGCCCCCCTCTCTCTCCCTCTCTTCCTTTCTTCAGCCCCCCTCTGTCTCTCTCAACAATTAAGGTTAATATATATTAGTTATTCTTTGCCAAAGTCAGATGACAAAGAAGTGTTCCCCAATTTACATAAACTTGACTGTTACTTGCTATATGTCTTTACCCAATTGATAATATAACTCCGTTTGACTATAACAAAAACATTGAAAGTCCCAACTCGGTTTCATCCTTAATGTTTCAACAACGTAAGTCAGTGGCAAAGTGTACTGAACTACTCCGAAATGGCCAAGATGATATTTTTACAACGTGACGTCACTTTACATTTCGTGTGACAACCCCACCAGCCAATCAGATAAGCTTGTTCGTCTTCCAGTCTCTCCATGACGTAGAGCCAGCTGCTGGCCGCCATTACAGCGACATCAAATTAGAGCTGGACAACAACAGTTTTGTGGGGAGAACTCATTTAAATTGTTGAAAAGTGCTTCCGTGATTAGAGTGGTAAAATATATACATATACCCGACAGAATCCCGAGCCATTTACTTGATGTCAAATTTAAGAAGGTCAAAGTTCATTAGCAGCAATACCGTTATCGTGTCCTGTCAGTCGAAATGTGAGAGCAAACAAAGGACCATCGACTCGCTTACTGGCATGACGTAGTTACACAAAGTCACTCATCCTTGTAACTTTCTCGGTTTGAGGTGTGGGGTGGGGGGTATTGGGGGTGACGTAGAGGTGGCGGTGAGAACGGAAAGGACCTCAGGAGATCGATACCAAACAGAAGATCAATGGTGCGCTTACTCTTTTACTCTTCCTTTTTATTTTATTTTTTGGTGACGTTTCTCGTTCGGTTGTGACTAGCGGGGAGGGAATGGGGGAGGCAGGATAGAAAGAAAGAGAAGAGAGAGAGAGAGAGAGAGAGAGAGAGAGAGAGGGGGGGAGAGATAGTGGGAGAGGTGGAGAGAGGCGCATAAAGGGACAGGGAGAGACAGAAGAAGTGACATGTGGAGCAAATGATGGCAGAGAGAGAGAGAGTGTGCTCTTGTGCTCTCTCTTCCTTTTTTTTTTTTTTTTTGGTGACGTTTCTCGTTGGGTGGTGAGTAGCGGGGAGGGAATGGGGGAGGGAGGATAGAAAGAAAGAGAAGAGAGAGAGAGAGAGAGAGAGAGAGAGAGAGAGGGGGGGAGAGATAGTGGCAGAGGTGGAGAGAGGCGCATAAAGGGACAGGAAGAGACAGAAGAAGTGACATTTGGAGCAAATGATGGCAGAGAGAGAGAGGCAATTTGAGGGATAGATGGAGGAAGAGGGATGCTGACGAAGGAAAGGAGAAAGAGGTACAGTGTAGGATAGAAGGATTAAAATATGGATAGAAGAGGGGAGAAGGATGGATAAACAGAAGGAGGCAGTTGGCGTTCTGAAAAAAAAAACTGCGACCTCTAAATGATATTGTCTTCTTGTTTTCATTACATTTAAATGGAAATTGTTGGTCTTTGGATGCCGTCGGGTAAACACCAGAAATGTTTTAGTTGCTCTGCATGGAGTGACAGCTGTGTGAGGGTACTGGTGACTGGAGGGACCGGTGGCTAGAGGGACCGGTGTTTAAGTGGGCCGGTGTGTGAGGGTACCGGTGACTTGAGGGACCGGTGACTGAAGGGATCGGTGTCTGATGGATCCAGTGTGAGGCGATCTATATCTGAGGGGGATCATCGTGTGGCGGAACCTGTGTTTTAGGAGGCCAGTGTGGGATGCGACCTGTGTCTGGGGGGTGCAGTCGGTGAGGAGAGCCACGTTTGAGAGGGACCGTGTGTGTGTGGGGGAGGTGGAGGCGTGTGTTTAGTTATTTTTTGTATGCAATGGTCAAGCTGGGTGTTATATACAATCATGTGGTGTTCTATTATTTGTTTTGTCGCGTTTGGATGGGGTTGGGGGGGGGGGGAGTTGGTGGTTTAGAGCTCGCTCTGTGGGTTTGATTTTCGTGTAAAGGCTACATCAGTGAGTACGACGTAACCAGCATTATGGAGAATCTAAGACACCGTTATAAGAAGCAATAAGCTGTGGCTTAACATCCGAGACATCCAGATGAGAACATACCAATCGTGTGGGTTTTGTTGTTTTTTGTTGTTTTTTTTATTTTTTTTGCCACATGACTGCTAGGCAAAGTTCAGATGGAATGTGAAAATTGAATAGTTACCTCCAATCACTAACATAGATTTCACATTTAGAGCCGTCCCCCCCCCTACCCTCCTTCCCCCCCCCACACACACTTCTTCCAATCACCAAGCAAAAAAAGATAGGATATGGATTGTGGTGGTCGAGGCAGAAATGTGATAAAATGACAGACATTACTTGCAGAATTTTGCTATTCAATAAAACAGTTTTTTAGCACACAAAAAAAAAAAAAAAATTATTGCCAGGGGCAACAAAGGCACTTGCGCAGTTAGGGCTCTCAGAGGATAATGGGGTGAAGCACGAACGTCGGTGACGGGCGGAGGGGGGGGGATGCTCATCTGAGCCGCAATATCCCTTTTTTAGCCCGGGGAATATCTGATGGTAATTATCAACTTAAGTTGAAGATATGGACCGTAGTTTGTGCTGCGAAGTTGGAGGAATGGAAGTAGCTGGGGTGTTTGAAAGGTTGGGGGTGTTTGAAAGGTTGGGGGTGTTTGAAAGGTTGGCGTGTTTGAAAGGTTGGGGGTGTTTGAAAGGTTGGGGGTGTTTGAAATGTTGGGGGTGTTTGAAATGTTGGGGGTGTTTGAAAGGTTGGGGATGTTTGAAAGGTTGGGGGTGTTTGAATGTAGGGGGTGTTTGAATGTAGGATGTGTTTGAATGTAGGGGGTGTTTGAATGTTGGGGGTGTTTGAATGTTGGGTGTGTTTGAATGTAGGGGGTGTTTGAATGTTGGGGGTGTTTGAATGTAGGGTGTGTTTGAATGTAGGGGGTGTTTGAATGTTGGGGGTGTTTGAATGTAGGGTGTGTTTGAATGTAGGGGGTGTTTGAATGTTGGGGGTGTTTGAATGTAGGGTGTGTTTGAATGTAGGGGGTGTTTGAATGTTGGGGGTGTTTGAATGTAGGGTGTGTTTGAATGTAGGGGGTGTTTGAATGTTGGGGGTGTTTGAATGTAGGGTGTGTTTGAATGTAGGGGGTGTTTGAATGTTGGGGGTGTTTGAATGTAGGGTGTGTTTGAATGTAGGGGGTGTTTGAATGTTGGGGGTGTTTGAATGTAGGGTGTGTTTGAATGTAGGGGGTGTTTGAATGTTGGGGGTGTTTGAATGTAGGGTGTGTTTGAATGTAGGGGGTGTTTGAATGTTGGGGGTGTTTGAATGTAGGGTGTGTTTGAATGTAGGGGGTGTTTGAATGTTGGGGGTGTTTGAATGTAGGGTGTGTTTGAATGTAGGGGGTGTTTGAATGTTGGGGGTGTTTGAATGTAGGGTGTGTTTGAATGTAGGGGGTGTTTGAATGTTGGGGGTGTTTGAATGTTGGGGATTTTTGAATGTTGGGGGTGTTTGAATGTAGGTTGCGTTTGAATGTAGGGGGTGTTTGAATGTAGGGGGTGTTTGAATGTTGGGGGTGTTTGAATTTTGGGGGCGTTTGAATGTTGGGGTTTGTGAAAGGGTGGGTTGTTTGAATGCTGTTGGTGTTTCAAAGTGTGGGGGTGTTTGAAAGGGTGCCGTGTTTAAAAGTTGTGGTGTTTAAACACTGCTGGTGTTTGAATGTATGAAGTGGATTGTCAGATTAGGAGGGTGGGTGTTTCACAGAAACGTATAATATCATAAACATCATAAACATAAACATAAAAATATCATAAACATGATTTTTATCCCATTTAAAAATGAAATAATTCCATTATTAACAACATATCAAATTGCAATTATTAAATTTGTGTCATACTGCCAGCTTATAATGCATACAAACAAGAGCAACGAATGTCAGATTTTTCTCTGAAAGCTTTTTCAACTCCAATGAATATCGATGGTAGGGAGGTAGGTAGCTCGATATAGGTTGGTATGTAGCCTGTTATGTAGGCAGTTATGTAGGTAGCTTGGTATGTAGGTATGTTGGTAGGTAGCTTGGTAGGAAGGTAGGATGGTTGGTCGATAGATAGCTAGGTTGGTAGGTAGGGTGGTTGTTATATAGGTAGCTACGTTGGTAGGTAGGGTGGTTGGTAGATAGGTAGCTAGGTTGGTAGGTAGTGTGATTGGTAGATATGTAGCTAGGTTGGTAGGTAGGGTGATTGATAGATAAGTAGCTAGATTGGTTGGAAGATAGGTAGCTAGGTTGGTAGGTAGGATGGTTGGAAGATAGGTAGCTAGGTTGATAGGTAGGGTCGTTGGTAGATAAGTAATTAGGTTGGTAGGTAGGTTGGGTGGTAGATAGGTAGCTAGGTTGGTAGGTAGTGTGGTTGGTAGATAAGTAGGTAGGTGGGTAGGTAAGTTAGGTGGTAGATAGGTAGCTAGGGTTTGGTAGATAGGTAGCTAGGTTCGTAGATAGAGTGGTTGGTAGATAAGTAGCTAGGTTGGTAGGTAGGGAGTTGTTAGATAGGTAGCTAGGTTAGTAGGTAGGGTTGTTTGTAGATAAGTAACTACGTTGGTAGGTAGGGTGGCTGGTAGATATGTAACTAGGTCGGTAGGTGTGGTGGTTGGTAGATAAGTAGCTAAATTGGTAGGTCGGGTGGTTGCTAAGATAGGTAGCTGGGTTGGTTGGTAGGGTTGTCGGTAGATAAGCAGCTAGATTGGTAGGTAGGGTGGTTGGTAGATAAGCAGCTAGATTGGTAGGTAGGGTGGTTGGTAGATAAGGAGCTAGGTTGGTAAGTAGGGTGGTTGGTAGATACGTAGCTTGGTTGGTAGGTAGGTAGAAATCATTTCTCACTGAACAGCACCGTCACCGTAACCAACTTTTCGCGTCTTAGGAACGATGGCCACCTAAGATCAGGTAAGGTACACGATCCGAAAAATCTCATGAGTTTATGAAAGTCTTGTTGATTCATCCCTGCAAAACTAAAAAAAAATGCCAAAAAGAGCTATAAATATATGTATTTATTTATATGTAGTGTTTTCAAAGTCGGCCCCGGATGACACAATATCTCCCTACGCCACTGGGTATTATAGATGATTAAGATATACAAAAATATTACGTTCATTTTATTTATAATCATAGTATTGATTCGTTTTATTTTTTGCTGCACCGATGAAAACAATTGCTGAAACGTTTAAAAGGCATATTTTCTACTAAAACTTACAGCGTGAAAAAAATCATTTTATTGACACATTTATTTGTGTCCAATTGATATAAATAGTAAGTACGTGCAATTACATTGTAATGCTTTTTTTTAATGAAATCCTCCACATTCTCAATACTATAAGATGGAACATCAGATTATAAAATGAAGTGTCCGATTACATTTTAAATTGAAATCTACAAGAGTATGGAGTTGGAGGAAGAGGGCGAGGGTATGACGTCCCTTACCAGTTGGATGGGGTTCAGTGGCGTAGCAAGGGGAATGTGGTGTTGCGGGGGGGGGGGCATCCTAGGGGGTGACACCAAATGGAAAAAAAAATGCATATTTACAGAGCACAAATTGCTCGGTCTAATCGAATGACGTTAAAAGGAAACCGATCACGCCTAAATTTTTCAAACATATTAACCAGTCAAAATACGTGCTTCGTTTAGAATTCAAGGATGATGCGTTAGAAATGAGGTGACCCCATAATTAGGTCAGAAAAACACCATTTTTATCGTGGAGTAGCTAGGGTTAGGGTTAGGGTTAGGGCCTCCCGGGACGGAACAAGGTTTTTGCCAACCCACTTCCACGAAAAAAAAACCAACCTCTGCAGTTGGGACCAAAACTGCCGCCCCTCAATGTGAGTAAAACATATGCAGCCTGACCGTCATCTCCGCAGCCCCCATTGCAGGGCTTCTCAAAATACACGGGGCCGTAAATCGGTTCTTTCTTTAAAATAAATATATTGTAAATAAGACACGGAATAGAAGTTTTTAAAAGAATGTATACGATAGTCTTTGTCACAGATCAAATATTTAGATAATAATTTTCTTTCAGAATAATGTATTGTTTTTATGAGTTAGAGGGAACAGGAAGTTAATTGAGGTATGTCATGCGCAGAAGTGGAGAAGGGCATAAGTGAAAATGGAAGCATATGTTTGAAGATAGGCTCTTTGCCATACATCTCATAGCCTCGCGTTACTTATTCAATAGATCTGTGTGAAAGTCATATGTGAAGTAAATACACAATACCAGTTATAATTTCCTCAAATTTCGGAGATGTGTATTGTGTATTTCATGTAGTATAATTACTATCTAATAAATTATCGTTATGCTAAATTCATGGACTCCCCCTCGTGCATTGTGAATGTCGGTAAGTAACACTACAGCTATGTATTTACAAATAACATCATCATCACCAATGATCCTTACAGTCGTCATTAGCAAAGTCACAACGGACCATACTGTGCATACAACATCACTACACCATCACTACCCCATCACAACACCGTATCTACACATCGCTGCACCATCACTACATCAACACTACACCAGTACTACATCACACAACCCCATTACTACCCCCTCACTACACCATCACTACCCCATCACTACCCCCTCACAACACCATCACTACCCCCTAAATACACCATCCCTACACATCACCACACCCTCACTTCACCAGCACTACACCATCACCACACCCTCTCTACACCCTCTCTGACCCTACATTAGCAAAGTCGCCGCTGACCATACTCTCCAGCCCCAATCGTTGCATCGACTCTGGTCCTGCATTATATATATTGAGAACAACGTCGTCAGGTTGTTCATCCAAGTGCTCCTGGTCACTCATGCGTATCCAAATGTTTATGATCCTGTCAATGTATACGGCCCTACTTCACGGACCATTACGTGACCGATGGATGACGTAGATGTAACCGACAACGGCATCCCCATTTAATTAACCCACTCCTGGTTCACGCCAGCCTTACACGGCTTATCATCTGCGACCAAATTTGGGCCGGAGAGAGATGGCTTACTCTGGAAATCAATACATTTCTAGCTCCAAACATATGTGTGGCTTCGTCTGGACGTGAGGATTTGTTGTTGTTGTTGTTGGGGAGATATTCATGTTGTAGTAGATGTTGATACAGTTATGTTGATTGTTTGTAGGGCTGTGTACACAACTTGAATATCATATGCATCATGGCCACCATACATTACCTGGGTACCAGGCACAACGTGGCTACCATGCAAAAACCTAGCTACCATGCACAGCCTGTCTACCATACACAGCCTGGCAATCAGAAACAGCATCGCAGGTCACTATTATACACAAACTGGCTCTAACAATGGA
Organism: Lymnaea stagnalis; assembly: GCA_964033795.1. Taxonomy (NCBI): domain Eukaryota; kingdom Metazoa; phylum Mollusca; class Gastropoda; family Lymnaeidae; genus Lymnaea; species Lymnaea stagnalis. Next base: position 955,576 of record CAXITT010000056.1, read on the forward strand.
ATATTGCATTCTGTTCTTGGGGTCGGGCTAACGCTCTTGTATGGTCCTGGGAGGCACTGTACAGTTACATATGTGCCACATCTTTTGGGCAGTATCTGTTGGGCAGCATCTGTTGGGCAGCAACTGTTGGGCAGCATCTGTTGGGCAACATCTGTTGGGCAACATCTGTTGGACATCTGTTGGGCAACATCTGTTGGACATCTGTTGGGCAACATTTGTTGGACATCTGTTGGGCAACATCAGTTGGGCATCTGTTTGGAAGCGTCTGTTGGGCGGCATCTGTTGGGCGGCATCTGTTTGGCCGCGTCTGTTGAGCGGCATCTGTTTGGCCGCGTCTGTTGGGCGGCATCTGTTTGGCAGCGTCTGTTGGGCGGCATCTGTTTGGCAGCGTCTGTTGGGCGGCATCTGTTGGGCAGCGTCTATTGGGCGGCGTCTGTTGGGCGGCATCTGTTGGGCTGCGTCTGTTATGTTGGGCGGCTTTTGTTGGGCGGCATCTGTTGGGCGGCGTCTGTTGGGCGGCATCTGTTTGGCGGCGTCTGTTGGGCGGCATCTGTTGGGCGGCATCTGTTTGGCCGCGTCTGTTGGGCGGCATCTGTTGGGCAGCGTCTGTTGGGCATCGCCGTAGAACATATTTTCAAACCGGATGTCTGGGTCGTTCCCAACCACTCCACTCAGTAGGATCGGACACTCGGCTAATACTCTAATTGTCAAAATGTCATTCTGACAAAACATGACTAGTTTAATACGTGCCCAGGCATGGCTATCATACACAACCTGTCACATGCAAACGGCCTATCCTATGCAAACTTTCTATCCTATACAAACTGCCTATCCTATACAAACTGTCTATCCTATGCAAACTTTCTATCCTATGCAAACTGCCTATCCTATACAAACTTGCTATCATTCACCAAAGAACCATCATATTCAACAAAATTAATTTCATACACATGGCTTTCATACATATGTATCAGGACTATCATGCAAGAGGCATAGCTAACATACATAGCCTGTGATACACACACGGACCATCATACGCGAAATGATGAACATACATTATCATACACATCATGACCGTAACACACGCCATACCTATCATACACACCACGACTATCATGCACACACTGACTATCATACACAAATCCCGTGTTCGTAACCCTCTGACACAGCTTCCTTACGGCATCATGCTTTAGAGATCCTTGTGGGCAAAGCTATGATTCATTTTTATGTCCTGCGCCTGCGATTATTTCTCCTTACATTTTAACCCTAGAGTAACCTCCCTTGCCTCATCTACATAACAAAGATCCGTCTTCATGCACGGCGATGGAAAAACCACAAAAATCTTGGTGAAGAAATGAAAGAAATTTGTCAGAAATGAACCCACGAGACAGTTGATAACTGAACAGTGGTTTTATAAGACAGCTTTGGAGAGACAGTGCTTCCATAAGACAGGTGAGACAAGACAGTGCTTCCTTAAGACAGCCGAGACAAGACACTGCTTCAATAAGGTAGCTGACAGGGGACAGTGCTTCCATAAGTCAGCTGAGACAAGACAGTGCTTCCATAAGACAGATGAGACAAGACATGGGTTGAAAAAGACAGCTAAAACAAGATAGTGATTTCATAAGACCGTCGAGACGAGATAAGACAGCTGAGACAGTGCATCCATACGACCGTTGAGACAAGAAAGTCGTTCCCTAAGACATCTGAAACAAAACAGTCGTCCCAATAGACAGCTGAGACCAGACAGTGCTTCTCTTAGAAGACGATGGAGAGCCCGATCAATAAATAAAAGGCTAGAGGCTGGAAACATTAGGCTGGATAACATTATCAGGGGAGACTATTACATATTAGAAAGCTAACATTGTAACGGATGACAAATACTGCATGACATAAATTGGACATTGAAAGAGAAAAGGTTATGACAGGATCATATTTCTAAGGAGCGAAGTGAGAGATTCATTTATCATCAATTTTGAAAGACATACTGTTTACCCAGGGGCGCACCAAGTGGGACGGAGGGGGGAAGGGGGGTTGGATGGGTCGGTCCGCCCCGGCCGGCATTTTCGAACAATTGCAGAGTTTGTTTTCATGGAATGGTTGATGGCGAAAATATTGGTCCGTCCCCTGGGCGGCACTAAAGCCTTTAACAGGTCCCCTGAGCGCTATAAGCCCAAAGGGACTCAAACGAAATTCAGAAATAACTTTATATACTGATATTAAATGGCGGAGTTTGTGTGTGTGTGTGTGTGTGTGTTTGGTGGAGGGGGTGGTGTTTGGGTTTCACATCCTTTAACATCAAGCGTCGTCCATGATTACGATTTGATGTGTGTAAGTAAGCAGCATGTGAGATGGGGCGCACAAGAATGGTCCGGAGTCTCTCAGTTTAACCACCCCCCCCCTACTCAAATGGTTATTGTCGTCAATATACACTTATGTGTGGCGTCTGAGGAAGATTTTGCTATCAAACTGCTTCGTGCGCCCAAGCCAGCGGTAGTGGCGTCACTAAGGGGTGCGGGAGAAGGGGTGGAGGTGCCGGCTGAATGACGCCTCTGACTAGATGTATGCAGCCAAAGATGAATGTCGTCGTTAGAAACAGGTGTAAATTTAAATGTCACGAACTGAACTAATTTCCGAAAACGAGGCTAACACTTGCTATGACAACAAAAATAATAATAAAGAGCTTCAAAAATTAATAAATTTAAACAGAAACGCTTTATTATTTAATTTTTTTTTTTTTTTTTTTTTTTTTTTTTTTTTTTATTTTTTTTTTTTTTTTTTTTTTTTTTTTTTTAAATCAAGTGACAAATAGAAGCTAAAGATAACGCAAAGGTGAGCTCAGCATAACAAATAACTACAACAAACATCAACTGAGAGCAAGCGTTAAATAATCGTCAAATGTATCTGTGATTTGACGAAGGCCTGTACAACACGCGGCCCGTCAGCAGCCACACTGCACGAAAAGATACACGCATCGAACAATAAAATAACTAGTTATAGCTCGCCAATCACAGGAGACAGCTATTAGTCTCAAGTGCCTTGGTCGCTTGACAAAACTTGACCTCAATTAACGCACATTTAATGAATCCCAATTTTTTGCTAAACCCCGTTCCCCCATGATACGTAACCGCACACTTTTTATTTTTACGCCCAAAAAACTTTATCAATTTTCTGATGTCCCAACCACGTTTAAACTTAATATTTATTACACCATATTTAAATTGAGACGATTTGAATTTCCGAAAAGAAAATATTACGCACCAAACGTAGTTCGGTATTTAAAAAAAAAAAAAAAAGAATCATTCAGCGTCGTTATTGGGAATTATATTTTACGCTCTATTAAACTCACTGTTAAACTCACTATTAAACTCACTATTGAACCATACTTTCTTTCAAACATTTAAAACTGTTTACTATTTTTAATATACTCTCAATACCAAATAAGCTGAATAGGAAGCAGCCAGAAATGGATGCAGTACAGAGTCAAACCAGAAGCGTAATACAAATAGGAGATACCATTCATTTTTATTAATTATTTCACAAACCAGTGAACCATTTGCCAAACCCAAAATACACGTCACAAAGCAAGCAGCAAAAGCTACGTAAATAATCTCAGTACCAAATGCGCGGTCAAGTTTATATCATTTTTTGCCTAGTCGCAATTTTATTTTTATTTTATTCTCAAAGATTTCATTGTACTGCTTTGACGTTCAAAGCGGGCATCTGAGGAGGTCCTCAAACAGTTGCGGACAAGGGTTTTCCAATCTCATCAATACAAAGATCTCTCCTTTGACAAACCCAAGAAGATTAACATATAAATTGTGTAATTAACATAGCAGCATGTCATGAGTAATGAAGGGGCATAACTTATCAAAAAAGCTTCATTCATTTTTTTTCTAAGGGACACGACTTTATTTGATTTTTTATATTTTATTTGTATTTACAATTATAATGAAGCTATATACACACATGCTATTTTTATGCATTACATTATTTAGTTTTTATCTGTGGAAGGAATATTCCTTTTAAAAAAATAATATAGCTAAGTCAACGTGATTTTCCACACTCAATATGTGTCTACTGTAGTAATATCAAAACTTTAAATGTATTTGTATTTCATTTATATATTTATTTTTAAAGGGCATTGCATCCTTGGTGTCACAAAGGTTTCTAGAATCAGTGACCAGTCCGTTTTGACTCGTCCTTCGATCCCTAAATGTGGGACAATCTGACAAATCATGATTGGAGTTCTGCACGGTTCTCGAACTTTGGGGAGCATCGCATACCCTCCTTGCTTCAAAACCTTCTGGTGAATGAACATTGAAAAGAATTCCCATATCAAGTTTCCCGAAACAATGCCCACAAAGCAACAGTGTGATGCAACACTCAGGCGACGATGTCTATAGCTTTTTGTTCATATCTACACTACATTTTCTCATTTACCGTCCATAAAACAAAGAGCAACATGGAAAATAAAGTGAAAAAATAATCTTAGCGAACATGCTTGTAAACTTCTTTTTTTCTTTTTTTTTTCTTACTGTTTTCTCATTGAGCTTGAGTAGATGCAGAAACATTGACAGGTGAGCAGATGTAGAAGAATTGTTAAGTGAGCAGATGTAGAAGAATTGACAGGTGAGCAGATGTAGAAGAATTGACAGGTGAGCAGACGTAGAAGAATTGACAGGTGAGCAGATGTAGAAGAATTGACAGGTGAGCAGATGTAGAAGAATTGACAGGTGAGCAGACGTAGAAGAATTGACAGGTGAGCAGATGTAGAAGAATTGACAGGTGAGCAGACGTAGAAGAATTGACAGGTGAGCAGATGTAGAAGAATTGACAGGTGATCAGACGTAGAAGAATTGACAGGTGAGCAGATGTAGAAGAATTGACAGGTGAGCAGACGTAGAAGAATTAACAGGTGAGCAGACGTAGAAGAATTGACAGGTGAGCAGACGTAGAAGAATTGACAGGTGAGCAGACGTAGAAGAATTGACAGGTGAGCAGATGTAGAAGCATTGACAGGTGAGAAGATTTAGAAGAATTGATAAGTGAGCAGATGTAGAAGCATGACAGGTGAGCAGACGCAGAAGAATTGACAGGTGAGCAGATAAAGAAGCATTGACAGGTGAGAAGATGTAGAAAAATTGACAGGTGAGAAGATGTAGAAGCATTGACAGGTGAGAAGATGTAGAAGCATTGACAGGTGAGAAGATGTAGAAGAATTGATAAGTGAGCAGCAATGGTAAAAGTCGTGCAATATGTCGAATCGATCCACGTGACTTGTTGGTTGTCATCCCGAAGCAAATCTAAAATGAATTGGCCAATTAACCTGGCTATTGTATTAGTTTGTTAGTCTGAGACCATGCCAACCACCCTGGCTATTGTATTAGTTTGTTAGTCTGAGACCATGCCAACCACCCTGGCTATTGTATTAGTTTGTTAGTCTGAGACCATGCCAACCACCCTGGCTATTGTATTAGTTTGTTAGTCTGAGACCATGCCAACCACCCTGGCTATTGTATTAGTTTGTTAGTCTGAGACCATGCCAACCACCCTGGCTATTGTATTAGTTTGTTAGTCTGAGACCATGCCAACCACCCTGGCTATTGTATTAGTTTGTTAGTCTGAGACCATGCCAACCACCCTGGCTATTGTATTAGTTTGTTAGTCTGAGACCATGCCAACCACCCTGGCTATTGTATTAGTTTGTTAGTCTGAGACCATGCCAACCACCCTGGCTATTGTATTAGTTTGTTAGTCTGAGACCATGCCAATCACCCTGGCTATTACTTTGGTAGCCCGAGACCATGCCAATCACCATGGCTATTACTTTGGTAGCCCGAGACCATGCCAATCACCATGGCTATTACTTTGGTAGCCCGAGACCGTGCCAATCACAATGGCTATTACTTTGGTAGCCCGAGACCATGCCAATCACCATGGCTATTACTTTGGTAGCCCGAGACCGTGCCAATCACCATGGCTATTACTTTGGTAGCCCGAGACCGTGCCAATCACCATGGCTATTACTTTGGTAGCCCGAGACCGTGCCAATCACCATGGCTATTACTTTGGTAGCCCGAGACCATGCCAATCACCATGGCTATTACTTTGGTAGCCTGAGACTGTGTCAATCAAACTGGCTATTACTTTGGTAGCCTGAGACTGTGTCAATCAAACTGGCCATTACTTTGGTAGCCTGAGGCTGTGCCAATCACCATGGCTATTTCTTTGGTAGCCTGAGACTGTGTCAATCAACCTGGCTATTACTTTGGTAGCCTGAGACTGTGTCAATCACCATGGCTATTACTTTGGTAGCCTGAGACCGTGTCAATCACCCTGGCTATTACTTTTATAGCCTGAGACCGTGTCAATCACCCTGGCCATTACTTTGGTAGCCTGAGACCGTGTCAATCACCCTGGCTATTAGTTTGGTAGCTTGTAACATAACAAAACCCATATCCCGGTATTTGTTGAATTGATCATAGCATGGGTTCCCAAAAATCCCGACCCTCTTTGTGCTAGTGCCAAGAAACTGAATCATTTTCACACTACCTGCCTCAGGAAACTCCTCGACATCAGGTGGCAAGACAAAGTCCCCGACACCGAGGTCCTCGCTAGAGCGAACCTACCTAGTATCTTCACCACTCTGATGCAGTCTCAGCTCCGTTGGATGGGACACGTAGCCCGTATGGCAGACCACCGGCTCCCGAAACAAATATTCTTTGGAGAACTCACGATAGGCAAGCGCTCCCAAGGAGGCCAAAGAAAGCGTTACAAAGACTCACTGAAAGTGGCACTAAAGGCCTTCAGCATAAACACTACTCAATGGGTGCAGACAGCCCAGGACAGAGCCAGATGGAGAGCTGCTGTCAAGAAGGGGGCTAA
>CAXITT010000056.1:962596-975896 GCA_964033795.1 Lymnaea stagnalis
GTCATAGATTATCCCGCGCAAGGATCGGTCTAACAAACCACCAAAGAGCCCCCCCCAAACCCACCCCCCCCCCCCCCGCCCGCCCCTAACCGGATGATTCGATGGTCCTTGTCGACTTCGACGGACGAACAACTGCCATCCTCAAAGGAAGCGATCATCGAACTTTTACAGTACATATCGAACTTGCATCGCATGTAAACATCTGCCGTCAACTCTCAAATTTATTCATATTTTTTTTTTCTGTGTACATCTCTGTATTTGCGTAATGATCGTCAGCTGAATTAAGTGAATGCATTCCATATTCCTGCCAGTTGTCACCGACTTGGCGTACAACTCATCCCAGGACATCAATTATCCGCACGGCATACCCAATAGACGTATGATTATTGTGTCTCGAATCAGCCATACTCATCAACTTTCGTACTGACATCATGCAGATGTAGCTGGCAATGGGTTCACCAATAATATGTCAATGATTCACGCAATAAATTTCAGTACCTTGTAAAATGTGAAAATACTTGATATCAAAAAGAAAGCTACGTAGTATTTATGTTTTAACACGTGATAAGCAGTGGAAGATTACCTTGCCATCTTTCAGGAAATAAATCTAAATAACGCAGTGGTGTTGTCAAGTCTCGTGCATGCATTACGTGGGAAACAAAAGCCACACTTTATGGTATCGCCACCACGCTTTATGGTATCCCTGCCACTCTTTATGGTATCGCCACCACGCTTTATGGTATCCCTGCCAGACTTAACAGTATCCCTGCCACTCTTTATGGCATCCCTGCCGTTCTTTATGGTCTCGCTGCCATACTTAACGGTATCGCTGACACACTTAACGGTATCGCTGCCACACTTAGTGGTATCGCTGTCATACATAACGATATCGCTGCCAAACTTAACGGTATCGCTGCCACACATAATGGTATCACTGCCACACTTTATGGTATCGCAGCCATACGTAATAGTATCCCTGCCACACTTTATGGCATCGCTGTCACACTTTATGGTATCCCTGCCACACTTTTTGGTCTCGCTGCCATTCTTAACGGTATCGCTGACACACTTAACGGTATCGCTGCCACACTTAACGGTATCGCTGCCAAACATAATGGTATCACTGCCACACTTTATGGTATCTCTGCCACACTCTATGGTATCGCTGCTATACTTTATGGTATCGCTGAAGCTGCCTCCTTGTATTTACATAATATATACATAATTATAAAAAGTGTAGTTTACACAAATGCTCTTCAAAATGTCTCTCGTCCCGTTTAAAACTTGTCATCCCGCCAGTGATGCAGCTAGGCTTAGTGACAACAGGGGAGAACCAGGATTTTTCAACAGACACAATAATAATTCTACTTTTGGTCGACAATACCATCTTTACAATACCATATCTACAACATCAACTTTGCAATAAAAATCTACACTACAACCTCTCCTTAAAAATAAAAAATAAATAAATAAACTTCGTCTAAATAAATTTAAGATACCAATTTTCACCAAAAACTCCAAACTCGGGAAATAAAAATATAGGAAACAATTTATGGGAAAAATGGTGCTGCAAAACAACGAACGTGTCGGCAAGAAGCCTTCTTCAGCGAACAAACAACGAGCATCCCAAATTTTAAAAAATTAGACATATCAACTCAGCTGGAATGTTGTATCCTCGATGTAAGCATAGGAATGTAAGTAAGAGAGCTAATATATGGACAGGTGGAAGGATGTGAGGAAAAGTAAGTGCATGGCGATTTTTTTTTTTTTTAGAAAGGAGTGGGCGGAGAAAATAATTAATAAGTGAAGGAGAACATTTTGTTCATACCATGAGATGTCAAGGTCCCATGTGTGTATTAATTTTATGTCTAAGTGAACCCTTGTGGGCGTGTTGGTACAGGGCACTGGCGTTGATGGTCAAGTCACTGGAGCCTTTGTGGTCACCTGTATTTTTGTTTTTAATGGGACACTATTTATCTTTTTCAATATTTCCCTGTTGTTTAGTACAACTGTCCGAGAGACGCCGTCCAGTCTCGCCCAGTTTTGAGTATCCGTGCAGAAAATTTCCATGTAAGTGTGTGCTGTGTTTGTGGGATGTAAAATATTTTGCACACAAAAAAAAATGATGCTATAAAAATTTGCACACAACTGTAAGATTTTGCACACGAACTAGCACATCTTAGAGGGAACATTGCCCCCAACCAAATTATCCTACAGGGAATTATATTTGAGCCATGTTATTCAAGACATATTTGATGCCATGATTGAAATTGGAACTCAAACTTTATAACACCAGTTCGTTTTTTTAGTTGTTTTTTTTTTTTAACATTTCAAAGTCACGGTTTCTCTAACTCGGAGTCTAATGTTTCAGCAGTGACCCCATGGAATCCCTTCTCTACCACATCAGAGCCCATGTCCCTTCGCTTGGGGATCCGTGCTTTAGTAACACGATTACTCCAGGATGTTTATAATATGTGAATCTACCTTTATAGTGATTTTTTTAAAGAAATAAGCAAAGACGTTTAAAATTACTTTTTTTTTTTATTCCAAACGAGTTCCTTTTACAAACTTCATTTCAACTAAGTGTTAGTTTGATTAAATTCTGTTTTTACTGTTGTTTGTTCGCTGATGGAAGCTTCCTGCCGACACTTTCGTTGTTTTTGCTGCTTTCTTATTTTTAGGTTTTTCCGTACTTTGTTTCGCTAATTTCCATTTTCCTAACCTGATTGCAGTCTCTCCCCCAATTATTACCTTTTTTACAACCTGTTAGAAACATTGTGTTATGTAGCACACTATTTTCCCGTGCTTGAACTTTGCTTGACCCAAGTTAGATCCCTAGCAGGCGGTAGCGTTTGTGGTGGACGTGGCTTAGTCTTTGAAGTATCATGTTTACTACAGCACTACCAATTAAACATGGTTAGTATGTCTACTAGTAGCTAATGGAACGTTCTCGATTGTATTAGAAAAGTAAGGGCGTTTCTAAACGCGTCAGTAGACCCACATATATAAAGGATTGACAGGCACGGAGAGAGACGTAGATTCAGATAGATATTTTTTTACCTTCACGAGACGTGTATTATTCTTTGTGTGCTTAAATGTGTGTAGTCGCATTCTTCATTCATCATTATTCATTGGCACATTGTACTGTGTTAACTGTGTGCCGGTACAAGATCTACCATACTGTAAGTTGATGATTTGTAATTATATTTCTTTTGTTTTATAATTATATAAATACTTCAATAAATTTTATTAATTGTAATAAGTACTGTTTTGGGTGTCGTAATTTTTTATTGTATTTATCTATGGTATCGTCCTTTGTTAGGCACTGTTTGATCGAGTCATAACTTAAAACAAGAGGTTAATTTCTCCCTATACAAGTCAGTGCGTAGCAATTAGCTTGTTAATATTTCTTGACTATTATAAACTAGAATCGGTAACCAGGAAAGAATTTGAAGAACATATGAAGCGTATTCGGAAATTTGTTTGAAAGAAATTTCGTCGACGGAAAATTGATCGACGGAAATTTGGTCGAATTCTTTTTCTTAGTTCACACAATCTAATCGTGTGACGAATTTCTATTTGAGCGAATTATTTTGTTTATATAACGATATATTTATGTAGTTATACTAGCGAATATACCCGGCGTTGCACGGGATTGCATTAGGATCCCATCCTTGTGTGACCCCGATCCAAATTGGAACCCTAATGCCATTCTGACACCGATCCCGGCGCAGTCCAGTTTCCCGGTTTTATCCCGATCCCGGTGGATCCATTCAACGTTGGGATCCCGATCCAGGTGGGATCCCGTTTTCTTGCTGCTACGTTTCCAGGGGGAATCCAGATCCCACTGGGATCCCGATCCCGTTGGTGTCTTGATCCCAGTTGGAATCCGATTTTGGTAGATCCCAATGCTCTACCGATCCCGTTTGGGATACCGTACGCTGTTGGATCCCGCTCCACCTAGGCACTCTGTTTTCCGATGTTATTCCTTTTCCCGATGGGATGCCGATCCTGGTTTGATCGCGCTACACGATGGGACTACGATGGGATCGCGTAACCGATGTGTTCCAGTTTACTGTTGGATTTCGATCCCCATTAGGATCCTATTCCTCTTTGGGATCATGGTCTCTGCGATTTTGTTCAAATAAGATTTTAAATTCCATTATATATCACCGTAGAACATTAAAGAAGCTTCTGGAACATTCTAGATTAAATTTAATATTCTCCGTGAAAAGTATAAAAAATTACTTTTCTAAGTAATTATTTTTAAAATACGAAATATTATACAACTAATTTGCACTATTATAACTATAGTTCATTGAAATTAAAATAGGGGCCCGGTGGGGGCCCATTTAATAAGGCACCCCTTTAGTTATGTCTGAGATAGGGGGCCCTACAAATATCAGACGCATAAATAATAGAGTTAAAATGAGTCCCATGAAAATCTACTTAAAAATGCCATAGATATAGCTTTTTAAAATTATGGAAGTTTCTGGAAAATTCTAGATTGGATATTCTTAGTTTTAAATCCACCGACATTTCAATACAGACAATGAAGGGTATTGCTACAACGCTAGGCCTATATCCATCAATTCACATAGAAACTATAGTGTTGTCTAAGCCTATTGATATTTATATAGCTTATATAAGAAAAAATAAACTGGGCCCTCCGGCCCCAGAGAAATGGATATTATGAGTTCAGTACGCTTCAGTATTTGAATATGGATAATATAGTATATGTGTACTAAGTTTGCTCAAGATCCATCTTCTCATGTAGGAGTATTTGTTGTTAATTTTATCTATATAGCTCATATAAGGGAAAAAAACGAATTCTGGGCCCCCAGCCCCAAACGGAATGTTATAAAAAGCTCATAACCCCTTAAGATTTCCTTCTGGATTATGATGGATTTATATGCCAAGTTTGGTCAAGATCCATCAATCCATGTAAAAGCCTTTGTGGAACAAACAGACAAAACAGACAAAATTTCACTTTTATATTATATATATATATATATATATTATATATGATATGATAGTTATATAGTTGTATGTTTATATAGTGATATTTTTATATAGTTACATAGTTCTATGCTTATATAGTGATATATTTATATAAAGATATATTATATAGTTGTACATTTTTATAGTGATATATTTATGTAATGATATATTTATATAGTTGTATGTTTATATAGTGATATATTTATATAGTTACATAGTTAATGGTTAATTTTGTGATAAATATATATATATATAGTTATATATATATATAAAGTTATATATAGTTGTATGTTTATATAGTGATTTATTAATATAGTGATATATTTATGTAGTTGTGTCGCACGATAAAAACGTGTGTGCCAGTAGCAAGAAATCAGATGAAGGGGGTGGAGGTGGGGGTGGGACATTAGTTTGTTGGGTGGGGTTGGTTTTGACTTGTCACTGACGAAATGTCACCGCAGTAGAGTTAGCACAGGTTTAATCAATGCCATCGATAAAGGTGCGTGCGTGAAAGGCCTGTGACTAAAGGCCAAAGCGACATAGACGGTTTTCGTTCGTCGCTTCAGACACATTGAGGTGGTGACTTGGTCACATGAGCAAAAAAATGTCAACATGCAGATGTTCTGTGCTATTTTATCAAAAGACTGACAGCTTGTTAAGTAACCAATCATTGTCCCAATCATGGTCCCAATGATTGTCCCAATCCATGTTCCAATCATGGTCCCAATCCTTGTCCCAATCATGGTACCAATCATGGTCCCAATCCTTGTCCCAATCATGGTCCCAATCCTTGTCCCAATCATTGTCCCAGTCATTGTCCCAATCCTGGTCCCTATCCTGGTCCAAATTCTTTTTCCAATCATGGTCCCAACCATTGTCCCAATCCTTGTCCCAATCATTGTCCCAATCCTGGTCCCAATCATTGTCCCAATCCCAGTCTAATTCCTTGTCGCACTCATTGTCCCAATCCATGTTACTTTTGTTTCAACACATGTATATCGTCTTCACGTGTTTTTCATCCCCCTGGAGGAATCTTGCCACGGCACACCTAGCATCGTCTGGCGGCACACCTAGCATCGTCTGGCGGCACACCTAGCATCGTCCAGTGGCACACCTAGCATCGTCCAGTGGCACACCTAGCATCGTCTGGCGGCACACCTAGCATCGTCTGGCGGCACACCTAGCATCGTCTGGCGGCACACCTAGCATCGTCTGGCGGCACACCTAGCATCGTCTAGTGGCACACCTAGCATCGTCTGGCGGCACACCTAACATCGTCTGGCGGCACACCTAGCATCGTCTGGCGGCACACCTAGCATCGTCTGGCGGCACACCTAGCATCGTCCAGTGGCACACCGGTTGCGGGAATCTGCCCACAACTAACGTCACAGTCGTTTTTCCTCCACCAACAGACAACAGCAAGCATCAAAACCAACTCTTGAATAGTTTGGTTCAGTTTATAGTACATTTTTAATTAAATTAATTTATAGAGGGATTTCCAAGGAGCCTGGGATGAGAGTGGCCTTTGCCCCACTGTCCCAGAATAAGAAAATCCCCGGGGAAATGAGAAATCCTCGTTGGGGGGTCAAGCGGCTCGACCAAACTGAGGTATTGAAATCGTACAGGCGAAATGGTTGTCTTGTGAACCCTAACAAAGGACCAAACTGGGGTATTAAAATCGTACAGGCGAAATGGTTGTTTTACGAACTCTAACAAAGGACCAAACTGGGGTAATAAAATAGTACCGGCGAAATGGTTGTCTTGTGAACTCTAACAAAGTACCAAACAGGGGTATTGAAATCGTACAAGCGAAATGGTTTTTTTGTGAACCCTAACAAAGGACCAAACTGGGGTATTAAAATCGTACAGGCGAAATGGTTGTCTTGTGAACCCTAACAAAGTACCCAAACAGGGGTATTGAAATCGTACAAGCGAAACGGTTGTCTTGTGAACCCTAACAAAGTACCCACACTGGGGTGTTGAAATCGTACAAGCGAAATGGTTGTTTTGTGAACCCTAACAAAGGACCAAACTGGGGTATTAAAATCGTACAGGCGAAATGGTTGTTTTGTGAACCCTAACAAAGTACCCAAAAAGGGGTATTGAAATCGTACAAGCGAAATGGTTGTCTTGTGAACCCTAACAAAGTACCCAAACTGGGGTGTTGAAATCGTACAAGCGAAATGGTTGTTTTGTGAACCCTAACAAAGTACCCAAACTGGGGTATTAAAATCGTACAGGCGAAATGGTTGTTTTGTGAACTCTAACAAAGTACCCAAACTGGGGTATTAAAATCGTACAGGCGAAATGGTTGTTTTGTGAACTCTAACAAAGTATCTCACGATCCGTGTTTAAGCTTCTTAGAATGCGTCAAAATTTCACCTTGCTGTACGGATAGAGTGCTTCGTAGAAACCTATAACCGGTTACCGCCACACCCCGCCCCCCCCCCCGACCCCACAAAGTCCTAAGGCCGATAGCAACATCCCTCAACCAAACGGCTCTTTCTTACGTCATGGACCTGTTGAACTAAGGCCGATAGCAACATCCCCAATTTAAATGTGTTGCTATGAAATAACAGCAATGGGTGGAATATAAGTTTTGTGTAATTATTAAAATATTTTATAAGGTATTAAATAGTTTTGTGCTAAGAATTAAACTTAGATTTGCCTATAAATCCTTTATATGCATTGTGTTTGCATCTATGTAATTGTACGTGATTTATCATTTATGTGATTGTAGCGACTGGTTTTTGGTACGGGAAATAGTTTTTAAAAAACTTAGTGCATTTAAATTTTAATAGGCCAAAGACAAATTTAAACATTAATACGTCACAAACACAAAGCACATAGCAACAGCTACACAATTAATCTCCTAACCAAAACACGCATCCATCGATCAAATCATATTCCATTTATATTCCACTTGAAAAACAGGCAAAAACAGAGTTTTCGGTGGTGTGGTGTGTGTGTGTGGGGGTGGGTGTGAAGAGAGAGAGGGGGGGGGGGCAAAATTGAAAGAATGTTATGTCATCTGCAACGAGTCTATATGCCAAGTATCAGTTCGATAGGATGACAGGAAGTGGGCCAATAAGCCGTCCGAACATTTGGCCTTTAATACAAAAGAAAATACGAAGTTAACATAAAGGATTTTAAAAGGCCAAATCCGACTTAATAGAAGCAGCCTATAAGCTAAATACTAGACTGATGTTGAGCAAAGTAACGTGAAATAAAAGTAGTGTGTGTAATTGGGACAAACATATTAGGTAAAGTGGGACGAACGTATTAGGTAAAGTGGGACGAACGTATTAGGTAAAGTGGGACGAACGTATTAGGTAAAGTGGGACGAACGTATTAGACAAAGTGGGTAAAGTGGGACGAACGTATTAGACAAAGTGGGACGAACGTATTAGGTAAAGTGGGACGAACGTATTAGGTAAAGTGGGACGAACGTATTAGACAAAGTGGGAAGAACGTATTAGGTAAAAGTGGGAAGAACGTATTAGGTAAAGTGGGAAGAACGTATTAGGTAAAGTGGGAAGAACGTATTAGACAAAGTGGGAAGAACGTATTAGGTAAAGTGGGAAGAACGTATTAGGTAAAGTGGGAAGAACGTATTAGGTAAAGTGGGACGAACGTATTAGGTAAAGTGGGAAGAACGTATTAGGTAAAGTGGGAAGAACATATTAGGTAAAGTGGGAAGAACGTATTAGGTAAAGTGGGAAGAACGTATTAGGTAAAAGTGGGACGAACGTATTAGGTAAAATGTGAAGAACGTATTAGGTAAAGTGGGACGAACGTATTAGGTAAAGTGGGACGAACGTATTAGACAAAGTGGGAAGAACGTATTAGGTAAAGTGGGACGAACGTATTAGGTAAAAGTGGGAAGAACGTATTAGGTAAAAGTGGGAAGAACGTATTAGGTAAAGTGGGACGAACGTATTAGGTAAAGTGGGACGAACGTATTAGGTAAAGTGGGACGAACGTATTAGGTAAAAGTGGGACGAACGTATTAGGTAAAAGTGGGAAGAACGTATTAGGTAAAAGTGGGAAGAACGTATTAGACAAAGTGGGAAGAACGTATTAGGTAAAAGTGGGAAGAACGTATTAGACAAAGTGGGAAGAACGTATTAGGTAAAGTGGGAAGAACGTATTAGGTAAAGTGGGAAGAACGTATTAGGTAAAAGTGGGAAGAACGTATTAGGTAAAGTGGGAAGAACGTATTAGGTAAAGTGGGAAGAACGTATTAGGTAAAGTGGGAAGAACGTATTAGGTAAAGTGGGAAGAACGTATTAGGTAAAGTGGGAAGAACGTATTAGGTAAAGTGGGAAGAACGTATTAGGTAAAGTGGGAAGAACGTATTAGGTAAAGTGGGAAGAACGTATTAGGTAAAGTGGGAAGAACGTATTAGGTAAAGTGGGAAGAACGTATTAGGTAAAGTGGGAAGAACGTATTAGGTAAAGTGGGAAGAACGTATTAGGTAAAGTGGGAAGAACGTATTAGGTAAAGTGGGAAGAACGTATTAGGTAAAGTGGGAAGAACGTATTAGGTAAAGTGGGAAGAACGTATTAGGTAAAGTGGGAAGAACGTATTAGGTAAAGTGGGAAGAACGTATTAGGTAAAGTGGGAAGAACGTATTAGGTAAAGTGGGAAGAACGTATTAGGTAAAGTGGGAAGAACGTATTAGGTAAAGTGGGAAGAACGTATTAGGTAAAGTGGGAAGAACGTATTAGGTAAAGTGGGAAGAACGTATTAGGTAAAGTGGGAAGAACGTATTAGGTAAAGTGGGAAGAACGTATTAGGTAAAGTGGGAAGAACGTATTAGGTAAAGTGGGAAGAACGTATTAGGTAAAGTGGGAAGAACGTATTAGGTAAAGTGGGAAGAACGTATTAGGTAAAGTGGGAAGAACGTATTAGGTAAAGTGGGAAGAACGTATTAGGTAAAGTGGGAAGAACGTATTAGGTAAAGTGGGAAGAACGTATTAGGTAAAGTGGGAAGAACGTATTAGGTAAAGTGGGAAGAACGTATTAGGTAAAGTGGGAAGAACGTATTAGGTAAAGTGGGAAGAACGTATTAGGTAAAGTGGGAAGAACGTATTAGGTAAAGTGGGAAGAACGTATTAGGTAAAGTGGGAAGAACGTATTAGGTAAAGTGGGAAGAACGTATTAGGTAAAGTGGGAAGAACGTATTAGGTAAAGTGGGAAGAACGTATTAGGTAAAGTGGGACGAACGTATTAGGTAAAAGTGGGAAGAACGTATTAGGTAAAGTGGGACGAACGTATTAGGTAAAAGTGGGAAGAACGTATTAGGTAAAAGTGGGAAGAACGTATTAGGTAAAGTGGGAAGAACGTATTAGGTAAAGTGGGAAGAACGTATTAGACAAAGTGGGAAGAACGTATTAGGTAAAGTGGGAAGAACGTATTAGGTAAAGTGGGAAGAACGTATTAGGTAAAGTGGGAAGAACGTATTAGGTAAAGTGGGAAGAACGTATTAGGTAAAGTGGGACGAACGTATTAGGTAAAAGTGGGAAGAACGTATTAGGTAAAGTGGGACGAACGTATTAGGTAAAAGTGGGAAGAACGTATTAGGTAAAAGTGGGAAGAACGTATTAGGTAAAGTGGGAAGAACGTATTAGGTAAAGTGGGAAGAACGTATTAGACAAAGTGGGAAGAACGTATTAGGTAAAGTGGGAAGAACGTATTAGGTAAAGTGGGAAGAACGTATTAGGTAAAGTGGGAAGAACGTATTAGGTAAAGTGGGAAGAACGTATTAGGTAAAGTGGGAAGAACGTATTAGGTAAAGTGGGAAGAACGTATGAGACACAGAAAAACATAAGTTTTAAGGGGTAGACGTTTAGTTGAACATGGAGTCGTAACTCTGGCCAGTAAATTACTGGGGTAAATAACAAGAACATTAGTTTATGTAGATGCGTAAATTATTTACATGCTTAAAATATGAAGATACTTAAATTATGTGCACACGTAAATTATGTACACACGTACATTTTGTCCTTGCGTAAATTATGTACACGCATTAATTATGTACATGGGTACATTATGCCCATTAGTAAATTATGTACATGTAAATTATTACACATGTAAACTATGTACATGCGTAAATTATGTACATTCGTAAATTATGAACATTCGTAAATTATGTTCACATGTAAATTATGTACATTCGTAAATTATGTACACATGTAAATTATGTACACACGTTAATTTTGTACAAACGTAATTAATATACTGCGTGTGCACACATTGTATTGCGCAGGATCTTGAGCCGGTTTTCTCATCGTCATCTATTTCCTTGATATAGAATTCCGTTTCTTTCCATGTAACAATATCGCTGTCCCTTGGACATCATAAGCAAAAATTCTAGTTTTGGAGATGGCAGCAGAGCTTCGATGTCCACTTCGATACCCAGGGCGGCAACTTCTCACGATAAACTGTTATTCTGGAGTTCTGAGCCAATCTATAACAATGAAGGTTATGTCAATCAGTCAGTACTTCACTTGCTATAATCCCCCCCCCCCAAAACCATTATCTCTCCAATATTCACCACGATCCACCTGCATCACGCCAGTATTCACCACCATCCACCAGCATCACGCCAGTATTCACCACCACCCAACAGCATCACGCAGGTATTCACCACCATCCACCAACATCACGCCAGTATTCACCAGCATCACGCCAGTATTCACCACCATCCACCAGCATCACGCCAGCAGTCACCACCATCCCCGACCAGTCTTCCTCATTAACCTACCATCACCCACCGGTGCCTCGCCGATACTTTATGATTAATTCGCCAGTCCCTCAAGAGCTGCTCACCTTTACCTTGCCAGTTTGTTGAACAAAATCATGCAAGTCCCCTCGATAGACCCGTAACATATACATATCGATGTGCGGCGCACTACTAGCCTTTACAAACCATCAATATTCAACAGGTCCAGCCTGCGCTTTAAGCGGGACGCATCAAAAGCTAAGCTCATTTCTGCAGGTCACAACTCGAAATAAAACAAAAAGAGCAAATGTGGAGCATACAATAATTTGTGTGTCCTACAAACATGGAATATAGTTTCATGGAAATTGCATATTACAAAATGTACATATTTGCACCGAATCCTACGGTTCAGAACCACATGAAGCATTTTAAGATGCCAAAGGAATTTTAAAAAAAAATATCTATATTTAACTGTACCTCATGACAGTTCAGTATAGATCTTTCAATGATGTAAAAAGAAATAGTTCTTTTAATTGATAATTTAGATATATATTTTGTGAAGGAGAGGAAAAGTCCATTGTGTAATAGCCTAGGATTGTTGTGATGGAGAAGAAAAGTCCATTGTGTAATAGCCTAGGATTGTTGTGATGGAGAAGAAAAGTCCATTGTGTAATAGCCTAGGATTGTTGTGATGGAGAGGAAAAGTCCATTGTGTAATAGCCTAGGATTGTTGTGATGGAGAAGAAAAGTCCATTGTGTAATAGCCTAGGATTGTTGTGATGGAGAAGAAAAGTCCATCATGTCTAGCAAGTTTGCGTAGAGGAGTGATGGTTTGATGTGATTTTTTTTTTGGGGGGGGGGGGGGGGTGGGGGGCGAAGGAGACGGGGTGACAAAGACACAGTGTCAATAGCTGGGCTCAGTTCTGTAAGGTAAGTTTTTGGTGTGTTGGATTGTGGAACTGAACAGTTTTATAATGCCCTTGATCAGCGGTCCCCATCGTTTTTTTTTTTTTGGCAGCAGGGTCCAGTTTTGTGGAATGCAGTATTTTTCTACTGAGTGAAGATGTCGTGTGTTTGGATTTGATTTTGGTGGGAAAGAAAAAAACGCGCTACGTGTCACCATGCGGGCCGAGGGCTTGGGAACCCCTGACCCAGATAGCGTGTCAGAGAAAATATTGACGTGGAAATGATTCGTTGGCGTTAATAAGAAACCTGTATTTTTTGTTCAGTGTTATATATATATATATAAATAAAACCGATTTAAAGACACATCTATTTCGCAAACACCTTCTGGGATGATTGTCTACCTTATTTTCCAGTTAATGCATAATGGATGTGTTGCGTATGGTTGAAATGGCTAGAAAGACTTTGAGATTGTATGCTTGTAATTAGTTTTTGTAGTGTTGCGTTTGTTGTAAATGTGGTAAATTATAAATTTGTTTTTTGTTGACTTTGTATCGCGCATCGAGCCTTTGGGGATGAAGCGTGTTTTTGAAATGATATATATTATTGTTAATATATATATATATATATATATATATATATATAGAGAGAGAGAGAGAGAGAGAGAGA
>CAXITT010000056.1:980178-1010290 GCA_964033795.1 Lymnaea stagnalis
GTGTTTTTTAAATAATATATATTATTTTTAATATATATATATATATATATATATATATATATAGAGAGAGAGAGAGAGAGAGAGAGATAGAGAGAGAGAGAGAGAGAGATTGCTTCTGATGTGTCCTGCTTCCTTTTCTAAACGACCCCCCCCCCAGCTCCGCATGTTATATTTTATTAGTACCGAGTACAAAAAGGCTGTCATGCGTGACATGTGAACTCAGGTTAGAACATCTTTAGAGGGAGATTAATCAATAAAGAGCCGCGTTTATGGTGTAAGACTGTCTGCATAACTGTCTGTAGAAGTGTCCATAGGCCTATTGTTTAAAGGTTGGCAGCTAGGGTATAGTACTGTCTGTAGTGCTATCGTTCAATGGCCGGAAGGTAGGATGTAAGACTATCTTTAGGCCTATTGGTTTAAGCCTGGGATATATTATAGAAAATGAGGATTTAACTGTTTTTGGTAACAATTGGACCCACCGGATATTTCCTTAAAATACCCGGACGCGGTGTAAAAACTACAACTCACCCGGTGAAGCCCTGCATCAAATAATTCATTTTTTTTTTTAAAAGGCGCATAATGGAGGTAGTCATTAGACCAGTGGCTCTCAACCTTTCTAATGGGGTCGCGACCCACATTTTCAGAACCGCTGCATTAGACGCCTTAATAAGGGACAACTACCAATAATGTAACCAACACAAGAAAATATAGCATCGTGAACGACGGCAAGGGGAACTATTTTTATTTAAATCAAAGGACTTGTTTTTCATGGTTTATTCCCCCTTTTCTTAAAAAATAAAATTTGTTTCGCAAACCTCAAACCATACTAGGCTATGTGTCTTAAATAATTTACCAATTAAGAGTATTACACTATTTACACTTATACACTTGAACTTTTCAAAACCATAGCCAATCAAGTTTCATCGTTATTTGACACTTCATCCAGTCAGGTCTTCAATACTGCAGTGCGTTACAACTTCATATGCCTGTCACAGACGCTTCAACTTCAAGAACAACAACAACCTATGCATGGTTTTATATTCCACTTTTGATTTTCAAATGTGTCTATTTTATTTCTAATATATCGGTAAAAAGCTGATCCATAATTCCAATTCGATAATTTGATTTCATAGTCCACTTCCGTCGTTGAATATGTCTAGCATTTTTTTGGTAGGCTACATTACATACAACAAGCTGCTTTTGCTGTCAAGGCCGGGCCTTTCCAGCCGAAACGTTCGCTTTCTGTGATTTCACTTACACAAGAGTTCTCAATCTGTCGAAATGGATTCTGATATTAGGACATTATTGTAAAAGATAAAGATCCCTAAAGTGGTCAACAAGTTTACAAGAGACATCACGTTGTGATGATGTAACCAGTGGTAAAATGGAGATGTATTAAGATTATGTTCTTATTGAATCATCAATCTCTCAATGAGCTTTAGTTGTAATGTAATATAATTACAGCCAAACATGTTAAAAGATCTTGTTCAAACACTGACACCCCCCTCCCCCACATACCCACTTGCATAGAGAGAAGGGTGCGGAGGGTGTCAGTCTGCAAAAATCTTCACCCGCCCTGGGCTGCAGTAGCCCTAGTTACGCCACTTCTCACACTGGTTAACAGTGATCCACTTAAACGTAAACCGTTCTTAAAACGCTGCGTTTTATAATGTAACTGATCATTTGAGTTGATCTTTCTCTTTGTTTTAAAAAAAATATTGCAAACAAGGGAAACAAATGTTGGTTGATGAAACTCAAGATCAAAAAACAAAAAATTTGAAGGAAAAAAAAAAAAAAGAAGAGGGACTAAAAGTCCTAAAGTCAATGACAGATAAAGTCAAAAGTAAAAAAAAAAACAAATGCCTTCAAGTAAACAAAACAGCAGTGGGTCTAAATGTCCTAAAGTCAATGACTGATACAGTCAAAAGTAAAAAGAACAACAAATGCCTTCAGGTAAACAAAAAAGCAGTGGGTCTAAATGTCCTAAAGTCAATGACTGATACAGTCAAAAGTAAAAAGAACAACAAATGCCTTCAGGTAAACAAAACAGTAGTGGGTCTAAATGTCCTAAAGTCAATGACTGATACAGTCAAAAGTAAAAAGAACAACAAATGCCTTCAGGTAAACAAAAAAGCAGTGGGTCTAAATGTCCTAAAGTCAATGACTGATACAGTCAAAAGTAAAAAGAACAACAAATGCCTTCAAGTAAACAAAACAGCAGAGGTAACATACATGAACACCCAACACAATGTCCTCATGTCATGAGCAAAGCTCTCTACAGCATTGCACCCAGGAAAGACTTTCAACACTGTGCACCAATAAAAACTACAATGTTCAAGACTGACCTAACCGCTGCGCAAGAATCTCCTCCTCCGGGATCAGGTGATTCCCATGGCATAAAATGTGTTTCTTCAACCCTGCACCAATCTCAGGATCACGTTTATCCAAAAACAAAAAAAACAACATTTGACAAATGCTCCATAATGACAAACCCCCTCACCACTCAAGACATACAACATCCAATTACTACAACAGGGATAAGCCAAAAAACATTTTTCTGATGTTGTGTACAATTTTATTGTTCTAACCAAATGATGAAAGGAACTGAAGAGAATGACATTGCATGACACACAAGCAAGCCCCAAGGAGACTGCACTGCACGAGACTTGACATCAAATTTAACCATTGGCTGGGAGGATAGTGTCAAGGCAAGGTGCACATTTGACAGTTGATCAAAGCACAGACTTATTTATAAATCAGCCTTTTTACTCTTTTCATTTATTATCAATTTACAAGCCATATGCAAAGTGTATTTTCTGTAATTTTCTAGTGGTAAAAAAACTATATGATAAAATTGCAAATTAAAAAAAACAACTTACCATGAAATATAGTTCACATTGTTTGCTTTTGTTTTATTTATTTAAGATTTTTACAAGGTTGAATGTTTACTTTGTGGGTGTGGAGAGTACAAAGCTTTCTGTTCTGAATAATCATGAATTGCATTGCCTAAGTGGAAAAAGAAAATTGGGACAAGAATGAATGGAATAAAATTGACCAATGGGTCTGTAGAGAACAGGCATGGATGAATGGGCAATGGTTTTCATCAAAATAAATGAAAAAACATTGTGGACTCAAAAGCACTGGATGTAGCCCGGGGCTAAGTGGAAATGAAATCTAGACGTTCTTGTCTTAGCTTTGAAATATGTCTTAGAAATCACATATTTCAGTTTTAAAATATCAAGGCTTGAAGACACCATCTTTTCAATACAACAAAAGAAGTATAGGAATCAAATGGAAATAACCGAGATAATTATTTTACCCTTTAAGTCAGCAAGAGTAATAGGACGTGTTTAATTTGCAATAATAAACATTAATAAATTTATTAGCTTAAAACACAAAATATTAATAAGTATGTATCCAAATATTAATTATGTTTTTATTATTATTATTATGTTTTAATAATAAAAGTTAATATTTTTTATTTTTTAAATTAAGCATTCTACAATATCTTAAATTTTCAAAACTAATAAAACATTATTATAAAAAAAGCATAATTAAAACTAACTATCTCTTGAGTATAACAATAGCATTGATAGATATTCATTTTGTTACTATCACAAATACCGAAATCTTAGATGACATAAAATTATTAGTATGATGAATTGCTGTTCCAGACCAGGATTTTTGTGTACATATTTTCACTTGTAACCTCCCACAAGAAATGTCTAAATTTATGTCATAGAAAAAGTGACAGAATGTGAGAATTCTAAAATTGGGAGCTTAATCCTAAATGCAAAAGTAATTTAAATAAAACCAAAAAAATGAAACACAATTTCAAATGGGTTTTACAGCAACCAAAATATTAACAATGAGGCTTGTGAATCGAATTAACCTTTGCTGTAATATCGCCTAAAAAAAAAATCAAACAAATAAGCACTGTTAGAAATTGAGGAAACTTTGTTTACTTTACATTCTAAGTGAAGACAATCTCATATAAATTTAATTGTTATTCTAATGCAGTGAACTTTGATGGAGGAAGTGGTCGATGGGGACTCTGGGGCAGATTGAATCTCTCAAGCAACAATGAGAAGGAATGTTCAGAACTCAAAATAAAATCAAAAGAATGACAGGCATCTGGGGTACTGACTGGGATGGAAAGCTTTGCCTGGTGACCGGGGTACTGAATGGGGATAGAAATCTCACACGGATGATTTGGTGGCTGGTGAAATAAATAAATATCTAAGTGGTTATGAAAAATTTGATGCCAATTATTTAAAAAAACAAAAAAAACAAGGAACACAGGTTGTTTTTGTTTTTTGTAAAGGAAATAAAAAAATGCGATTCTGTTTATATATTGAAAAGTCAGTTAAATTTGTGGCACAGTATGCAGTGTTCAACATTTCAGCATAGGATGCAGTGCACCACATCTCGGCACAGGATACAGTGTACCACATCATGGCACAGTATGCAGTGTACCACAACCTTGGCACAGGATACAGTGTACCTCATCATGGTACAGTATGCAGTGTACCACAATCTTGCTACAGGATGCAGCGCACCACATCTCGGCACAGTATGCAGTGTACCACATCTTGGCACAGGATGCAGTGTACCATATCTATAAAAAAAAATTGTATTAAGTCAAAGCTGGGCTCCTTCATACTAAACGTTCATGAGTACACTACAACATTTATGCTGATTATAAAAGAGGGTGCACTATTTATTATTTTTTTTACTGTTCCAATTTTTAGCTATCTCATGGAACACCAGTTTGAGAAGCAATTCACTGAAGGACAACAGCTTTCAAGAAGAAGTCTTTCAGCTAAAAAACAGTATCAAAAGTAGTAAACA
This sequence comes from Lymnaea stagnalis, assembly GCA_964033795.1. Lineage (NCBI taxonomy): Eukaryota > Metazoa > Mollusca > Gastropoda > Lymnaeidae > Lymnaea > Lymnaea stagnalis. Next base: position 985,030 of record CAXITT010000056.1, read on the forward strand.
TTTTTTTTTTTCAATGGAAAGAAGAAAAAAAATCTGTAAATAATAATACACTTAAATTTGTATTCCTTACATTAGACATCTGGGTATGAAGCAACTTATTGAGACTTTTTTTTATAAACCCAAAAGTTTTAAGATAATGAATGAGAAATATGTGACATCAGATTAGCAAGTTTAAAACAGGGCATTCAAAAAGTAAAATGTTACAAAATTAATGCTAGTAAATTTATCAGATTACACCTTTCCCAGGTTGCAAGCAGTAGTTTTCGTTTTAAATATTTTATTTTTAGTTTTTCTTGCATTTTCTATGTAAAAGTATATATATATTTATATATAACAGTGCAAGTGTATTCTACTGACTGAAGCATCAATAATCAAATGTTCATTGAATTATTCATTTCATCCATGTCATAAACGGACCAGAATTTTATTTAAGATTACAAGTTGCACACACAGACAGGCTTTTTTAAAATCATCTATTAGAATTAAACCAATATAATCAGTTGTAAAAATAACAATATAATCAGTCATCAAAAACCAATATAATCAGTCATCAAAAACCAATATAATCAGTCATCAAAAACCAATATAATCAGTCATCAAAAACCAATATAATCAGTCATCAAAAACCAATATAATCAGTCATCAAAAACCAATATAATCAGTCATCAAAAACCAATATAATCAGTCTAAAGAATTTCTCAAATCTCAAGTTTGTTTTCTCAGAAATGAAAGGAAAGTTCTATAAGGAGTTGGCGCTATCACACTAGTCAAATCTTCGGACAGTTTTACAAGCAACATACTCTTACTTCGTTACACTAACTCACGTGGTCCCGTATTCAGCAGGGTCGATAATCACAATAAATATGGACAGGCCTGTGTGTCATTGTCTTAATACCTTCGGACGTCAATTGACTTTTCTCGGCCCACAAATGTTGCATCTGCACTTTCTTCATGCAAGCCTCTCTCTTTCCTTTGTTATTTTCCCCGCTTAATGGAACTCGATAATTATTTTTTTTTTCAAAATAAATCTTTTGATCATATAAAAAATGTCCATTCGTCTATATCATAAATAAATGTCGGTTGCAAGAGAACAAGTTACAGTATTCCATGAACGTCGTATCCGATTGTGGCTACACTTTGAGAAACAAATAAAACATAAGCGCGAATGAATTTTTTTTCCACAGAAGACAAAAATTTGCATATATTTTACAGATTAAGTGAAAGTTTCCAATCAAACAAAAATTCATTCAAACAGCAGCTGCACACCAAACAATCGTCCAAGACGGCAGCGGCACAACAAACAATCGTCCAAGACGGTAGCGGCACAACAAACAATCATCCAAGACGGCAGCGGCACAAAAATCAATCATTCTAGAAGTAAACTTGAAAAGAAATTTTTTCAACCCTATTGTTAGATGAAGCGAGCAGGTCTAATCATTGATGTGATGCAGGGACAGGGGCAGGGCAGGAACAGGGCAGGGACAGGGCAGGGACAGGACAGGGCAGGGGCAGGGCCGTGCTGATACCGAGTAAATCCCTCACGGCCCTAACGCATGGGTGGGGGGGGGAGCGAAGGATGGATTAATTTTGCGTTGATGCAATTAATTTTGATACATTTATTTGGAGATTTGTGGGAGCAAAATAAAAAAAATTGGATTTGCTCGGGCCCCAAAAATCTTCCAGCCCTGAGCAGTAGTATCACTAGTTGAATAGTTTGGTAATTCATACAAGAACCGTTGACTGACTGACAGAGAATTGAGAGTCTCTTATTATGTTTGATGAATCATGAATGAAGCTGTAAATGATCACAATCTATTATCTATAAACTTAGAGAGGAGATTTTGTTGCAAATGAATAGAGCTTGAAACAATGGTCTACCTTGTTTTTTTTTATTTTTTCCTCTCTAGTCTAATCTTTCTGAGAACACAGAGATTGACTCACAGAAGTCTAAAAATCATGATTTTATTAATCATATGAAACTTTTGATTCTTTTATCAGAAATGGTAAAAATTTGTTTGCGAATAGTTTTTATTTTAAGGCTGGTTTGGATCCACAGAGTTAAAAGAAAATGGGCAAATCTTGGTTTCATAAAGTTTTGATTTTTATGTGACTACCAGAGAATATGAATGCAGAAAGGGAAGGGAAAATATTCACAGAAATATACCAGCATATGTTTTTATGAGTCTGTATTTACTTCAGACAAGAACACGTGTTACTTGGACAAGGAGGACAGTGCCACCCGGAAATGGACTGGCGGCGTGTCTAGGCACAGCCAATCAGAGAGCCGCATTACGAATCTCTGCTGAACAAATCCGTTACAACCAATGTAGTACTGCATTAGGAACAAAAAAATGTTGTTGTCCTGGTTTGGAATTGCCCTTGGCCCTTGTGTTCCAATGAAAAAAAAAAACAAAAACAACCTAACACAAACTGTAACAAAGTCATTTGAAATATACACCATGTTGTTTTCCCTCCCATTACAACAATGTGACAGTGGTAATTTCTATTAGTACCAAAAAAAAAAAGTTCGAACCATTTACAAAACACACGTTCTCAGGATTTAAACATTCGCTCAGTAGATCTCACCGACCCCCCCACAGGCATCCTCCCCACCCCACCCCCCTACCAAAAAAAAAAAAAAACCCCACAAACTATAGAGGAATTATTCATTCGGGGGGAGCTTCCCCGTCTGCTGTCAACATCTGGTACAAGCAGCGGTCATTCATGCAGCCGTTGACAAACTCTTCTTTGGAGAGGACCCCGTCGTTGTTGGTGTCCATTTTGTTGAAGATTTTACTCGTCCTTTCCTGTGGCGTCTCGATCTGCTGGTCTTGTATCGCACTGCCGAGCATATTGTAGATCGCCTGTGGATGGGGCAAACAATGCACAGCATTAGAAGACTATAAGACATAGCTACGAGAGACCGGATCGTATGAATATTAAAGGGAGATAACGCTCAAATATTAGCGCTCAAATATTAGAGGGGGATAATGTACATATATTAAAAAGAGATAATATACAAATATTTTTCAGGGGTATGTTTCAAAATATATAAATAAACCGACTGATCAAATACTTCAAAAAATGTGAACATGTTATTCTTAAATTCACAGCCCACAAATTCAATTTAATGATGTGTGTGGGTTTTTTTTTTACAAAAAAATGTAATATGAAATCCTATCAAAGACAGGAGAACAGCTTCTAACGAATGCCCTCGCCTATTTTTAGTTTGCATAAAGCCTGTAATGTACATTTTAAAGTCTGAGGAAAAAACTACTGTTGGGTGGGAGGGAGTGGTACAGTTGTATGCAAACTTAGGGCGATCCTAATGCCAACGTCCTACTGACCATGGCAAAGACTACTTCCTATTGACCAGTCATTCTGCACACATCCCACACATCCCGGGAGATTCAATACAGCAATATCTTAGTTCTAGTCACAGGAAATGGATCTACTGTTTAAACACAGTACCGCCCACAAATAAAATGAACATAATATACAGGGGTGCTGGGTGGCCGAGTGGTCTAACTGACTCACTCCAAAAAGTGGTGGTCTTGAGTTCAATCCCGGCCAAAAAGCCCAAGCACCCCAGGTGGATGGGACCCGTTAGCCTTGAAAGGCTAAGGAGAAGCCTTGGAAGGCTAAGGAGAAGCCTTGGAAGGCTAAGGAGAAGCCTTGGAAGGCTAAAGGGAAGCCTTGGAAGGCTAAAGAGAATTGGAAGGCTAAAGAGAAGCCTTGGAAGGCTAAAGAGAATTGGAAGGCTAAAGAGAAGCCTTGGAAGGCTAAAGAGAATTGGAAGGCTAAAGAGAAGCCTTGGAAGGCTAAAGAGAATTGGAAGGAATTGGAAGGCTAAAGAGAAGCCTTGGAAGGCTAAAGAGAATTGGAAGGCTAAAGAGAAGCCTTGGAAGGCTAAAGAGAATTGGAAGGCTAAAGAGAAGCCTTGGAAGGCTAAAGAGAATTGGAAGGCTAAAGAGAAGCCTTGGAAGGCTAAAGAGAAGCCTTGGAAGGCTAAAGAGAAGCCTTGGAAGGCTAAAGAGAAGCCTTGGAAGGCTAAAGAGAATTGGAAGGCTAAAGATAATTGGAAGGCTAAAGAGAAGCCTTGGAAGGCTAAAGAGAATTGGAAGGCTAAAGAGAAGCCTTGGAAGGCTAAAGAGAATTGGAAGGCTAAAGAGAAGCCTTGGAAGGCTAAAGAGAATTGGAAGGCTAAAGAGAAGCCTTGGAAGGCTAAAGAGATGGCCAACTCTGAATTCAAACCAGGAACCAAAATGATAAATAACTTGATCATGGGTCCTAAAATATGAAGAAAAAAACCCACCATCCCACAGTTTACTAAGTTGGGGCGTCGATAGTTATTTCTAGCACAAAAAAAAAGACAATAAGGTTGACATGCTGACATTCCCACCAGCAGGGGCCGTCATGATAGCACTTTAAAAAAAAAAACTGGTCACGAACCCATTAGTCAAGGTGAAATATCATATCTATACTGTGACTATGACAGCTGCATAGAGTTAGTCCCCTATCCACTCTTTCATTTTTTATAGTTCTACCTCTAACGGCCAGTTGTAGATACAGCCGCCATCTGGAACGTGCAGCACCACCCCCGATCCCACATCCAACAAAATACCTTGTCCTACACCAGCCCCGTGGTCCTTTGAGTCGATTTACGGTAAAGAAGAAGGTAGCATTCTGCATTTAAGAAATGACAAAATGACGTCTGTTATGGGTGATGATTTTTTTTTTTGCTGTTATTTTTAATATTTGCATGTCACGCTCTCTTCATCACATCTATTATTTCAAATACTTGTTCTTCCCTCTTCTGTCTGTGCCAAAATATCGCATACACCTATAGCAGGTTTTCGCGAAACAAGCATTAAACTCAAATTAACACCCAAAACGTGCTGCAGATGTGAGACTGCGTGTGTAAGCGGAAAGGGGGGGGGCGGACGGAACGACTAAGGTGCCAGTGTTGGCGGGGCCATTGGGGCAACGCCCCCCACCCCGCCCCCCACACCGGCTGTCCGGACTCACCTTGATGATGCTCTCCATCTCTGACTTGTCTATCGTGCCGTTGCCGTCAATGTCGTACATGGAGAAGGCCCAGTTGAGCTTCTCCTTGGGGTCGCCCTTGTTGGACGTGATATTGATGGCCAGCAGGAACTCTTTGAACTCGATGGAGCCGCTCCCGTCCTTGTCGAAAGAGCGGAACACGTGGTTGCAGAAGGAGTGCGGGTCACCGCCGGGAAAGAACTGGGCGTAGACCTCCTTGAACTTTTCTCGGGAGAGTTGACCATCGGGACAGTCTCGCTGCAGGGACAGAAATAGGAGCCTTTAGCCCGGTGTTGTGGGGCGGGCGGGTCGTTAGACAATACAACGGAAGAAGTGAGTTGTGATTCAAGTGTCAGTGGCGGAGACATGAGTTGGGAGAGGGCGTATAGTTTGGAGTGGGTATAGGTGAGAAAGAAAGTGCAATAGATTGTGGAAGCGATGCAGAGTGACATGGACATGATAACCAGACAATGAGACGGTACTTGCTTGTAACTGATAAAAAATTAAAGAGAAATATTCATCTTGACAGTAAATGTGTTATCTTTGGTCAAATGGTGACAGGCGCGGAGTGAAAGTGTGTGGTGGTACAGAAGCGCGTTGTACTAGTCGTTGCTTGACAGGTGTGATGAGGCAAATGAAGGCGAGTCCTTTTGAAGTCGCCTGGGTACACAATGAGTAACAAAATGGGGCGGTCAATGTGATTGTTGTGTGCGTAATGTGGTCGCAGACGGGGGATACCAGGTGTGCAATAGAAACACGGGGCTTGTCGTTTTACTGTAACTCCCAAAACTGTTCGACGAACGGGATTTCTTCTCTTTTTTTTAAATGTATGAATAAATTTTGGCGTTATTTATTTTATATTTAATTAAGTTGTATGGCAAGGTGTTAGAGAACTACTGGTGTAATTTTGAATTACATTAATTGTCATCGCCGTTTGCTCGAGGGGCGAATGAACTCGGTTCGACCATGGGTTAGAATCTGATTGGTTGATTGCTGTGCGTGAATAATAAATACGCTCTTTTATATATATATATATATATATATATATATATATATATATATATATATATATATATATATATATTTCCTGCTTCCTCTTTAAAACCACCCCCAACAATTTAATATTATATTACTATATTAAAAAGTGAGGAAAAAAACGCTGTCACACAACGGGCTTCATGTATAACGTCTGAAGTCGGTAAATAGATTATTTTTTTCTTTAGAAATGATTTTTTCTTATAAAATGTCACCGTATTTTGTTGTCCACATTTTTGTTCTAGGGCATGTACAACACACAGAACTGGGTCATGGGCCGTCCTGTCGATTTCAGACAAGATTTGAGGCGCGCACCGATTGGTGTGTAAGCGGGGGGGGGGGGTGAGTCATTTCCGTAGCCTGGTACAGGAAGGTATTGCTATTTTAATTTTCCCTTTTGCTGCTGTTGATGTCTCGTAAGTCTTTGTTATAAAATGAACGACAGTGTCTTCTCTATCGGCGGGTTTTCGTACAACGTCATCTCCATTCCGGGATCCGGCAACTGCCTGTTCCTATCAGTGGGGTATTTCTCGACACGAACGGTTGACGAAGGCCATGCACCCTCACCACGACATAGGGCAGTAGACTTCGTTGCATAATACAGGATTTAACTCTTTTTTGTTTTTTTGTGATAACACTTGGACCCACTGGGTATTTTCTCAAAATACCCGGACCCGGTGTAAAAAACTGCACCCGGTTAAGCCTAAGTGTAACATAATACGAGCAGAGGTTTGAAATACAGAACAATATACTGGGCAGAGGGCACATGTCCTGAGAAGAGTATGTTCAACCATCTGTTAGGAGCGTTTTGACGAGGTCAGTTTGCCTGGCCCACCTTTGTGGTCTACATAGATACAATCTAGAGCAGTGGTCGGCAAACTCGTTAGTCAAAAGAGGCAGACAAAAAACAGCGGCAAGACGATTAAAAAAAATAAGAACCTGTCAAGAACCATGTTTTTTCGGAGTCAAAACCGATTTGCTGAGCCGCACTCAGGTCGTTAGAGAGCCGCATGCGGCTCGCGATCCGCGACTTTGCGACCGCTGATCAAGAGAATCAGTATATCTCGTGGTACAAAAGCACACTCAAGTGTATACCTTTAATTCAGGTGAAATATAACCTGGTGTTATAATACAGTTATAATATGCAACACATCTGTGTGTTACATGGGTTTACAAGGCGTATTGTTGAGTTGCGTTCGTGGGGCGCCACTAGGGCGCCACACCCCGCTTCGTAGAGTATCCCCTCTGTATAAAGGAGGAGAGAATCCTCGGGTAAGGGCTCTCAGGTGTTCCATAAGAGTTTCGGCTCTGGTCGCCGACGACAATTCCTTGTGAAGAAAAGTTCATTGGTGGTTTGATGAGAACTTTAAACGGTCGCGCCACATAACACGGTCTTATTTGAGGCATTTATTGTGCTACAGCATTTACAGCTCTCATAATGGCAATGCACTTGTCAAAGGCTTCGTAAATTGAATAAGTCATAGATCGTCAGTGGTTACCGGAAATTTGTTCGTTTGAAAGAAATTTCGTCAACGTAAAATTGATCGACGGAAATTTGATCGAACGGAAATTTTAAAGGGCTGGGGACCTGTCAGTTATTAAAGGAGCTGTCAGTGTCTGTGGTTAAGGCGCTGTCTTTGTCTAGGGAGCTGTCTGTGGCTAAGGATATAACTGTGGCTAGGAAGCTGTCTGTGGCTACGGAGCTGTCTGTGGATACCGAGCTGTCTGTGGCTACGGAGCTGTCTGTGGCTAGGAAGCTGTCTGTGGCTAGTTAGCTGGCCAAGACTCAAAAATGCGTCTCTTTCATTAATATAAAACAAAATATATTCTTTTAAAATGTGCAACCGAAAAAACCCACCTAATTACGCCGTTTAGGCAATCCCCCCCCCCCCTTTTTTTTGCATCTTTTTGCACGCAGGTAACACATTGAAATCGTTCAATAAATCTTAAGTGGTGTAACGTTTTAATATTCTTAATGCAGCAATTTATTGTCCGTGCAGTGAACGCCTCGTCACCTCCAGAACACGTTGGCAGCTTTGACATGACGTATATCATGTTGCAAGACCTGGCTATAGGGAGAGGAAAAAAAAAACACAACAAATTAATATAGATAGGACACGCGGGGCAAGCACATAATGCTATGGGAGACGAAGATAGGCAGGCGCAACCAAGCATAAATCTACAATTTTGGTTGATATAGTCAGTGGCGCAGGAAAGGGTGGTGGCCGAAAAAGGGGGGGGGGGCGTTGTGACCATGGTGAAACTTTTACGTCCAAATAGATTTTGGCGGCATTCTCGGCGCAAAAGACGAGAGGCAAAATTTAATTTTATCATCAATTACTACCCAGTATAATCGGATACTGGAACTCTAATTAGCTAATTCTATACAGTGTGTTAAGTAATTTATTCTGACCCAGTTGAATTGAAATGCGTACAAGGGCGAAAAACAAACAAACCCTAAAAACTAAGTTGTTCTTATACATTCTGTTTATCGTCGCTGGCAGTTGTTAAGGACTTGAATGTATCTTGTGATTGCGTGCTGTTTAGAGAGTATTTGGGTAGATGTTGCTATTAAATGTTTGATATTTTGTGAAGTATTCTGCGAATGGGGATATGACGTATTATTATTATTGTAGAGTGTTGTCTTTGGAGTAATGACAGTCAAAGATGTATTTTAAGTGTGTAACTAAATGTACTTTTTTTTTTCTACGAGGCATTGGATTTTGTAATGCTAAAACCCCTAGACAGAACGAAGCCATCGAATCTTTGCTTAGAACCGGGGTCGAAACAGCAGTTCACATAATTTTTTTTTAAAATTAAGAAGCGGTTTGCGAATATTTTTAAACTTTCGGCGAAAACACTTTTCATATTTCCTTCATTTTCCTTTCCAAAAATAAATTTGATTTTTTTTCCCGCCAAATCTTGCGGATTTACCCCAAAGCGGTGACTACAGTTCTTGATGTAATCTCTACATCATAATTTCTTCATCTTCCCCTTGACATACAGGAAAAACCGATTTTTGGGAGATGGGGTTGGGGCTGAAAATTAGACAGAATGTGTTGTAATCGGCGACGAGTCTATGAGCCGAGTTGTAGCTCGATAGCATGACCGAAAGTGGGTTATTTAACCTTACGGAGATTTTGTCCCACAGAAATCTAGGTGTGCGGCCAGATGATGCCAGGTGTGCCAAGAGGTGATGCCAGTTGTGCCACCAGATGATGCCAGATGTGCCACCAGATGATGCCAGATGTTTCCAGGTATACCACGATAAGATGCCAGGTGTGCCACGAGATGATGCCAGGTGTGCCACCAGATGATGCCAGGTGTGCCACGAGATGATGCCAGGTGTGCCACCAGATGATGCCAGGTGTGCCACGAGATGATGCCAGGTGTGCCACGAGATGATGCCAGGTGTGCCACCAGATGATGCCAGGTGTGCCACCAGATGATGCCAGGTGTGCCACCAGATGATGCCAGGTGTGCCACGAGATGATGCCAGGTGTGCCCCGCAAAATGCCTCCAAGAGGAGGAGAAACACAGGGTACATTTTTAGCCACGTAATAAGAATGTGACGCTATAAAAGAGACATTTTGAAAAATCTTTTAAATAAGTGTTACAAAGCTATAGAACACTGTCATAACAGAATTTTCCCCAGTTTGGAGAGTTACTATGGAGAAATACAATTGTAATTGAATACATTTTAGCATTATTCGCCATTATGAATGTTAACTACATAGTGTTATTTTGTACATTTTGCATTTTGTTGTGAGGTGTGCCGCGGTATTCTCGGAGAAACCTAAGGTGTTCCCTGGAATTCTAGGAGAGACCTAAGGTGTGCCTTGGAATTCTTGTAGAGATCTAAGGTGTGCTTTGGAATTCTAGGAGAGACCTAAGGTGTTCCGTGGAATTCTAGGAGAGACCTAAGGTGTTCTGTGGAATTCTAGGAGAGACCTAAGGTGTTCCTTGGAATTCTAGGAGAGACCTAGGGTGTTCCGAGGAATTCTAGGAGAGACCAAAGGTGTTCCTTGGAATTCTAGGAGAGACCTAAGGTGTTCCGTGGAATTCTAGGAGAGACCTAAGGTGTTCCGTGGAATTCTAGAAGAGACCTAAGGTATGCGACGCTGAGCACTATTTTACAGTTCTTCAGAGCCCTGAATTTGGACCAGGAGAAGACGCCATTTAATAAAGACAAACTTTCTACAAATTAACTGTAAATGCAACCATCGTGATTTTATGCAGTTTATTATGTATTAGTCTAAGTTCAATAAATCCAATAATATTGTAATTATAATTTCAATGATTTGATTTTTATGCGCGCCCCCCCACCCCCCTCTTTTTTGTCTCCCTTTTGTGATCTGTTACCCAAAAGGCATGCTTTAGTTAAACTAAATTAATTTGGTCTTGTAGTAAATCTGTCATCGATATTATGACTTTGAACATCTTCATGTGTTTGAACTCTTGGTATTTTTTCTTGGTATGACGCGTGGTCGAATTAAGGCGTTTGGTGCGCTAGCACAGCGTTCCCCAAGCGGTGGTCCGTGGACCGGCACCGGTCCGCGAGCCTTGTGTTACCGGTCCAGAGAGCATGAATATCGATGTTTAAATAGAAAGAAAATGTAATTAATGAATCTGGCACCGGTACCTGGTGTAGTTTCGAAACTAGTCCACCGGTCCGTGAAACTTAACTTAAAAGTTTGGGAAACGCTGCTCACTAGCAGACCTGTTAACCATTGCGTTAGTGTCAGAATAGGTGGGGTTTTTTGTTTTTGTTTTTTAGGTTCGTCGTAGTGCCGTAGTATTAAGCGTTCAAAAATGTAGTTACTACGGCGAAAGCGTAGTGGTAAACAGGTCTGCACTCGGTACAGTCAACACAGGGACCCATAGCTGTCTATTCATTGTTCACATATAGTGATTTTATTACGGCCGGGGTGGGGCCCCTTTATGACGAACTCACTCCCCTCATCCTAACATAACTCAGCACCACGACTCACTCGACGCACCCGGGGCAGCAGTAGAGATGATACATTAAATGCTTTTGTTGTTGTGACGGTGGTGACGGCACTTCGCATCATCAACTGGACAATAAAAGTTACGTATTAAGAAGCTTAAACAAATTAAATAGTTAAACGCATAGCATTTCCTTTGTTGCTCTTAGAGTTTGACGCGACACTACAATGTGGTCTGCGTAAAATTAATCCTTGTATTTTAAATATATCCAAAATTTTCGTGAGGAGAGCCAGCCCATACCTCCCACTTTGGCTTGGGAGAATTCGGCACCCTTGATTTTTACTCTCTCCCCCACCCCTTCCCCGGTTGATTTGTGTATATGGCAGGGATAGTGTTGTTTCAAGGTTCGTTATTTCCAGGTTTACTTGTGCCCCCATTCCCCCCCAAAAAAAACACTATATATATATATAATTATATATATATATAATTATGTGTAGTGTTTTCGGCCCGGAGGGGGGGGTAAACTCAAATTCCGCCCCTTTCGCTCCGCTCTGGACATAGTTTACTCGAATGAGAAGCTGCGGTAAAAAAATAACAACACAATACCCTACCCCCCCCTTTTTTTTTTTCGCCATACGCTCTGTTAAATGCAGGAGTTCCGGGGCTCTGTCTGTGTACCTATGTAATGAACCATAAGAGGACAAGGGATTTTACAGTATGGAAATACCTCCCAAAAGAAAAGTGAAATTGTATGGGAGGAGATTTTAAATGCGAACGGGCGAGTTTCGGGTGAATAAGTCTAGGCTGAACTTAGGCTTAACTGAAACGGATTAGGGGGGAATACAGTGGGGTGAATAGGTGAGATGGATGGTTAGGTGGGAAGATGGGAAGGGGGGTCTGGATATGAATGAGTAAAAATGGGAGGGGGGTTAGATGATGTTGGCTAATGCAAGGTAGAGAGAAATAAGGTTGATCTCTGCAGCCAGTGACGTCTGATATAAAGAACAGTGACGAGCCCCCAATCCAAACCATCCCAGCCCCTCCCTCCCCCAAACGCCCATACATTTTTCTTTACTCTTGGACTAGAAAGCACACATATCAATACAAGTGGATTTAGACTGGCCCAGAGGCATTATATGACACAGATAAAACAATTGTAATTTACTTTACTCTCTTAGCTACCAAGGCAGACCGAGACATACATGAATACAATCAGACAAGAAGGTGGTTTGTGGTGGGGGAAGTGTGGGAGTGAAATAATTATGGTACAAATTGGGACATCCACATTTAATGTATTTATTTTAAATTTTAACAGAGTGGCCAGAACACACATATATATTATAGACTGACTGAATTTCTGCTTCGGTTTCGGCACCGAAAGTGGCCATTTAATCAATTTCGGCCTAGTTTCGGTTTCAGCCGAAACTGAAAAGTTATCTTTCGGCTTAATTTCGGTTTTGGCCGAAAGAGAAACGTTAACTTTCGGTTTAATTTCGGTTTCGGCCGAAAATTACTGAGACTTTCAGCCCTCCGGCCGAAAGTGACGGAGGTTTTCAGTCATTTACCAGAAGTCAGACTGTCTGTCTGTCTCTAGGTCGACAATCTGATATTCATTAGTGATCGAAGTCTTGCTGTCATTGTATGTTATATGACTAAGACTCAGTGAAAGCTGCCCACAGCTGCATGATAACCTACTGGACCTATATTTCCAAAAAATTACATTTCAATTAGGCCTAGACAAATGTAAACAGTTTTGAAAAAAGAAAAACTAAGGGGATGGTAATATTTATATCATTTATTTTGTTTTAAATTTTGTTTCAAAAATAAAATTTGTAACCTTAGGTTTATTTTATTCAATTCCTTCATTTTCGATATTCATTTTGATTTATCATTATCATTCTCATTAATGTTGACATAGGCCAAGTAGAATACTATTGCATAATCCAGGGGAATGGTAAAATTTCCATTTCTAATTTTTTTTTTTTTAAATTTTAAAAAGAAAACGTAGGTCTTTTCAAACCATTCATCTCTTGAACTTCATCATTGTCATGCCCCATGAACATTGTCATTGGCGAAATAACATGCGTGTGCACGTATCACGGGTTCGTATTATAATTATGCAGTAGGTCTCGGATAGGGTGATCAAATCATGATATGGAAAAAACGGGGCGCTTTCAAGGACGGGTGTTTTTTTTTAATTTTTTTTTTAGGGGGGGGGGGTACCCTCCAGTTAAAGAGGGGCCCGGGGGCCTCGGCCGGGAACTGTTTATTGAAATATGCTCATTTTAACTATGAAATCCAACCTAGAAATCTACTTGAGGCACTCAGTCTTTTCCTGTGTTTCACTAATGTGATGTGTTGATGTGTTGTTGTATGTCTGAACGTCCACCAAGATCAAGACCAATACTAAAAAACATTATGCAAACTGTGCAATCGGCTTCACTTTCATAGCGCCCATTTTTAATATAGTTCCACTCTTTGGAATACACCTCCATGAACTTACATTGACGCATGGGCATAATTGTTGTCTACATGAGAAGAGAATATATAATTAAAGAATAAAGTTCAACACCCAAAACAAACACCTATCAAACCGACACGATCAGGCCGGTAGGGATCTCACATAAGACTAACACATTAAACGTAGCAGTCGTGGAATAAAAAATTGTTTTCTTCACAGTTTCATCCTCCTCCCTCACCCCCAAACCACCTGCGGCTTCAAGTCTCATATCTTTAGCTATACATTTACATATAAGATCTATGGCATGAACACTGTGGCGGAGAGGGAACGGTGCAGCCATCACGCGAGCCCAAATCACTACTGACACTGGCTACACAGCCAGCCAAAATATTATTTGAAGTTGTATTATAAATTAGGAAGTTTTAGTGATTAGAAAATGTGTTTGATTTTAAAAAACGGGACTTAGGCGTCCCGAGAGACTTTTTCGGGAAAACGAGTACGATCGTGAACAAAACGGGTCAATCTTGTTTTTACTGGAGTCACCATAATCTAAGAACAACAATTTTAAGAGACACGGTTTAAAATAATAATTTTTGCCACCAATGGGGGTGAGGGAGGTTGGTCTCCGAACGAAATAATTACGTCACCAGCACGGAAAGAGTAGTGTGTTGTTACTAGGCTAAATATTAATACACTGATATCTGCACGCTATTAAAAAAAACACAAAGCACTAGTTTACAAAAACAGCGAAATATTGTGGTGATATTTATATAGCATTAATAGCATATATTTAGGTGGCAATTGGCTCTATTAGAGCCACAATAATTATTGTAGGTATATGTTCTAGGTTGTCATTATATTATAAAAGCAAAGGGAACTCAAGGGTCTATTTTCCATTAATTCCCCCCCCCCCCCAATTTTTCCAATCTTCACTAAAATTGGCTTTATTAGAGCCACAATAATTATTGTAGGTATTTTTTCTAGGTTGTCATTATATTATAAAAGCAAAGGGAACTCAAGGTTCTATTTTCCATTAATTCCCCCCCCCCAATTTTTCCAATCTTTCCTACCATACCAATTTAAAAACATTATAAAGCCATTTAAATTAATTTTTAATTAAATGGTAAAAGCCAACGTATTCATTACATCAAGGGTTAGAAACTCAAACCACCAGGGGGCCGCAGGAGGTAGATTCTGGTTGATATTGGGCCGCATCAAGAATTCCCCAAAAAAGCGAATACAAATTCATTAAAGTACAACTGTTACAATCTGCTCAACCTTTGTAAATAAAAAAATAAAAACATTAAGGGTTCTCAAGAACGAGGTTTTTTTTTTCCTTCCATCTACTCACTGTTGCCAGAGACCTGGCAGTACATTTTTTACACGGCTAAGTAATTTTGGCTTGAGTAAGGAAGCAACTGAGACCCTCAGTATCGCTTGAAGATCCTCATCAGTAAGTTTGGCCTGAAGTTTGTCTTGTTAAAGTACATAGTGGAAAAGAGCTTTTAACACATATTGGTACTCCCAAAAAGTCATATGATCAGCTTGAACAACCTGGAAATCTCAGGGAAGGTGGAGGGCAATGCAATAAAATATCCATGCTTGTCTGTTTTTCCATTTAGCTCCCTCCTCGGGGCATCTTGCACATTAAAGGAGAAAGTGTAAGCAAAAAGCTGAAAAGTGGCTGTCAGTGTTTTGAAGTCTAAAATATGTCATCAAATTATCTCTGTAGCTTTGCAATGGCATCAGTATACCTACTACTAAGTCACTACTGAATGGTGTGCCCGAGTCAATAAGTACTTTGCATGTTGGGAAATGGCAGAGGTTTTTCTAAGAACCATAACATAAGTTTTGTGCAGAATACCGTGACATTGTCATAGGCAATACTTATAAACTACTCCTGTTCTTGTAACTTTTTGTTGAGTACATTCAGCTCCTGTGTAATGTCAACAAGAAAAACCAAGTCCACGAGTCATTAGGGATCACTTAGTACAGGAACAACCACCCCATCCTTCTCCAGGAAGGCTTTAAATGCTAAAACGTGTCAAGCAGTAGGCAGGAGCAGGCCATATTTATGAATTATTGATGCGAAGGAAACAGCTGTTGTGGGAAGAATGAATTTTGACTTTTTATCGTGGTAAAGGCCTTTTTTGACTAACCCTATTTTGAAAGACAGTCCTACTATATAGAGCAGAAACTTGGAAAACAACGGCGAGCATTACACAGAAAGTACATACCTTTATAAACACATGTCTTAGAAAGATCCGGAACATCAAATGGCCAAATATTATCACCACAAAGGTCTACTAGAAAGGGCTCACCAGGTGCCCATCGACGAAGACATCTTAAAGAAAAGATGGAGATGGATAGGACATACTCTCCGAAAACCCCCAGATAGCCCTACCAGAAATGTCCTAACATGGATCACAAGGGAAAAGAAAGACAGGAAACCCAAAGAATACATGGAGACGTGAGCTAGAGGGAGCCACGGAAAATATGGAATACACCTAGGAACAACTGGAAAGGAAAGCACAGGACCGTGATGAATGGAGAATTCTTGTGAATGGCCTATGCCCCAGACTCGGTAAAAAGGCGTAAAAAGAAGAAGATTTTGAAAGTGACCACGCTGACAGCCTCGGAATTTCACTCACTCGTAAACACTAACTGTAATTTTAATAGGAATTCCTTGATACTGTATCAGATTGCTAAGATTTACACAATTATGGTTGTTAATTACTCGCCAACTTCCTTTTAAAACTTTTCTCAAAGCCGCACTCTTGCCATGTTTGTCTCATGAAAAGCTATCAAATAAAATTGTTAGTCCAATTTTAAAACGGTTCTTACCATTTTAATCATAATACAAACATATAGAAACATAATACAAATCAGAATTAGACTATTCAGTGAGATTCGACTAAAAACCATCGCGGAGAGTCACGTTATAGATATGAGAATGGGGAAAGCGCACTGGCCGCATTAACACTAATCTTTGCTGTCATGTAGCGGGCCACAAAATATCGTTTTGCGGGTCACAAATGCCCCGCGGCCACGAGCTTGAGACCCTTATATTAGATGTTTATTTATTAATTTTCAGGATTTTCTCATTTTTATAAAAAATAATGTAAATATTTAATCTTTCCCCCATCATTTTCGATTTATGCAGAATGTATGCGTGAATAAATTTCAAAGTATCTAAATATTTCATTTTTGGCTTTGGTTTCGGTCGAAAGTCTCTTTAAGCTTTCGGGTTCGGCTTTGGCCGAAAGTAACTTTTTAACTTTCGATCTATTTTCGGTTTCGGCCGAAAGTCATTTTTTACCTTCGGCCTAGTTCCGGTTTCAGCCGAAATCAGAAAATCACTTTCGGTCGGTCCCTAATATATATATATATATATATATATATATATATATATATTATATGGGTTTACCATAACTCGCGGTTTGCATACTTTCTATAAGGGATGGTTATATGGGTTTTATTTCTATCCTGTTATCTCATGCGTTCCCAATTGTTCCACATACAAAATGTCACATTTGCATAATTTTAAAGATCGCAAGCAACAGCTGAAATCTTTTTTTTTTTTTAAGAGCGGTCAAAGCAATTCTCGTTTTGATACAGTTTGGTACCAGCACTTGGCCCACTTTATAACCAGTTATGAAACTGCGACAATGCAATCTACACTTAAGAAAGAAACCTTGTTAATCTAAGCATAGAGCAGAATCCCATCTTGTAAAGATGAAGGCCGTCCTGCGTAAGTGGGAGCGTCTCCGTGGTAACTTGGGGGGGGGGGGGGTTCCNGGCATTAAGAGCTCGCGCTCAACAGCCCAACGACGCCATTCCCCAATGTGACGTAAGGACGAAGGCGACCTGGTAACACTATTTCACCGCAAGCGGCACGAGAGCCAATTTTTTTTTTCTTTTTTTTTTTTGGTTGAAACTTTCGTTATGGTTGGACCCATGAAGCGAGCAACAGCTTTGTATCGTAGTGACACTGTGTGTTTAATCATAATTATCATTTTCAAAAAGTCTGCATATAACAAAATAAATATATTTAAAAAAATGGGGAGAAATAATTTATTATTGTATAATAAGTATCGGTTTCAAAAATAAAACAGCAGCCAGGGGCGGTCACCTTCTGCACCCCTCCACACGCTTCTCCGCTGACACCCACTACCACAGGTCCCGGGTTTAACCATTAAAATTACGGTGACATTATTTATGTATTTTATAAAAAGTTCCGATATGACATGAAGACCCTTTTAGGGAAGCCTCGACGCCACAAGCTTTCGAGATCAGCTTTAAATCTGACGACAATGAAGGTCACAGGTCAGTAGGGGGCGGGTTATTCTTAATGTGATTCTAATTTTAGGTTTCTGGGTAGTGTAGATTGCATATTGAAAGCATGCGTTTGACGTGACCAAATCAACCAGACAGCTTTATGTACAAGTCACAGATAATTGAACATTTACGGCTTGGTGTGTGAATGTAAGGGCTTATTTTAAAAGTTTTGTTTGTGATCAACTCATCATTTGTTTTCTTTTTTTTTTTTTTTTTTGGTAAACTGTTTATTCTGGTATTTAAATTACCACTCCTATAAATGTTTGAGTTTATGTTATTTTTTTTTTTTTCTTTTTTTTTTTTTTTTTTTTTTTTTTTTGGTAAACTGTTTATTCTGGTATTTAAATTTCCACTCCTATAAATGTTTGAGTTTATGTTTGAAAGTACGTTTGATTGCACTTTAGAGAGCATATTAGAGTGCATGTTTGAGTGTATGTTTGAGTGCAAGTTGGGTGCATGTTTGAGTGTATGTTTGAGTGCAAGTTGGGGTGCATGTTTGAAAGTATGTTTGAGTGTATGTGTGCGTGTATGTATAATGAGTGTGTGTAAAGCTGGCGGTGGAATAAAAATGTAGGCTAGCGCAGAGTGAGGGAATGGGACACGTGTAACCGATAAATGACAACATGATACTAGATACTAACTAAACAGCGTTTGCATTACCATCATCTCATACTAAACATTTGGACCATTCAGGAAACATTGTATCGCATGAACTCTGAACCCGAACACTAACAACGTTGTACAGAACACTAACACCGTTGTACCGAACACTAACACCGTTGTACCGCACCATAACACCGTTGTACCGCACACTAACACAGTTGTACCGATTGGATTCATCTTAAAACGGTATTCATAACAAACGGACAATCATGATGAATGTTTACTAAATGTACTCACCATAAAACATTTGTACCAGATGGACTCACCTTAAGACATTTGTATCAGATGGACTCACCTTAAGACATTTGTACCAGATGGACTCACCTTAAGATATTTGTACCAGATGGACTCACCTTAAGACATTTGTACCAGATGGACTCACCTTAAGATATTTGTTTCAAAAAGACTCACCTTAAAAGTCTGTACCAAATGGGACTCACTTTAAAATCTGTACCTAGTGAAATCACCATAAAACTACATGTGTACCGCATTAACCTATTAAAATGGACTCGCCGTGGTAAATTTGTAACAATTAAGACTGAACACTATAAGACATTCGTACCATTTTAACTTAACATAAATAGATTATTAGCCCATTAACTCACCATAAAACCTTTGTACCATTGCTTAATCTCCTCTTTGTTAAATTTTGTGTTCTCCTGCAGGAATCTAAGATCCTCCTTGGACAGGTGGGACATCCCCTTACCCATGATGCACCGTGAGAATGTAATCCAAAATTTATGAAAATAAATAAAAACTCGTGTTCACTTCCAGATTCGGAAAAAAACCCGACCGGAGCCTGACGAGAGTAATCCGAGGCGAGACGCCTGCTTCTGAGACGCCGTGGATTCACAGACCGTGGAGAATGGTGTATAATCCAAAATCGTGACGTTGCCGAATTTAATCCTGTTATCTTGTGGTGATCTTTGCGTGGTCTTCTTTTAGAGGGCAAATCTAGAGAAGACAAAAAAAAAAAAAAAAGTTGAATGTAGAGGTTATGATGCAGTGTTTGAGAATATTGTAAAATATTTTGAAAAATATTTGGATTCGTGATTTCCAAGTTTCTATTTAGCAAGATATAAAAATAAATATTTATTTTGAGTGATTTATTGAAAACCCGTAGTGAGCTAATAAGTAAAGAAAAATATAAATGAATAAAGCAGGTCTATAAATGTTTCGTTAAGTACCGCAATCAAAAGTTTATTTCATTTTTTTTTTTTAATGATGTCTTTTTAACAAACGGGACATAACAAAGGGACAATACCATTGGTAATATGAGAAAGAAAAAAAAAAACATAACCAGAGCTAATTACAAGTAAAATTTTATTTACAGTTCTGATATAAAAGTATAAATAAAACATATAGAACATATAAAACTATGTTAACTCATAACACGTAAATAGTTTATTAATAGAAACGGCACAAATATTAATCCACACGCACGCAGGCAAAATATGGTAAGTGTTGTTAAGTCTGTAGGTCTCGTGGGTCTTGTGTTTTTACTAGCGCTACCGGTTACAGTTCACCGTCTTATTTACAGTCCGAGGGGGGAGAAGTTTCCAGAATCGAACGTCTAGCCAGAGGGTCAAGCGAGTATTGTCTATCTCCTTGTAGATCCCTCTACTAGGATGTTGAGAAGAAGTCATCGGGCGGTGACCCTCCATCGGGCGGTGATCCGCATCGGGCGGTGACCCGCCAACACATGGGGAAATTTAACCGGTGTTGACATTTAGCAAAATAGAAAGCGGAGGCTACTCTACAGCGCAAAGAGGCAGCAACTCACGCGGGGAGCCAAAAAGTCCACACAGCTCAGGGCCATGACGCAGGTATGACACGAACTCCACCCTTACGGTGATGTTTTTTTCTGTTTTTCTTTAAAAAAACTATTAGATTGAATTGCAACCCCCAAAACCACTTTTTTTTTTTTTTTTGGGCCCCGGCACGTTATATTTCTAATATGTAATAAAGAGCGATAACTTAATGTTTGACGTCATCCCGTGGGCCTTTAAGATAAAACAACATTGAACCCTTTCACACTGCTGGTTTTAGGTATCGATTTTTGCTGACTCAGCAATTAAAAAACTTAAAGATGAAACTTCCAGCATTATTTCATTCTCTATCCGATTCGCTTATTAACTTCTCTATAAATTAACGAATAAAGAAATATATAGCATTGAAATATGACGTCGGCGTGACGTCCTTGGTAACTGAAAGTGGGTGATCATGACGTCACGTCGATGTCATCGTTAACGAAAAGGTTAATTTTGGTAAGGAGCATTAAAAGGTTTCGGACTATTAGAGATTGTCTCCACTTGTTCCTAATGTTAAACACTCGTTCCCCCCCCCCTCTATTTTATATGATCTTTAATAAATATGTAAATGCTGCCCTCCGCTGTCACGGAAGCAACTCGATCAGCAACATACTCTGTCAGGACTCGTTATCATATGTGTTTTATATGATGCAGTTCTGCTTTACCCTATTTCCTACGGTGCGTCTTAAGTGGCCCTGGTCACGATAGAAACCAAGGAAAACAGTCAGCTGATGCCAAGTCCTAGCAAACTTTCCTCTAATTACGTTAGATGATGCGACCCGCCCCTTCCCCCCAACCCCCAACCTTTTTCTCACTGCAAGACGAATTGAAGCTCAGCCCCATGCAACATTTCGTTCAGCCCATGGCAGAACAAGCCACAATTCACTGCAAACATTAGAAATAATGATTGAAAATGCTTCTGGCGGATTTAAGGTGCAAACCTGGTACAGCTAACCAATGAGAAGAAATTAATCTATTGAAACGTAAGATTGCTGGCCATCCGTGTCGTCCAGGCCACCAGCACGCGAGTGCTAGAGACGACCCACAATTCACACTGAACAGTGGCAGTCTACTCCTTGAGGTAGGTAGCATCATGTAGTTTATTTAACTCGAAACAAGTGTGAGGCTCGGGCAACCTGGTTTTCTGTGCAATATAGATTCGCCCCCGTGCAGCGAACGGTACGTCTCCTAATGAATCTGAGTCCACTACATCCCGTACCCAGCACTCAAAAGCACAGATGTCACATGCATTAAACAAATCAAAGCTCTCCCGGTAATCCCTAGCCCCACCATCCCCCACTCCCTATCTCATACCATCACCCCTAATCCCCATCTCATACCATCACCCCAAACCATTGCGCTCAAAACATTCCCCCACCCCAACCACTTAAACGACCAGTCTACTTGAAATTCTCACCAAATCTGGAATGAGCTGCCGGGGGACGGTCTTACTTAACAAAGGACAGCTAAATGGTAACTATTGAACTGTCTGTGAAGGGTGGAGATAGGTTAGGGCCAATTTAGAATTAGGGTAGGACCCATTTAGAAATAAAGTGTGGTGATTTAAAATGATGGCTTCTAAGAGCAGCGAGGGGCAAAGAAAAAAAAGGGGGGAGGGGGGGAAGAGAACGAAAAAGGAACAAACACCCTTTTTTTAAAAATTAACTTTGCAAATTCTTGCTTTACCGCCAACGCAACTACCAACACGTCTCACTCTGCTTACATCTGACTACACTCGTATACACCAGTGTAAGTAGGCAGTTAAGCTCGCGGCGTATTGACACCCCAAAGGCATTGGACCGGGAATATTAATTAGCACGGATTTAAGCCCCTGTCGTGCAGAAATAGGTCCTACTGACACAGCATGAATTACTGACGCAGCATGAATAACAAATAAACGAGTGACCTCAGTAGGTAGACTTCGATAGAATTGTCACACTTCAAACACGGCAAGATAGTCGTAGATTAATATGTCTTAACCATATAAGGTATTTATGTTAGATCTTAAGTCAATTCTCGATTAGTTTTAACCTAAAGAAAGAGCTCCTTCGCAGCCTGCAACACAAGAAGGAATTAAGGAAAGTAAGGAGTTTGTTAACATTACATTACGCCGATTTCCAAATACTGGATTATTATTTTATTTATTTATTTTTTTAAATATTTTTTTGCAATGAATAGCAAAATCTGAAGGGGGCCTTCAAACATCGTTTGCTCAGTATCAGTGGCATCATTTCAGGTTTTTTCAAGAAAGGGTTGGGGGGGGGGGCAAAACTTGTTTGGCTTGTTAAGTTGTTTATTACTGGAGACGCCAGAGCACTTCGCAATTTAAATAAAGCCTGCAAATTCAGGAGGGGGGGGGGTAAAATGCCCCAAATGACGCCCTTGCTCAGCATCAATTTCAACCCCAATAAAAATCATTTTGATTGAACTTTGAAAAAGGAATTAAGGAAAGTAAGGAGTTTGTTAACATTACATTACGCCGATTTCCAAATACTGGATTATTATTTTATTTATTTATTTTTTTAAATATTTTTTTGCAATGAATAGCAAAATCTGAAGGGTGCCTTCAAACATCGTTTGCTCAGTATCAGTGGCATCATTTCAGGTTTTTTCAAGAAAGGGTTGGGGGGGGGGGGCAAAACTTGTTTGGCTTGTTAAGTTGTTTATTACTGGAGACGCCAGAGCACTTCGCAATTTAAATAAAGCCTGCAAATTCAGGAGGGGGGGGGGGTAAAATGCCCCAAATGACGCCCTTGCTCAGCATCAATTTCAACACCAATAAAAATCATTTTGATTGAACTTTGAACTCATCATCAATGCTATCGTGCTGTTTGTTCAATCTTATGGTCCACACGTGGGCCCGTAAACCGCTCATTAGAAGGAGGCGAATTATTTAACACTAATAAATTCACCGACTCCCAGGAAGGTATCCATAGTATCGCTTTAAATATCCTTCTACACTATCCTTCCACGATATCCTTCTACGATAACCATCTACCATAAACTTTGACCATAACTTTCTACATTATCATATCCTTCTACGACATCCTTCTACAACATTCTGCTACAAAATCCTTCTAACAATATCCTTCTAACAATATCCTTCTAACAAAATCCTTCTAACAAAATCCTTTTAACAAAATCCTTCTAACAATATCCTTCTAACAAAATCCTTCTAACAATATCCTTCTAAAAAAATCCTTCTAACAATATACCTCAAACAATATCCTTCTAACAATATCCTTCTAACAATATCCTTCTAACAATATCCTTCTAACAATATCCTTCTACCAATATCCTTCTAACAATATCCTTCTAACAATATCCTTCTAACAAAATCCTTCTACAAAAGTTTAAAAATCGTATCAATTCAACAGACTGAAAAAAAGGATTAAACACCCTTAAGAGCAGGGCCGGCCCGACGGTTGCTGGCACCCTGTGCAAGCTTAACTTTGGCGCCCCTTTTGAGTATAATCATTAACGGAAAAACTAGTTATTCGGTCATGAGTTTATTACCTATGTTGTTGTTATTTTAATCAAACAAGGAAGAATAACATTATTTTTGTTAACTTGTTTCAGAATATCTTTTTTTATTGCACTTTCTATTTTTTTTGCTATGCCGCCCACATGCATTGCTTTTTTCCTATTTGGGAAGATCGTTGGTGGCGCCCTAAGCACAAGCCGTGTACGAAAAGTTCGAATATCGTTTCTCGACCCTGGACCAAAGGTTCAAACTTCACTATAATAAACTTATGGAATTTAAATATTTGCTGGGCGCCTGGAGCGCCCCTTTGGCCACGGCGCCCTGTGCGATGGCTCAGGTCGCACACCCTAAAAGCCACCTCTGTTAAGAGCCTACTGCATCAGGATTTATATTCTGTCTTCAATCTTTTAAAATGTAAAAATATTAAATCATAAGGAAATAAATTTGACTTCGATTCCGAATAAATTGGCAAGTGATAAAAAAAATGCAGTAATTGGGGAGACTTTCAGAGGCAGCTTGATGAGTTAAGGTTAAGAAAATATTCCCGTTTGAAAAGAAGCCATTCCATTTCTGACCTTAGTTTTTTTTTTTAAACTATCAGAGACCCAAAGCCGTATCACCACTATATCCGTGCGTTATAGAAAAACAACACACTTCGTGACTGCACTAATTCGCAAGGTTAGTGAAAATTGAAATGCTGTACGATACTGCACCAATGGCGACGTGAAGGTCACGTGGTGTGACATCACCAGCCTCCCCTCTTTCAACTTTTGCTTTTGTCCGAAAAGTCAAGCACTAGCTATGAATAAATGAGTGAATACAGTTGTGGATAGACGCTGTATTGGTAACAGATCTCGTACACATACATGGGTTTATGCAGCGTCACAGATTTATTATAGGCACAAGAGTTTATGAGGTGACAGGTTTAAACCAGATCCTCGACAGCAGCGCTCCAGCAATCATGACCTTAGCAGTTTCATCGGGACCCGTCCTACTGTTTAGATCCTTAATATTAACTTCACTTATATTGGTTTCTTTGTGAAAAAAAAAATAATCTTCGAAAGGCCAATTGACCCACTTTCCGTCATCCTATCGAGCTGAAACTTGGCACATAGACTAGTTGCCGACGACAACACATTCTATCAAATTTTCAGCCCCTCCCATCAATCCCCCAAAAATCAGCTTTTCTTATTTTTCAAAATACTTCTTGGTGACGAAGATTCAAGAAAGGTAATACAGTTTAACCCTATTAATTTTTTTAATGGCTGTACTACTTTAAAAAAAGCCATTGGAGTAAAATATATATATATAAATCTTTTTTTTTTTTTGAATGGGAAAATAACGACATATGAAACGTGTTTTTGCCTAGAAGTTTACAAATTTACATAACCGCTTCTTGATAAATAATAAAGCACGTACAATTACATAAAAAAATTAACACACCTTCCTTCATATAAAGGATTTATACCCACCCCA
>CAXITT010000056.1:1019345-1064770 GCA_964033795.1 Lymnaea stagnalis
GGGTGGGGGGGGGGGGGGGATTTCAAATATCGGAGAAAAAAAACACCCACCCGGTTACCCGTCGACCCATGCTACCGGGTACCCGTCGAACCATCTTGCCGGGTACCCGTCGAACCACCTTGCCGGGTACCCGTAGAGCCACCATGCCGGGTCACGTCATTCCCGCCCGACCAACAGTAACTTTTTTTCAGACGAATGCATGGTAGTTAGGTTGCTAGGCCCTATGGCGAGCATCATACCATACAACGTGCCTGACGTGCCATCACTTGGCGTAGTAGAAAAGCGCTAGTGGGAATTTGGGAGGCGACAGTGACCGCTAATGGCAGTAGACTGAGTAGAGGGTCAAAATAAAAAAAAATATTAGAAATTTGTATCGCTTTTAAAGTTTTTTTACAACTAATTTTTTAATATCTTGTACCCAATGGATTACTCGGGCATTTAATCCCAGGCGGGTACCCAACGGATTATCCCTGTAGTTAGCCTCAGGCGGGTACCACCCAGACGGCCCCATCCACCTTAGTAAGTTTGCTTGGTGCCTTGCCTACCTGTATTAATTAAGGTCGGTAGTTGAGATGTTTTTCTTCTACGATGTTTCATATCAGATGTTAGCTGTCATGTTTGAGCAAACTTGTTTTTTATCTAAGACTTTTAAAGTGTATTTTATCTTTATTTTATGAAGAAGGATTTATAAATGGTGTTCTACTTATGAAGATCGTCCCCCGTGATTTGTCGATGGTGTTCGAATTCTTCTTCTTCTTCTGAACCCTTCTCAATCCTACTGGAGCATGGGTCATCCACAATAATTTTCCATGTGTCCCCGTATTAGGCTATCTTTGATAGTTCAGCCCAATGGAGCATAAGCCTTCAACAATACTTTTCCATCTGTCCCCGTCTTAGGCTATCTTTGATAGTTCAGCCCAAATTTTCTTCATTCTCTTCAACTCTACCTCTAATCCCCTTCTTCCGTGTGACTCTTGGTCTTCCCCTTTTCTTGGTGTCTTGGGGATTCCCATTCAGTGCCCGTTTTGTGATGCTGGTGTTTGGTTTCCTTAATGTGTGCCCTATACCTCTCCATATAAATATTCTCTCTTGCATCTCCGTTTCCACCGGAACACTCAAAAGACAGTGTTACAAATTTTTGTCAAATCATCTTATTTTGAGGATCCTTCACAAGCATCTGTTTATTTTTTTAAAAAAAACTGCAAAAACTGCAGTTTTGAATTAAGCTCAGTCGTTGAATGTCCACGCGAATAAAACATCAAGTAATCCACACAAGTTCATTTCTACCGCCTAGAAACAACTTACCACGGGGGTATTGACGGGGCGGAAACAGTTTGAATAGAGAAACAAAGCCTGACAAGAATTCCTATCTTGTGCACAGGCGTCCTGTGTGTGTGTGTCACGTGGTCGGGGCCCCGGCGTTTTGTCACGACTGTCAGTGTGGCAGTGGAGAAATTGCTCAGATTCTGATCAATTGTGTCAAGAGACAGAGTGCTTCATGGCGGTAGGTCACCCTCAGGATACGACCCGGGTCATGTCATTGACAAGACAGGAGGACGCCTGTAGTGTAGATAGTGGGGCGTCGTTGCGTCAGTGGGAACATACCATGTCACCCAGGTCCACGGGAGATGCATGTTAACGGAAGTAGATATGGTGAGTAGGTTGGCCCGGGGGAAGGGAGGTATGGAGTGAGCGTACAAAAAAAAAGTCCCAAAAAAAGTCACAAGAAAAAAAAACACGAAAATCAGACGTATTTACACAAATATATAAGAGCATGGATGAAGATCACATAAATAACTTAATATATAAGTCTGGATGTAATATTTGTTTTTAAACAAATCTGCACAATCTATATACATTATACAAATGGTGCTGGAGTCCCGTAGGCGATATGAGATTGACGCAATGAAAATTAGGACAACTGCTGCGACGCAGAACGCATAAAGAGCACATTGAACCACGCACGCACACACACTGCTGGTCAACTACTGCATCCTGGTCTATTTCCAGTAGTCTTGACTAAGTCTGGCCATTGGATCAAACAGGCAAGGACGAGAGGGATAGGTTGACGAACTGAGCGAATCTCCCTCACTTCAAATAAACCACGGCTCAAGTCAAGGCTACTACTCAAGTCTCAAATTGCATTGGTCATCTTCTCGCGCAAAGGATGAACAACGTATTATATAAGATAAATAAAAAACACACACGTTTGTCCCCAGGCTAAAATCGAAATACGATCCCAATGAGCCACAACTTACTTCCATTTACTGTCATTCAGTCTATGATACAAATGTCTATAGACTTAACAAAGAAGAGTACACACTGACACGTAAGACTTTTCTGTGACTCCCCAACCCCCGTGTATTTTATTCACTTCACTTTTTTTTTTTTTTTTGCAGTAACTTTTTTCCCGTGACGTTTTGGTAATAAGCCAGAACATTAATTTGGAATGGGTTAATAGCTATAATTGCAATAACGAATATTAAATTCTTTAAATTTTTAACAGAACTTGCAAACACGTAAGACTTTTCTGTGACTCCCCAACCCCCGTGTATTTTATTCACTTCACTTTTTTTTTTTTTTTTTTTTGCAGTAACTTTTTTCCCGTGACGTTTTGGTAATAAGCCAGAACATTAATTTGGAATGGGTTAATAGCTATAATTGCAATAACGAATATTAAATTCATTAAATTTTCAACAGAACTTGCAAGTTCTTAATTTGTTTAGAGACCTGTAGTTGTAGAATAGTAACTGATCGGGGACGCAGCAGGACCCCGGTAACCATGGTGATTACAATCTAACACAAGTAACCATGGGGATTAAAATATTACACCGTGGTGATACAAACCTCATTACCAAATTATCGAGAGCAGCATTCACTGCCACAACAGTGAACTATTTGTAATACTATGTCTGCTAAGACAGGGAGCCTTCGCCTTTTTTTTTTCTTTTTTCTTGCAGCACATGATCTCCTCTTGATTTAAAAACATATTTCCCACACCCTCCCAATTTTCTGCGTCTGTGTCCACATCCCGACACTGCCTTATGCACCCCAGGGGTTTGAGAATCCCTGCGCTGAAACAACAGATTTCCACTGACTGGTCACTTCTGGCCGTTGTCAACAGTGAAGCATAAGGTTATCGACATTATAGCTCAGCTATCAACAATCTCTCTTATCGTATTCCAGGTTTCAAACCATGACAACATTTGGATCAAACCCAGGCAACTGTTAGAAGCACACTCGCCGTGGCTAGGAACAGAATGTCGACACACGGCAGTCAGACAAGAAGGTGACGCCAAGAAGGTGACGCCAAGAAGGTGACGCCAAGAAGGTGACGCCAAGAAGGTGACGCCAAGAAGGTGACGCCAAGTAGGTGACGTCAGTCAGACAAGAAGGTGACGTCAGTCAGACAAGAAGGTGACGTCAGTCAGACAAGAAGGTGACGCCAAGAAGGTGACGTCAGTCAGACCAAAATGTGACGTCGGTCAGATAAGAAGGTGACATCGGTCAGACAATAAGGTGACGTCAGTCAGACAAGAAGGTGACGTCAGTCAGACAAGAAGGTGACGTCAGTCAGACAAGAAGGTGACGTCAGTCAGACAAGAAGGTGATACGTTTAACACAGGGTGGGCGGTGTGTCAGGCGGTTATATCAAGTCAATATGTCCTTATAGGAGGTCAGGCTAGCGTTTTAAGACACTTTGACTTGAAGATGGATATTGTGTCTATTTTAGACACCGAGACGCGTCTAGTTATTCGTGTTCCTTTTTCAAGTTGAGAACATTCCAAAATTGGATTTTAGACATATTTCCCCCCTTGATACCACAGATAGAAGTCGATGTTCTCATCGGGGACAAAAATTAGTCAATAACAACGTCAATAGCATGGGTGCGAGTGAATGTGTCTACAACGGGAACATGCAAAGACAGATAGCTGTGTGTGAATGTGTCTACAACGGGAACATTCACAGACAGATAGCTGTGTGTGAATGTGTCTACAACGTGAACATGCAAAGACATATAGCTGTGTGTGAATGTGTCTACAACCGGAACATGCAAAGACAGATAGCTGTGTGAATGTCTCTACCACAGGCTAATTCAAAGTAGTGCGTCTGAATTTCTCTACGACGTGCACATTCAAAGACATAGTGTTTCTGGATGTCTCAATCAAGGGTACATTAAAGGACATATGGCTGCGCCTGATCGTCTCTACCACGGGTACATGCAAAGACATAGCCATAGTATATGTTAATGTCACTACCACGGGTACATGCAAAAACATCGTGTATGTTAATGTCTCTACCACGGGTACATGCAAAGACATAGCCATAGTATATGTTAATGTCACTACCACGGGTACATGCAAAGACATCGTGTATGTTAATGTCTCTACCACGGGTACATGCAAAGACATAGCCATAGTGTATGTTAATGTCACTACCACGGGTACATGCAAAGACATCGTGTATGTTAATGTCTCTACCACGGGTACATGCAAAGACATAGCCAGAGTGTATGTTAATTTCACTACCACGGGTACATGCAAAGACATCGTGTATGTTAATGTCTCTACCACGGGTACATGCAAAGACATAGCCATAGTGTATGTTAATGTCATTACCACGGGTACATGCAAAGACATCGTGTATGTTAATTTCTCTACCACGCGTACATGCAAAGACATAGCCAGAGTGTATGTTAATTTCACTACCACGGGTTCATGCAAAGACATCGTGTATGTTAATGTCTCTACCACGGGTACATGCAAAGACATAGCCATAATGTATGTTAATGTCACTACCACGGGTACATGCAAAGACATCGTGTATGTTAATGTCTCTACCACGGGTACATGCAAAGACATAGCCAGAGTGTATGTTAATTTCACTACCACGGGTACATGCAAAGACATCGTGTATGTTAATGTCTCTACCACGGGTACATGCAAAGACATAGCCATAGTGTATGTTAATGTCACTACCACGGGTACATGCAAAGACATCGTGTATGTTAATGTCTCTACCACGGGTACATGCAAAGACATAGCCAGAGTGTATGTTAATTTCACTACCACGGGTACATGCAAAGACATCGTGTATGTTAATGTCTCTACCACGGGTACATGCAAAGACATAGCCAGAGTGTATGTTAATTTCACTACCACGGGTACATGCAAAGACATCGTGGATATATATGCTAAGGTCTCTACCACGGGTACATGCAAAGACATAGCCATAGTTTTGTTAATGTGTCTACCACGCGTACATGCAAAGACATAGCCAGAGTGTATGTTAATGTCTCTACCACGGGTACATGCAAAGACATAGCCAGAGTGTATGTTAATGTCTCTACCACGGGTACATGCAAAGACATAGCCAGAGTGTATGTTAATGTCTCTACCACGCGTACATGCAAAGACATAGCCAGAGTGTATATTAATGTCTCTACCACGCGTACATGCAAAGACATAGCCAGAGTGTATGTTAATGTCTCTACCACGCGTACATGCAAAGACATAGCCAGAGTGTATGTTAATGTCTCTACCACGGGTACATGCAAAGACATAGCCAGAGTGTATGTTAATGTCTCTACCCCGGGTACATGCAAAGACATCGTGTATGCTAAGGTCTCTACCACGGGTACATGCAAAGAAATATCATGAGAAACTTGACAGCATTCCGTGCTATCTAGAAGTTAATGCCCCACTGCCAGCAAATGCCCCACTGCCAGCAAGTGGCTCAGGTGCTGCATAAACTTATTGATTTTTTAAGTTATTTTGTTAGTAATACCACAACACAGCGGGATACAATGTGTTATTCAAGGTGAGGAATGCGATTTCCTGCTACACTTGTACAGTTTAGTGAGAGGAGATATTCGTAACGCAACAATCCAGCTTGCGTTATTCTATACTCTAGTTCATGTATATTATATACTCAAATGTTTATAAACAAAGATACACTACAACATATCTGACTACAATTATATGTTTATATCATTAATAGGAATCATATATATAATGCTTAACGTCCCTATAAATATGTACCCAATAAAAAATTATATTAATGTATCCATTTGGGGACAAATGTACTCAATTAATAAACAAAGTGACTTAGAAAACTACTTATATTGTAAAGCACATCCTCTGGTCTGGACAACCCGTACTTTACAAATTGTAATCGTATTTGTCCGGAGATTATAACCCGAAAGAACAACATTCAATAATCATAACTGCGATAGGTTGCACACTTAAATTATACAAAGCATTTCAACCCTAGACCAAAAGTAACACGCCTTACCTTCTCTCTACGCAGAACGGGACGTAACAACAACTGCACAGCAATCACAACACTTATCCAAACGTCCAACCACGAACCGCTGGCTCAATACCCCGCATCGAATCATATCAATACAAGATTAACGGTCTTGAGTGGCCCGTGTACACATACCTACACAGAAGCATTCCACAGGCTTGTGACAATGGTTTGTGACGGTGGCTCGTGACAATGGTTTGTGACGGTGGCTCGTGATAATGGTTTGTGACGGTGGCTCTTGACAATGGTTTGTGACGGTGGCTCGTGACAATGGTTTGTGACGGTGGCTTGGGACAATGGTTTGTGACGGTGGCTTGGGACAATGGTTTGTGACGGTGGCTTGTGACAATGGCTTGTGACGGTGGCTTGTGACAATGGTTTGTGACGGTGGCTCGTGACACGCCACGTATGCTTTTGTATGCTGAGTAACTAGAGCTACACACCAGACATGCATACTTTACACTGAAGCAAGAATTTACACAAATATATGCGTTTTTTTTTAAAAAAAACGTACACGTTTTCTTAACACATGTGTGACCCGGGGGGGGGGGTGTTGCGTCGTTCCTAGATATCCCCCCTAAATCACCCGATCGCACAGTCATATCTGTCATCCAAGTTTTATCAGCTGCAAACTCATGTCCACCCACGGCCACCCACCCCCTGCCCTCTTTACCTGACTGAAGCACTCCATACCCTTAAGGTCTACACTTATCTCTGTATTGGTGCACGCCTTTTTTTTTTTTTTTTTTTTTTTTGTGGGGGGGGGGGGGGGGGGGGGGGGTCCGGGGGGCATCGATACGGTAATACGGTTTTAAAAATACACGACATTTACTTTGTTTAGAGATAGAGACAACAATGCGCGACATTTACTTTGTTTAGAAATAGAGACAACAATACACGACATTTACTTTGTTTAGAAATAGAGACAACAATGCACGACATTTTAATTTCCGTGAGAGCAGTCCCAATCGACGACATTCGCTCCGCGTGGAAATAGACATATCCCTCTGCTTAACTTGTCAAACTGTGCTACCACGCAAAACGTGCTCACTTCACGCTCGAGTGACCCCACTCAGTTATACAATAACCGATTTGTCAATGTGACAACAGGTGGCCGCTGGGAGGAGGGACGAGAAAATGAGGGGGGGGGGGAGAATAGTTAAAGCACTATCAAAAGTTCTTATAGAAAAAAGAACACAACTTTAGTTTGTGAAGTTCTAAACAGTGGTGTAGGTGAAGTTGTAAACAGTGTTGTAGGTGAAGTTCTAAACAGTGGTGTAGGTGAATTTCTAAACAGTGGTGTAGGTGAAGTTCTAAACAGTGGTGTAGGTGAAGTTCTAAACAGTGTTGTAGGTGAAGTTCTAAACAGTGTTGTAGGTGAAGTTCTAAACGGTGTTGTAGACTGGAGAATCCTATCCTTTAAATGTGTCCCTTATTAAATTGTTATTATGACTTTAAACCAGTGGTTCTCAACCTTCCTAGTGCCGCGACCTTTAAATACAGTTTCTCGTGTCGTGGCGACCCCCAGCAACACAATTATTTTCTTTGCTACTGGAAAAGGGTCGCGTGTCCCCCAAAGCGGTCACGACTCACAGGTTGAGAACCGCTGCTTCAAACTAATTGTTTTTTTTTTTTTTTTTTTTTTTTTTTTTTTTTTTTTTTTTTTTTTTTTTTTTTGGTTTGTTTTGAAAAATTATATACTGATTGGCATCTTGAATACAGTAGCGTAGGAAGAGGGCTTCGGAGGGTCGATCCACCCCAGGCGTCACTTTGTTAATCATATGGAAGGGTGATATTTTCAGCCAACTGCTGAGGTTTTTTTCTAGTGGAACGCGGCACCAAAAATGTGTCTCGCCCCTGCTTACCTATATTAGACGTTGGCCCATTAAGCTATAAGAAGATTTAGTGCGCAACTGTAACAGTGACGAATGAAGAGATTGAGCTGGGGCTGAAATTGGTTAATGACAAATATACATGTCTACAATACGTTACGTACCCACGGTAAGAGCTACCATAAGATCTGCCATAAGAGCTGCCCTATAAGCTAATATAAGAGTTACAATAAGAGCTACGAATAAGGGCATTTTTTGCCCCGGTTGGGTGTGTGTCTGTGGGTTGAGGGCGTTTGGGGGGGGGGGGGTGTTAGGCTATGACTAAGTCAACAAAGAATGTCAAGTGGACTTTGAACCCATCAATGTGAAGAAATTAAAATTAAACTGAAAGCTAAAGGCCAGTCAATGATTACTAAGTGGTGTAGTTGAAACTCTGAAGAGGCTGATCAAGGAAAGATAATTGTTTCAAGACAGTATCTGCTATGAGCGAGGTTCACATTTTGGTTTAAATTCGGAGTAGCCTGCCCTTGAGATACGCTTCCGATTTTCTCTGTGTGGTTACTTCCGGTTTGTAAGCTCGCCATAATTTTGGTTCGATGTCCTTTAGGGTTGTTTGTCATTCAAAATCCCCCCCCTCCACCCTTTTATTCTCGCATAGTAATAACGGTTATTTGCGTCAATATTTGATGAGGACGGCTGGGCGTTGGCTTACCGGGTCCTCAGAGCAAACAGAGGGATGTTTCCAAGCTGAAATGGAAGGGGAAAGTTTCCAACGGCATACTTCTAAGACTTGGTTTTAGATTAAACCACAACGACACCCATCGAAAGGACTAACACCGATTTGTAGCGGTTGTTCTCATAGCGGGCCAAGCGTTCGGCACATTTTCTGCTAGGGGTCCAGAAAAAAAAAAAACACGTTTATTTATTATAAAAAGAGACAAGGTTTCTTTTAGCAGGGTATGGATGGGCCACAGAGGTAAATGCAATGTTAAATTTGGGTCACGAGTAAAATAAATAAAAATGGTGAGGAAGGCTGATATATTTTTATCTGATATGAAAACTCTTCACTGACTGAAGTTAAAATATTATGTTACCCCCCCCCCCCAAACACACACACACACTCCACATCACACCTGTAGTTGAGTTACCCTGCAGCGGATGCAAGCTCACAGATTCAAGGGCGAGCTTCAAGATGCTTCATTTCTATCACATGCAACACTCTTCCAGTGGAGGAAAAAAAAATTGTTGATTAACAACATGAAACCTGTCATGTAAGACTCAAAGAACGGAATTGAAACGGTTTTCAATACATGGCAAGGGGGGGGGAGGGTAACAACCTACCTTTACAACAAAATAGAGACACACACGATACCAGATACCGAACATTAGTTTGACTTCCAGTGGAGAAAAAAAAAATTGTTGATTAACAACATGAAACCTGTCATGTAAGACTCAAAGAACGGAATTGAAACGGTTTTCAATACATGGCAAGGGGGGGGGGGAGGGTAACAACCTACCTTTACAACAAAATAGAGACACACACGATACCAGATACCGAACATTAGTTTGCTGATACCATTCGAATGCAGTGGTTCCCAAACCTGTGCTCCACGGAGCTCTTACTCCATGTGCACTCTTCAGGGATTCCGCGGCCGCTCTATAAAATAAGAGCGAGTAAAATAAGATTCTTTATTGATCCATATAAGAAAATGGGTCCGACGAGAATACAATAAATGAGCACGAAATGCCTTCACAGTGATGTGTACATTTCGGAAGTCAATCTTGGTATCGTCTCACAATCGGACATTCAATTCGTTCACATCAATGAAAAAAAAATATCTGCAGACCTAAAGTTATTCGCTGTTTGAAGGTAGCAATAAACCTCATAAGAACTCCTTCCTTTAACCACAGAAACCATTTACCACTGACATTAAGGTAATTGGGGGGCTCGTACGGGATTTTGATTTGATATCGTAGCTAGATTTTCGTCAATTTTTTTGAATATGATATAAATTATTTCTATGACCGTGGCCGTGTCCATAAGTTGTAGCCCCCGCCCCCCGCCCCCCCCCGCCCCGAGCAAATCCAAGTGTGTGAGTTCCCCCACAGATTTCAAAATAATTAAATTACCCCCGGCGTAAGGCCCCGAGAGATTAACTTCGTTGTCTTGGCATCTGCACCGTTCTGACACTGAATTCAAAGAGATTTCAACACTGTCTTAGAAGACAGGTCACCACTGGCTTCAAAGACAGGTCACTACTGGCTTCAAAGACAGGTCACTACTGACTACAAAGATATTTTACCACTGAATTCAAGCGACTTCACCACGGACTTCAAAGAGATTTCAAAACTGAGTTCAAGGGACTTCACCACTGATTTCAAAGACATGTCACCACTGACTTCAAAGACTCCAGGAATTATTGTATGATGTTAGTGTTAAGACAGTCTTTAGAAAGTCTACACAACAAGCCGACCAACTGTTATCTTCCACAAGAAACCAATCAATTATATAAAAATATCAACTGTTAATGACAATGACATTTAATGCATGAAGGAAGTTCTGTCATCCCGCCCTTTACATCATATCTTTCCTCTCTACTCTCTCTCTCCCTCCTTCTTTGAGTATGTTTTTTTCACTATTCAGGAATCAAATAAAGATGAATTCCTTAGGGTATGTTGAGATCATGTTAAGAACCATCGCACCCGTTGAACGAATCTATCACATAACCGCTCTTTAAACAAGTTTAGAACCCTTGCACCTGTTGTACTACTCTATCAAACGATCAATTTTTAAACAATTTAATAATCCTTGGATCTGATGCTGCCATCTATCACATAACCACTTTATGAGAATTAAAAAGTAGCATTGATATATATATATATATATATATATATATAAACGTTTACTTCTTTACCATAAACACTGGAGGGAAAAAAATTGTTTGATTGCATTTCGGATACCGGATTTATCACATGCATGTAAATATATCAAGACACCTCAGATAAATCTCAGTAATGATGAAATTGAAGATTTTATAACGCTAGAGGTACGCCGTTAGTTGGCCATCACCATTCTTGTGTACTTGCTCACCGCCAGTGATGTGCGTGCGCTCGTCTACCAACAAGGGAACACACAAAAGTTAACACGGGTCCAGCACTACGGCTTATTTGCCATGGGTTATACGTTTGTCACGGTCTTGTGCAGTGGCGTAAACACTAACACCAACCCTAGCTACGCCACTGGTCCTGTGAGAGGTTCTAATTTCATGAAGAGGATACGCTTCGGTTATACATTTTACAAGAACACCGTCGTCCGTTCCGCCCCCTCCCTCCCCCACCCTCCCCCCACCCGGCCATGTTTTCTGAAATTCAAAATAACAGAATGACTGAAACAAAACCAAATAGAACCACTCGAGTAGCTTTTCATTTCAGCCAATCTATTTTGGTACAGAAACGTCTCCGCCTCTTGAGATTCCCGCTCCATTCGAACAAACTTCCGCTAGAGCAACATTCATTCGTACAAGTTGCTTTCGTATTATTTCCGGATTTGGTTCATTGGGCACACTGAATAGCACACAAATGACTTAATCATATAATAAAAATAATAATAATAATAATAAGAGGTCTATATAGCGCGGTACCCCAGCCTAGGGCTGGGCTCACCGCGCTGTACATAAAAATTTTATCAAAAGAGACATAATCATGACATTATAGTAGTACACAGATGACCTAATCATGTTATAGTACTGCACAGATGACACAATCATGTTATAGTAGAGCACAAATTACCTAATTATGCTATAGAAGTGCACAGATAACATAATCATATTATATTGGTGCACAGATGACCTAATCATATTATAGTAGTACACGGATGACCTAATCATACTATGTAGTAGTGCACAGATGACCTAATCATACCTAATCATACTATGTAGTAGTGCACAGATGACCAAATCATACCTAATCCTATTATAGTAGTACACAGATGACCTAATCAAACTAAAGTTCTACAAAAGAAACATTCTTTAATAAACATAAACAATTAGTATGCGAGTGTAGGGGGGAAACCACTCACCAACTGCACTCCTGTGAAAACAGTACAGGCAAAACACAATCGTAGCGGCAGAGCACAGTAACTGTACCAGAGCACAGCAACTGTACCAGTGACCACCCAGTCGAAGCCACAAACTTCACAAAGTTTTAACTGGCCTAACTTTCCACTGCCCTAAAAATCCTCTACGAGACTGTCACAGCTTTTAAGCCTGAATACACACATTCTGAGTGTAACACTGTAAAAAAACAAGTTTCAAACACCACCCCCCACTCCTTTCCCCACTCCCACGCCGTGTCGTCCCCCCACCCCCCTCCTCAACCTACCAACCCTTATCCATCCAAGAGTGGAGAAATACAGACCAGGCATTCAACCCTTTATTTGTAGAGACACAAGGACGTTTCACAGCCGCCACCCCCCTCCCTCCCCAGCATTGGACTCCACTCAATGTTGATTACCCAACCCAGTACGCCATTCAGTCAATTATAGTTAAGCTACACTCAACGACAGTTTTGCCACACTCGGCTACATCTACTTTGATTTACGCTACAATCAAAAACGATTGAGATGTCGATGTATTCACAGAGTAAGGTAATTTACCAGAATAAGACACTTACATATTTCAGTGAGGCTTTGCCTTGAACTGCGCAGTGTGTTCAATGATTTTTTTTTGTTCCCCGAAAGGCCTACGTGACTGTCGTAACATATGAATGGACGTTAGGCTTTGATGTAATCCCTGGTCAAGAGTGGCTTGGTCAGCCCGATCAGTCGGACGCCGGCAACGCAAACACCTTTAACGTTCGACTCGTGGAGCGGATCTTTCAAATCTGGCAGTGTGTGACTAACCGACTCGGATGTGTTTACAAATCAAATTTCCAAGTATTCGAGCACTCACCGTTGGAGGGCCGCGTTAACTCAAATACACTCGAGTAATAACACATTTAAGAGGACCGTGTAGGGCGGCGGTTCTCAACCTCTGGGGGCGCGACCCCTTTGGGAGTCGAACGACCCTTGCTCAGCGGTCACCTAAGACCATCGGAAAACACATATTTATGAAGTAGCAACAAACATAATTTTATTGTTTGGGGGAGGAGGGCACTAAACCATGAGAAACTGTATTAAAGGATCGCGGCATTAGGAAGTTTGAGAACCACTAGAGTGTAGGGAGACCATAGCAAGTTACACTTTAAAGAAAACTGGCTTTTATAAACACACGCCACTTATAGAACCGTTGAACAGCG
The DNA here is from genome assembly GCA_964033795.1 of Lymnaea stagnalis. NCBI lineage: Eukaryota > Metazoa > Mollusca > Gastropoda > Lymnaeidae > Lymnaea > Lymnaea stagnalis. Next base: position 1,032,782 of record CAXITT010000056.1, read on the forward strand.
GGTTACGTGTGTAATCATTACAACCGTTAACTACAGCAGAGAATTGGTGCAGCTAGGGTTAGTGCCGCCAGGGGCAGGTCAACCTTTTTGGCACCCCATTCCGCGAAAAACAAGAGAAAACTTTTGCAGGCGGCCGAAAATGAAGCCCCTCAATAAAAGAAGAAGAAGAACAAAATGATACCCCCCACCCACCCCGCACCCTTCCCTACGCCCCTGAGTGGTTAGTGGATGTTGGCGGAGGCTTGGGCGGATGTCTTATGGGTACAATTTGAAGCACTCTACTTTTGACCGAAATAAAGTAAGCATCACTGGTTCCAAACCCACAGGTCATTTATTTAAGACGCACAAAGTTGTGATGTGGATAACATTTAATGGAAAGTATTTTAATTAGTATTGATAACTAAATAATGATAACAGAAAACTTGCAGAGGGCCCCAGATGGTGCTAGGGAGGTTTATTGCGGGGGTCTTGACTCACAAGTTGAGGAATCTTATGGTATACATAATAAAACATGAAAAGTTGATTCTGCTTGGGATAAACCAGACTTATGTCTACATAATACATGGCTTGCAGAGTTGAGTCTGCTAGAGATAAACCAGACTTTTAATAGGCGATAAAATAAAGAGTTTGATTACAAATCCAGTCATTTAAATCAGTACATGATCAGAAATGTGGTAGAGCAGTGGTTGGAACGTCGCTAGAGAAGTCCATTTAAACCTGACCGGAGAAAAAATATCATTTAACGTTGTTAAGTATTATTGAACAGGCCCTAAGTTTAGTATAGGATAGAAGGCGTAAGTTTAAGTATAGTTGAACAGGCGTAAGTTAAGTATAGTTGAACAGGCGCCCGTTTCAGTACCGTTGAGTATCGACCACATAGCGATCTCCCACCTTTGCACCATTCTGACAGTTCCCACCCATCTTACACAGCGATCTCCCATTTCTGCACCATTCTGACAGTTCCCACCCATCTTACACAGCGATCTCCCATTTCTGCACCATTCTGACAGTTCCCACCCATCTAACACAGCGCTCTCCCATCTTTGCACCATTCTGACAGTTCCCACCCATCTAACTGTAACACAGCGATGTCCTCGATCCTTCTTCCGTGAACTATTTCTTTCTAACAAACGAGCGTTTCTGTCACAAGTCCCACTCTGATATTTTATTCAAGTGTGTTAATTCATTGTACTAAAAACAGTGCAGGTCAAATGACCTTGTTTTATACTTTTCTCACTAAACTGACTAAACTGACATGATACAATCGGCTTTAAAGCAATGTGAACTGTTCATTGACAACATTCAAACTGAATCAAAGATTGTGCTGCAAATTGTTGTGTGTGTTGTTTCTTTTATAGTGTTTTTTTTTCCCTATTTAGCGCTAAAATATAGTTTAGGAGGTGGGTTAAAAATTAAGATTTGACCACACACAAATTAACAAACGGAAGGAGCTAGCTAATAAAAAGACATACGACATCATTGGATTCCATGGCGGCCCCCAGGCTTTTTGTGTAGTCATATTACTGTAACAACTCTAAAGTTATGAGGGGCATTTATTTGATAATGCGGTTAAAGAAATCATTTTTGCATCGTTTTATTGTGTACGTTATTAGTACTTGATTTGTCAACGTGTACATAGTGTACATAGGTTACAGAGTGAACACAGTGTACAGAGTTTCGGCTCAATTAGAGATCAAAAATTTGGTCAAAATCGCGATGCAAGATTTGATCCGCTGAGGTAACTCAAAGGTCCCTGGATGTCACTGGCAGCCTACTGATCGTGAAGGGTTGTGGTCATCGGTGAAAGAAGGGGGCGGGGGTGGTAAAAGGGCCCCGTACACCCCACGCGCCGGCCCTGATCTATATGTGTTACGAAGTACATGTCAAGCGACGTGGTTACAAGAAATGAAATATATTTATTGGTTTTGTTTTCACTACCAGCGCTTACACGTGGTATAAGCTAGATACCACGTGACCTAAACATTGTGGGTAGTCAGCGAAATTGCTTATCAAATTTTTTTTTTTTTCCCCCGTACGACCAGTCAAAAAATTATTTAATTCACGTATACGCAGTTTGGACTTTTTACAGGTGTCCAGATTTAATGGTATTAAGAGAGGACGAGGAATGCTGCATTGAACTAACAGATCGGGGTACTTACCATGTAGCTTACAGGACGTTTAAGTCAAAGGTGTAGGTCGAGCTGTTTACATGAGAGAATAGTCAACACGGCCAAAGAAAGCACCGACCCCAGCCACATCGGGGCACGACTTGACCTGGGGAACAAAATATCTGTATACATACACAACGTCGTCAATGGAATAGCGACACGTTATGAACTCTCTACCACACACGCACAGCAACACAAATAACGACACAGTAAAAATATGTCGCTGACGTGACACACCGAACTCCGACTTTGGGCGGGGGGGGGGGAATATCTCCGTGGCAAGGGTGAAATTTAATCGCAGGTGAGACTTAGCATAAATTACGTTTATTCTCCGAGCGTTTAAAAAAAACAGTAAAAATATGTCGCTGACGTGACACACCGAACTCCGACTTTGGGCGGGGGGGGGAATATCTCCGTGTCACAGGTGAAATTTAATCGCAGGTGAGACTTAGCATAAATTACGTTTATTCTCCGAGCGTTTAAAAAAAAAAGGAGACCAAGAAAAGAAGTCTAGCTGTGAAATCATGCTAACGGGAGAGAGTTAATGCAGTGGGTGGGTGGATATGTCCTAGGATATGTGTGTTGGTGGATAAAGTATGTCAGAAGTTGGGTATGTGGGTAGGCGTACAGGCATACCTGTGTGGCACATGTGGATAGCTGGACAAGTGTATTGGTAGTGAATAAGCGGATATATGTGTGGATATTTAGGGTGACCGTAATGTGGGTTGGGTGGGTATGTGGGCGAGTGGATATTTGGTTGGGTGGATATGTGGGTAGTTGGCTAAGTCGGTATGTGGATATTTTGGTGAGTGGCTGTGTGGATGGGTGGATATATGGGTAGATGGATGTAAATACGTCTTGTAGATATTGTGTGTTGATTTACATTGTGTCGATGGATATTTGTTGAGGTGGACGCAATAAATATGTGTTGATTGGATAACTGTTTAGTGTGAATGCGGATTAGTGGATATGTTGTTGGGTGCACGGGCGTGCGCATATGTGGCTTGTTGGATATGTGGCTGGGTGTAATCGTCTAGCTTATAGTTGTAACTTAGAGAAAGTATATTCGCATTATGTTTCACTAGTAAATTATTTGTTTATCCCCTAATCCCTTTACATTTGTGAGTTGAATTCAATGCAAGTAAGTGCTCGAGTTGGACTGATTGCGTCAACTCTCCGGAGAATCATTCACAAGACAAAATCCCCCCCCCCCCACCAATAATTGTAATTGGGTAGTCGCCATTTCATGGTTTAAAAATTCAATCCACCTTTTTTTTTCTTTCCGTGTGTGGTTATTTATCTTTTTAAAATTTTCTTTCACCTCTAATCAATGACTTATCTACCTGCTAACATCTTGCGATGAGATTTTAATTCTATTTTTCGAATTTTCACCTTTTATTTCTTATTATCCTTATAATTGATGGCCGTCTCTAAAGANAACCGACCATTCAATGTCATCATGGCTTTACTGGGGGATTTTGATTGGTCTGAATTCCATCTCTGTCCAAATGCCAAAAGCCCGCCAACAGATCTGAGCCCGGCCGGGCGAGGTATTTGAAATTGAATTCCATCTATTTTGTACCTGGCATGACACGACAGGCATTCTACCGAAAGTTAAACTCTGGCCAGAGTATTGCAGAAGTCTAATTCTAGCTTCACAGTTTGCTATAACTTCAATGCTGTTCATGATTCGGACGAAGCGAGACAGCGGCGTATGATTTTGATAAAGCCAGACAGTTGTACACGATTTACTGTTTATTTACACATGGCCAGACAGTGTACACAGATTAGACATAGCCAGACAGTTGTGCGTAATTTAGCCAGCCAGACAATTGTACACAGTTTACTCATCGCCAGACAGCTGTACAGAATTCAGACATAGCAAGACATAATTTAACAATGTAGACACAGGCAGACAGTTGCATACAATTTACACATAGACTGTTGCACACGACTTAGACATAGACAGTTGTACACAATTTAGACAGAGTCAGACGCCTGCCAATTTTTATCTCATGGACATATCTGCATTTACATAACCAAGACTCCTCGTCTTTAGTCAAATCGATCAAAGTTTCCCCTATTCATATCTAGATTAAACCTTCTATTTTCTGCTCCGCCTCCAAGGGCAGTAGAGGCAGGATAACTCAGACAAAATGATTAATTGCTAAATTAACACAGGAGCGGTCTCAAGAAAGAAACGTAGTCCTGAAGACATCGCAAAGGACACGTGTAGCTCCATATTTCTATACAATAAGATTATTCAATATTCTTCTGTTTTCTTGATGAGACGCTACGTTATCGCCTACAATTTTATAGCAGGTGCAACCTGCTGTGCATTTTGACGTATTTTAGAAAATTATCCATCCATCCATCCATCCATCCATCCATCCATCCATCCATCCATCCATCCATCCATCCATCCATCCATCCATCCATCCATCCATCCATCCATCCATCCATCCATCCATCCATCCATCCATCCATCTATCTATCTATCTATCTATCTATCTATCTATCTATCTATCTATCTATCTATCTATCTATCTATCTATCTATCTATCTATCTATCTATCTATCTATCTATCTATCTATCTATCTATCTATATATCCAGCCCCTGTGACAAAGCCAAGGTCCGCCTATGCATTAAGTCTATCTTAAACAAACAAACTTACTGCCTGACAGACGAAATTGCCAGCCATGCTGTTTCGGTGGTGTGTTTATGGTTTCAACACCACCAGATGGCGCCAAGTGTACTCAACATTTTCATAAACTGTTTTGAATTAGCATTGATGTTTCATTGCGCAGTTTTGTTAATGTCGAACAATTCCATTCTACGTGAGAAGTGAGTAGCGATGTCAGATGGTGTGTGGGAAAACGTAACGCACGGAACGCAATATTTTTGGTGTACGCGGCACGCGATACGCCTTATCTGTCAAGATGTACGCTATAATTTGATCATAACTACAAGAATAAGGTGAACAAATCATGAACTGGGGAAAAAAACGGGACACACCCAAGGAGGGTTTTGGAGGGGGGGGGGGGATACCCTCCAGCTAAATGTGTTTCCGTGGGCTTCCGCCAGAAATTGTTTATTGCAATGTGCCCATCTGAACTATTTTGAGACCTAGAAATCTTTTTAAATTGACCTCCACTTGTGTAATTTATTTTAAACTCTGAGGCATATCAAAAACGAAAACAATAATTTTGCAGTGTACACTTATTTATTTATACACATTTTACAACATAATACAACACAACAAATTACATGCAGCCGTCGCGCGAGCCCACATCACTACTGCCACTGTCCACGCAGCTTGCCAAACTATTAATTGAAGTTATATTATAAATTTGGAAGTTTTACGGATTCGCAAATGTGTTTGGTCTTAGAAACGGAACAATTAGGCGCCCGAGAGACTTTTTCCGGAACACGGATACGATCGTGAAAAAAGCGGGACAATCCCGTTTTTACCGGACGTTTGGTCACCCTATAGAAGTGTTGACCCGGGGTTGCAAGTTATACTGGATTGGATTTTGCGCTACTTTTCTACATGCTATTGCGAAGTATCCACATCTAAAAATCCTTTTTTTTTTTTACGTATGTAACTGAATCGCGTTTTGGTGTATTGTATCCTAAAAAATGACACCTTTCAGGCCATTGAAATGCATGTTTAGGAAACTGTGAATCAGATTTTCCAGAACTAAAATTCTAAAAATTGTAAAAACATGCCCCTTAAAAAAAAATAAAAAAAAAAAAAGTGCCATTTTTAATATCTCTACCGTTAACGGCTTTTGAAATATTAAAATTTTCATTAAAATTTTCACTTCCTCATCAGCCCTGTTTGTTGTTTGCTTGTTTGTTTTTTCAAAGAAATATTTTGTTTAATCCCGTAACAACTTACCCGCAGTTTTCCATGACTGTATTTTGAAAAAAAAAAAAAAGTGGAAAAATTAATATTTTCAAAATATCAAAGACAATCGTAAACCCAATCGCTTTTTTTTTTTTACTTTTTTTTTTTAGATAAAAAAAAAAAAAATTATGACTCTACTTGATGTAAAGCTTAAATAAAGCTTAAATTCTAACGTATGAGATGATCCACATTAAGATGTCCCATCTCTCTCCTTCGCACTTCAAATGTATTTTCACTAAAAATTATATTAAAAATTATAAAATAAAAAATAAAATATTTTTATTCTCAATAAATACGCCACTGCCCTTGTCCTCGCCCCTGTATCTTTGGAAAATTGGGAAAATCTCGATCTGTCGAGGAAAACAAAAATCGTATCTACTTTTTTCGCCTTTTCAGACTCGATAGAGTTTTGAGCTCTGGGTGCACTCAAATAAATGTGCCCACTCTCGAACTGTGTTCTTCGACACTGCCAAAAGAAATATTTATTTTGATTTAAAATTTGATCTTAAACCTCTTTTCCTCCACTGTAGAATCATCGGATTTAAATGTACGCACCCCCCTTCCCTTGAGATGTGTTTTCTGAAGGTTTAAATACATCATTTTAGTGGCTTTCCGACTATCTAAATATCAATTTCCGGTTTGTAACATATTGGGTTTACACGTGGCGTAACTTGTGATACCTGGATAACCCCCCCCCCCCCCCACCCCAAAAAAAAAAAATAATAAATAAAATAAATGCGCATGCCCTTCATAAACATTGATAAAAGCACCCACGGAATGGTGCCGCCCCCACCCAGGGTATACTACAGCACACCTTTTGCATTCCCCCAAACTATTTGAACATTCTTATGTATCAGCAACTTTTACCATGCAATGTACTACACCTTTTTTAAAATATTTTTACCGTATACAGTGGAACCTCTCATGACGAGTTTAATTCGTTCCAGACTCTTACTATGTTACGCGAAACACTCGTTAAACGAAACAATTTTTTCCCATACAAATCAATGTGAAATACGATAATGCGTTCCATGCTGAACAAATACTAAATTTTCAAAAAATTTTAATAACATTTATTCAAATAAAATTACTTATGAATTGTTTAGGAGTTTAAAAACTTGGAATACAATTTAGATTTGAAACAAAAAACGTAATTAAAAGTATGAATTTATGACAAATAAGTAATAAATCCTTTTTAACTAGAAAACGGTCTAAAAGACATTTGTTTTTGCCAACGCTTCAAAATTTGACGAAAATGTGTCACAGCATTAGCATTGAATAAATTTGTAACACGAATAGCCACGCCCACACCTTGTTCTCGCTTTTCAATGATTTTACGTTTCATTTCAACAGTTATTTTTTTCTCTTTTATGATTGTCTTCTTGTGTTTGTTTTTTCGAAGACATTTTAGCATATGTTATTACACTTTGCACATAAAAAAATTTATAATACTGTCTGAATATATATATATATATATATATAATGGATCGTGCTTTGATTCGATTGTGTCATATCAGCTTGAGACAAGTATTAGACACACACAGTCGCAACTTGGTGACTTGGCGTATCATGTAATTATGACTAAAAAAAAAAAGGAAGAGGTGTTATAAATCATGGTTGTAAGTGCGTAGTTTCTGCGGGGTCAAGGGCCAAGGACGTATGCCGTGTCTCACGTCTCACGTGAGGTTTGATTAAAATGACAATAAACAACTTTTACCTTTCTAACCAAGTTTCTTAAGAATATTCACGTCTTTAACAATCAACGAATCCACTCATATCCTTTTGTCACGTTGTTATCCATTCTGTTCTCCGTCGGTGCACTATTGAATACATGTATCATGATGACGTCGCCACTCTATCCCAAAGTTAAAGCATACCTTTCAAACAATTTAGTAGAGCCTGGTCCCGGAGACACTAGCCCACCTGTTGACCGAATGTCCATCACTAGATGTCCCCGGGGGGGGGACGAGGGGGGGGGGAGCCAGGGCTTTTGGAGAACACTTGTGAGGAACATGTTGTATAGCTCAGCTCAGCAGATGGAGCTGGTGGCCAACTCACTAGCCGGGGTCATAAGAGAGCAATCCCAGACCTTCCACAGAATCTGTGTGTTAGTGGAGCGTGGAAGTCTTTCTCTGGTGTGTGTATGTGTGCGTGCGTGCGTACGTGTGTGTGTGTGTGTCAATCGGGGTGTCAGTGTAAACAGAGCTATGACGTGTCCATTCAAATATAGAAATGGAGTCCAAGTTCAAATCTATACAGAATATATAATTTTAAAACTGCTCAAACAGTGTAAATGACAAACTGGGTAATAATCTACATTCAAAACTAGGTCAGAATCTTTGAATAAAAAAACTAGCTCAGAAACTTCAGATAAAAACTAGGACAGAAACTTCAGTTCAAAGTTAGGTCAGAATCTCCATTTGAAAACTAAGCCAATTCCAAACAGCAGGTAAAGAAGTTTCAGTTTAAATCAGGTATAGCGAACTTTCTGCTTTAGCCTAGTTAGTAAGTTCATTCCTATGGGTCGGAATTTTTTTTTTTTTTTTGGTATAGCCAGAAATGACGTCCGACGCCTGGCTCTCCATCGAGGTTACACACTTTCAGGCAGGAATAACGTCGGCAAATTTGTGAAGAAAAAAACAAAACAATTTGTGTTGAAGGTTTACGCATTTTACTATAAAGAATAAAAATGGAAATAAAATCCATTTTTCGGGAATATTTAACTTCACATTTTTTTGTTGTTCACGTACGCTTTGCAGAGTAATTTTTATTGATTTAATCCATTTAATTTAAAAAACCTTACAGTAACAGTGTCGGTGTGAGTTGCTCCCCATTGACATCGTCGCTAGGCTTCTTCATATTTGTTTGGTGTGTAGAAGAGTTTTAATAAATAGTTTTAATGGATTGCGAGATACACATAAATGTTGAAGACCCGATTCCTAAAAGTCTAGCTGAAAAAATTCGATGGCTTCCCGTAATGGGAATGTTCAATGCATTGTCAAGTAGGACGTTAAGAGACCGTAGACGGTGGATGGCAGTGACAGATGGGGCCGTCACTCATGGGAACAGATGGTCGTCCATGATAATATACAATGGGAAGTGTCCAGTAACACCGCAATCAACACAGAAGAGATCCACTAAAACTGTAAGACAAAGGGTACAGTGTGCACCACAACAAGACGGACTCTGAATTGATGTGACGAAATGGAACACAGGGACACATGCTTGGTTAAACAGAGGGGACAAATATAGGGGGAAATGCTGCATGAAACACAGAGGGAAAATGCTGGGTGAAAAACAGGGGACAAAGGCTGGATAAAACACAGGGGACAAATGCTGGATGAAACAGAGGGGACAAATGCTGGATGAAACACAGCGGACAAATGCTGGATGAAACAGAGGGGACAAATGCTGGATGAAACACAGCGGACAAATGCTGGATGAAACAGAGGGGGCAAATGCTGGGTGAAACAGAGGGGGAAAATGCTGGATGAAACACAGCGGACAAATGCTGGATGAAACAGAGGGGACAAATGCTGAGTGAAGAACAGGGGACAAATGCTGGGTGAAACAACACCGACAGCATAATGTTACAGTACCATGGCTCAATGGCAACCAGTCCGATTCATAGATGTCAACGGGCACTTGGCAATTTATTTGATCTGTGTGGTTGACCAAATAATGGTCAGAGCTGTTCGGAGCACTGAACAGATAGTGTAGCTCGGGCACTGCAACTCGGGCACTTCAGCTCGGACACTGATTAATTACTAGAGTAATGGTAGCACTATATTTCTTTTTATAGCTGTAAGGGGGGGGGGGCATCCGAGGCAATCATCTATGATTGTAGCTGTCGGAGCACTCCAACACAATCATCTATGATTATAGCTGTAGGAGCACTCCAACACAATCATCTATAATTATAGCTGTAGGAGCACTCCAACACAATCATCTATGATTATAGCTGTAGGAGCACTCCAACACAATCATCTTTAATTATAGCTCTAGGAGCACTCCAACACAATCATCTATGATTATAGCTGTAGGAGCACTCCAACACAATCATCTATAATTATAGCTTTAGGAGCACTCCAACACAATCATCTATGATTATAGCTGTAGGAGCACTCCAACACAATCATCTTTAACTATAGCTGTAGGAGCACTCCAACACAATCATCTATAATTATAGCTGTAGGAGCACTCCAACACAATCATCTATGATTGTAGCTGTCGGAGCACTCCAGCACAATCATCTATGATTATAGCTGTAGGAGCACTCCAACACAATCATCTATAATTATAGCTGTAGGAGCACTCCAACACAATCATCTATGATTATAGCTGTAGGAGCACTCCAACACAATCATCTACGATTATAGCTGTAGGAGCACTCCAACACAATCATCTATAATTATAGCTGTAGGAGCACTCCAACACAATCATCTATAATTATAGCTGTAGGAGCACTCCAACACAATCATCTTTAATTATAGCTGTAGGAGCACTCCAACACAATCATCTATAATTATAGCTGTAGGAGCACTCCAACACAATCATCTATAATTATAGCTGTAGGAGCACTCCAACACAATCATCTATGATTGTAGCTGTCGGAGCACTCCAACACAATCATCTATAATCATAGCTGTAGGAGCACTCCAACACAATCATCTATTATTGTAGCTGTCGGAGCACTCCAACACAATCATCTATAATTTTAGCACTCACAAAGAAAACTAAAGACGGGCTAACACCCGACGGCAGTGCTATGGAGCTACAATTCAGCTGAGCGCCGGCGANAACACAATCATCTATGATTATAGCTGTAGGAGCACTCCAACACAATCATCTATAATTATAGCTGTAGGAGCACTCCAACACAATCATCTATGATTATAGCTGTAGGAGCACTCCAACACAATCATCTATAATTATAGCTGTAGGAGCACTCCAACACAATCATCTATGATTATAGCTGTCGGAGCACTCCAACACAATCATCTATAATCATAGCTGTAGGAGCACTCCAACACAATCATCTATAATTATAGCTGTAGGAGCACTCCAACACAATCATCTATAATTATAGCTCTAGGAGCACTCCAACACAATCATCTATGATTGTAGCTGTCGGAGCACTCCAACACAATCATCTATAATCATAGCTGTAGGAGCACTCCAACACAATCATCTATTATTGTAGCTGTCGGAGCACTCCAACACAATCATCTATAATTTTAGCACTCACAAAGAAAACTAAAGACGGGCTAACACCCGACGGCAGTGCTATGGAGCTACAATTCAGCTGAGCGCCGGCGATCCATCCAGCATTTACAGATGCATCATAGTTACCAGGACAGGTTTTAATGGTAAATACATTCACAACGTAATCCTCGGGAAGTTCCTTCAATACAATGTGATGTCAACACTTCCCAGCACATACACGAGGTCAGAGGGTTAAAAAGTTTTAAAAGGGTACATCGCTGATAAAATAATGGCCAGAAGACAGATCACACGATGACGTCATTACCCACAATGCTTTAGTTTGGAATCGAGGATCATCATTATATGACGTAGGCAGGAATTGAGATTGGGGATATCTAGGATAGACGGGACGTATCTCGCTTGTGCAGTGGATGTCGATAACCCGGTGCGCCCGAAGTCTAGCTCACCTAAATTCAGGGGCGTAGAAGGGTGAAACGGGGGGGAGGAGGGGTTGGGGGGGGGGGATGGCGATCCGTTTCAAGTGGCACTATTTGTTTTCTTTATAATTAGGCTAGGCATTTTTGGACAACTCTAGAGTCTTTTTCTTTGAATCGGGCGGCACAAATCTTGGACCGCCGTGGGTGGCAGTAAACGTTGCCATGACAGGAACCTTTCACACTAACCGTGCAAAACTGACCTGTATGTTTACGAAACATAGTTCTATGAGGCTTTAAAATCACCATTAGACAGGATCTTCTAGGGCTTCCTGGATTTGTGAAATTTAGCTAACTTTATGTCAAGGAAGTATTTAAAAAAAAGGGATGTGTGAACCGAAATTGTGTTTTACGGATAAATGGAAATTGAGGCATACATGTTACTGAAGTTAAGGCATACATTTCACGGACAGTAAGGCATAGATGTCACGGAATTTAAGGCATACATATAATATAACTTCAAGTAATATTTTCGCTAGCTGTGTACCCAGTGCCAGTGTGACGTGGGCTCGCGTGATGGCCGCATTTAATTTGTTGTGTTGTATTATGTTGTAAAATATGTATAAATAAATGAGTTTTCACAGAAAAATGATGTATTCGCTTATGATATGCCTCAGACTTTAAATTAAATGACAAAAGTGAAGGTAAATTTAAAAAGATTTCTAGGTCTCAAAACAGTTAACATGAGCAATAAATCAGTTTCACCGGGAGGTCCCCTGACCCCTCTTTAGCTTAAGGGTATCCCCCCCCCCCAAAAAAAAAAAAAAAAAAAAAAAAAAAAAACAAAAAAAAAAAAAAAAAAAAAAAAAAAAAAAAAAACAACAACAAAAAACAAAAAAAAAAACAAAAAACAAACAAAAACCCTCATGTTTTCCAGTTCATGATTTGGTCACCCTACTGTAGCAGCAGAACGTACACACAGCGGGCAATAACTGATCAACAACAGCCTGCTTAATCGTTCTGAGGTGAAAGAAAACAGATCGGGGTTGGGTGGGTGGGGGGGGGGAGGGGGAAAATTGGGGTTGGGGGGGGGGGCTTTGAGGTGTTTAATGAACAAAAGTAATTTAAAAAGCTTTCGTTTTTTAATACAGCATATAGATTATTCTATAAATATGATTTCAACTGTGTTTTGTTACAGATATTGCTGAGCCAAACGCATGCATTAAATCATTTTTGTCTACTACAAGCTATAAATCACGGCTGCATTTAGTAATGGTTACCAGCTGCAAATCATGGCTGTAAAAAAGTAAGGTTATACGCTTTAAATCACGCTCTCTGCACGGCTAGTGATAAGTGTGTCGTCCACTTTACCGACATGCTCCAATCAACGGCTAGTGATAAGTGTGTCGTCCACTTTACCGACATGCTCCAATCAACGGCTAGTGATAAGTGTGTCGTCCACTTTACCGACATGCTCCAATCAACGGCTACTGATAAGTGTGTCGTCCACTTTACCGACATGCTCCAATCAACGGCTAGTGATAAGTGTGTCGTCCACTTTACCGACATGCTCCAATCAACGGCTAGTGATAAGTGTGTCGTCCACTTTACCGACATGTTCCAATCAAAGGGTGATCATTTCATGGCTGATCGGAGAGATATCAGCACAATCATTGCCGGTAACTTATTAGAACATTCCTTACCACAATGATTGCTACACCTGGAGCGGAACATTAGCCCCACTCTTGCGTCATGAGCGTACCCAGAGGCGTAGGAAGGGGATGCGGAGGTCAACCTCGGATGTCGCTTTTTGTCTTTATATTGAGGGGCGAAATTTTCGTTCCACTGCTTAGGTTTCTTTTTAGTGGCGGGTAGGGCAAGGGGGCTTGCCCCCAATCGTCTCCCCGTGTGGCACTCACTCTACCTACTCCTTCGAGTGTCCAGGATGTTGCGTTCCCCACTCACTCTCTCACCCCCACCCCCCCTCCCCCGTCCCGGGATGGCAAGGATGAAACTACGCGTTAAATCTGATGTTGGGAGATCGATTTACTATTATCATCATCATTGGCGCTGAAGCCCATGTAGGGCCCTGGCCTGCTCCAACACATGCTTCAAGTCGGATCGATCCATTGGTTTTGAACTCCATGCGTGAACTCCTTACTGGTGTAAGTCCTTCTCTTCATCTTCGATCCATCTCAGTCTTGGTCCACCGGTCAGCCTTCTGCCTCTAGTCGTCTGTCTGTATATCACATTTGCTGCTAAAAATTAAAAAGCATCATTGTCTATCACTGGACCATATACTTTCCTGAGAATTTTCCTCTCCCGTGTATTGAGCATATTGTCTGCTTTTCTAGTAAGGGGCCAAGTCTCACTAGCTTTAAGTTACTAGATCGATGTACTGACTTCCATAAGTATTGTCACATGGACTATTCCGGTAATGAAGTGACAGTAATTATTAATTTTGTGGTGTTAACCACCATCAAATAGATCTATAGGTTACTGCAAATCGCACTTGAACCAACAAATATCAAGTATTTTACAATATAAACCCGGCGTACTATCACGCGACTATACGACAATGAATAAGCTGAGTGTCTGTCACTGTATTTGTAACTCAGGTTCTACCACTGTTTGTTTGTAGCCTAGGTTCTACCACTGTTTGTTTGTAGCCTAGGTTCTACCACTGTTTGTTTGTAGCCTAGGTTCTACCACTGTTTGTTTGTAGCCTAGGTTCTACCACTGTTTGTTTGTAGCCTAGGTTCTACCACTGTTTGTTTGTAGCCTAGGTTCTACCACTGTTTGTTTGTAGCCTAGGTTCTACCACTGTTTGTTTGTAACTTAGTTTCTACCACTGTTTGTTTGTAACTTAGTTTCTACCACTGTTTGTTTGTAACTTAGTTTCTACCACTGTTTGTTTGTAACTTAGTTTCTACCACTGTTTGTTTGTAGCCTAGGTTCTACCACTGTTTGTTTGTAACTTAGTTTCTACCACTGTTTGTTTGTAACTTAGTTTCTACCACTGTTTGTTTGTAACTTAGTTTCTACCACTGTTTGTTTGTAACTTAGTTTCTACCACTGTTTGTTTGTAACTTAGTTTATACCACTGTTTGTTCGTAGCCTAGGTTCTACCACTGTTTGTTTGTAACTTAGTTTATACCACTGTTTGTTTGTAACTTAGTTTCTACCACTGTTTGTTTGTAGCCTAGGTTCTACCACTGTTTGTTTGTAACTTAGTTTCTACCACTGTTTGTTTGTAACTTAGTTTCTACCACTGTTTGTTTGTAACTTAGTTTATACCACTGTTTGTTCGTAGCCTAGGTTCTACCACTGTTTGTTTGTAACTTAGTTTATACCACTGTTTGTTTGTAACTTAGTTTCTACCACTGTTTGTTTGTAGCCTAGGTTCTACCACTGTTTGTTTGTAACTTAGTTTCTACCACTGTTTGTTTGTAACTTAGTTTCTACCACTGTTTGTTTGTAACTTAGTTTCTACCACTGTTTGTTTGTAACTTAATTTTCTACCCGCTGTGCTTATATTTTGTGTTACACTTAGGTTCTAACGCCCTGTCTGCCGATTAGGGTAAGCACAAAGCTCACAGATGCTGCAAGTCGAGTCTTGTTAACTTCCATTGATTGACACAAACTGCATTTACTTCTAATTAACTACACCAGGGCTTAGGGCGAGACACTTGGGCGAGATGACATTTTCGCCTCATCATATATGTAACAAACCTGATGCAACCGTGGGCGTAGGTGGCGTAAAGCTGCCGTTACCTGCATGTGACTTGACAACTAATATTCCAATAAAGCACCTGTGTCAGACCCAAAACGAGCACCTATGTAACAAACAAAACGTGAGTTTAAAATGTACTGCCAGATCTGTCATACCATAATTTTTGTCCCGTTGTATATCGAAATGCTAAAAAACACCTACTGTATGACTTTGAACTATGCACTTTGATCTATTTTCAGTTCTACGTCATCGATTTTGGACAGCATTATCTTTACTACGCAGTTACGTAGAGGACAAAAAGTGGAGGGAGAGGGTTGAGAGTGGGGGGCTGGGTGGGCCGGTTCGCCACTGTTTTCTGTCCCCTGGATGCAGATGTGACCTTATCGGCCAATTGCAGATTGTTTTATTTATTATTATTTTTTTTTTGCTGGACCTGGGACGGTAAAAAATCTTGAACCGTCCCCTACCGCCACTGCCCTTACAACGCCACTATTACCTGTTCTCTGCTTTGCGACCCGCATTAAACGGTTGACCTTTAAAGTCGTCCGTTAGCGACGGCACGAATATGTCAAGGGCAGAAAGGCTCACCAATCAAGCCATCATGATTCGTGTCAAAATGGTGTCAATATTTCATCATTTTTTTATTTAACATTTCGACTTTGTTGATCGAAGTTGTTTTTTGTGGTACATGACATGGACACAGTACATGCCGTGGATAGAGTGCATGCCGTGGATAGAGTACATGCCGTGGATAGCGTGCATGTCGTGGATTTAGTTAAGCCCACGGATAGAGTACATGCCATGGATATAGTACATGCCATGGACATAGTACATGTCGTGGCTCCTTCCCATGACATAACAATCTTTTGCTTGCAATTATTTCCACTGCACCAGCGGCCTGCAAAATTCTTGGTATATTCACCAAACACATAGATCAAATATAGCAAGGAGCAAGTCAGTCTGGTTACAGCACAAAACCACGTGTCTGGTCAAGAGACATGAGATGAGTGATGTCGTGAGTAATTGTGGCGTGTCTAGTGCTGACTTCTAAATTCTGCCATTTGATTGGCCACAGTCTCTATCCGTCCGGTGGTCGTGAGATATCATGGTAAGAATTCAACCACTGTTTCTCGCTATTTTTCATCAAAAGTTCAAAACGGTCACTACTGTTTGCACCCCCACCTCTTCCCCGAAGTCCCTGGTTGAGTGCCAGTTAAGTGTTACCTGGCCCACTGACACCTACCACACCATGAGTTACCTGGCCAGCTGACACCTACCACGCCGTGAGTTACGTGGCATACTGACACCTACTACACCATGAGTTACCTGGCAGACTGTCACATTGTCCACCATGAGTTACCCGACCCACTGACATATAGACCACCGCGAATTATCTGGACCACTGACATCTGAACCGCCATAACTTAACTGACCCTTTGACACCGGGACTACTTCCACGCGTCACGACCACAAAACGACGTCCTCCACATCTGTCTTGCCCAAAGCCAAGCCCCATTAACTGAAACATTGCCGACTACCACGTGTCATGCCCCCCCCCCCCAAAAAAAAGGCATGTGACTACGCCGTCAACCACAACACGTTTGTCACAACACCGTCTGGCACAACACCGTCTGGCACTACTCATACTTTTCATACGCCTGCAACAAATTCATTATTTAAATACTAGATCCGACTGTCCCGGATACGGCTAACCAGGACATAACAAAGTGTGGGCCATTCTCCCTGCACCTCTGTTGTTAATCATAACAATGGACGTGACCAAGCCGACAGTTAAGACAAGGAACCAGTGGTATAACCAACAAGACAGTTATTAAGTGGGTGAAAAGGTGTCACACACTCGGCCGTCTTGGATGTCGTCAACACATTGGCGCCCTGCCGAGACTTTTTCCATGGTTGAACATTATGGTGTTATGAGATTATTCATATTCGTTGATTAAGAAATTTAAGTGCGTAATTTGGAGCGAAAGTCAAGGTAATTTACTGCTGAGGAATTAATCTGAAGTCATCCAGAGACATGTTCAGCCAAAACCTGAGTGAAGGGTGAATTTTATTTCAAAATCTTGCAATAAAAGCAATGGATGTGTTATATGCAATAATGGTGAACTTAAGGTTGTTAACATACACGGGGGGCATGTAAATCTAAAAAAAACATTCGGTTCAGGTACAATATATTCATACTAAACACCTACAGCACGGGTGGGGTGTCTGAAGTCACCTACATACATTTACCATATGCCTTAAATCCAACGCCAGGAGAACTGAATTTATGAGAAGAAAAAATATCTGAGTGGAGAACGCAATCCCTCTGAAAATCTCCTTGTAAGGATCATCAAGGAGAAAAAAAAAAAAAAAAAGAAATGCATCTTTTACATCCATATGAAGATCAAGGAACATGAGCTTCCATTCAAAGGTCATATCAATGTGTTGATCAGATTGAATGAAGACCACTGACTTATCAGAAATGGAGCAGGGAGGTTTTTAAATATTTTTTTTTTATAAGCAGACCAAATGCCAAAGAAGGATCAATAAATAAAAAATGTGGCCAAAGAGGGTTTCGCTTAAAAGCACTATGCAGGCACCGTACTGGTACTTCTCTTGAGATATCGTTTGGAAAGTGTTAGGAAAGACTAGGTTGGAAAGTCAAGAGAAAATGAACCCACGGAAGACCCTAGGTACGTGGCTCATAACAATAGACAAGGATCTGAGGAATAGAAGCCGGATCCCGCAGAAGAAGCCGATAGACTGAAGGGGCGTTACTTGTCCGTTGCTTCAATGGGTGTCCCTTGTCTCAAGCGCAAGCTGATGCATGATGGCTGAATGAATAGAAGGCCTTTGTTTCTACATTAAGACCAAGAAAGCTACACGTAATCAATTTCTAATAATTTGCCTCAAGGGCGTTTTATTCCCATTGCCTCAAGGGGATTTACTTGCCCGATGCCTCAAGTGGCGTTCCGTGTCCGTAGCCTTAAGCACAATTTGGCGCATGGAGGCTGAAAGAATACGGGGTCTCCTGCCCCATTGCCACACACAACAGTCGAACGGCTTGCTACTTTTTCGAGTAACAGCTTCATTCTTCCCACGGGGAGGCTGGCTGGACTGAAGATTTTATCCCCTCCGTCATTATGGAATGGCAGCAACCCCGGTCCCCGATGACCAAAGATGTCGGTGTGGTTTTAATTTGACAGTAACATCCCGGGATAAAAACTTGGTCTTTAACATACGAGTAGCTTGGAACCAAACGTGCTTGGATGACTACATTACATAAAAAAGATTAGGTCAATTTGTCTAGATGAACTTTGGGGAGGTCTGTGGAAGGTCTCCGCAATGGAGCGAAAGCCACCTCTGATATGAATTCGCTAAAGCTTACACCATATAGCCTGGCTGTAACAGGGATCTCATATCCGGACGTTGCAACAAAACCATGTGACTTTGGCTTGTTGTGTTGTTGTTTGGTGTTGTTGCTTTGGTTTGTATTTATTTATTTATTTGTGTGTGTGTGTGTGGGGAGTGGTTGTTAGTTTTTTTTTTTTTTTTTAAGGAGGGGATTGAAGTGGTGGGGGAAAAAGGTTTATATTAGTATGGGGGGTGGTTGTTAGTTTTTTTTTTTTTTTTTAAGGAGGGGATTGAAGTGGTGGTGGAAAAAGGTTTATATTAGTATGATGGTGTTGGACACGACCCAGCATACCTATCAGGTATATACAGATATATTTTTTATATATTTTAGCCGGATTATAAATAAGTTTCGTTTGATACTAATATGTTAATTTAAAAAAAAATTGATAACAGACTATACCGGGTCCTCAAACTACGACCGGTGGGTCGATCTGGTCCACCTGTGGCCATTAATACGGCCCGCCAGACCGCAGTAAAAGTATATGGCATTGATCATCTCTTGGACTATGAACCCTCAAACTACAGCTACCTCCTTAACCTCACACTTTTCCTCTTGTCTCTCATTAACTGCATCTTCTCTTATCCTTTTGTTAGTCACTCTCTCTCTTTTATCTCTCTCTCTCTCTCTGTGTGTGCTGTCCTCTCTGTTTGCTGCCACATCTGTGTGCTGTCCTCTCTGTTTGCTACCATATTTGTGTGCTGTCTTCTCTGTGTGATGCCCTCTCTATGTGATACCCTCTCTGTGTGCTGTCCTCTCTGTGTGATGTCCTTTCTGTGAGATGTCCTCTCTGTGAGATGTCCTCTCTGTGTGGTGCCCTCTCTGTGTGATACCCTCACTGTGTGCTGCCCTCTCTGTGTGCTGCCCTCTGTGTGCTGTCTATGACTTTTGTCATTGCTCAACCTCACTGTCTTTTCGCTTTAAAAAAACATCGATTTTTGCACGTTGTTGAAGCTTTAGGCTTGAGGTTACTTGGATAAATCAGTAATAACAGTACCGTCAGGCTTGAGGTTACTTAGATACATCACCCATACTTGTATCGCGAGGCTTGAGGTTGTTAAGATGTACCACAAACACTTGTACCGTCGGTCTATTTTATGTACATTTTATTCTTGAACATAATCCGCCCCCCCCCACCCCCACACTATAATTTCGTTCATTGTTCAATCCACAGGGCGCCAATAGATTCTCGCCCAGCTGTTTTACTGGTGAGGTCAGCATGCACATCTGGTTTATCCTTTAATCAAGAGCTCTCGTGACGCGGCCTCATTACTAAAGGATTTATGTCTCATGAATATTCAACATTTTGTCATGGCGATCGCCCATCAGACCACCGGATCCAGCGGGGAAACCAAAGGTTGGCACGAGCATCATAAGAAACGGGACTGTAACTGGCTGGACAAAACTGAACCTGCCTCGTTCGCTTTACCCAACCCACCACCTTCTCTCATTAAATCATCGTGGTTTCCATTTCCTTAGATCAGCCTTAAATCCTAACCACCTGACTCAAATAAAACCACCTGAAATAAATCCAACCTTCCATCTTAAAAAGCAACCATTAGACTGAAATCAAACCACCTGCCTTAAATCCAACCACCTGACATAAATCCAACCACCTGCCTAAAATCCAACCACCTGCCTTAAATCCAACCACCTGCCTAAAATCCAACCACCTGACATAAATCCAACCACCTGACATAAATCCAACCACCTGACATAAATCCAACCACCTGCCTAAAATCCAACCATCTGCCATAAATCCAACCACCTGACATAAATCCAACCACCTGCCTAAAATCCAACCATCTGACATAAATCGCCCCACCTGACATAAATCCAACCACCTGCCTAAAATCCAACCACCTGCCTAAAATCCAACCACCTGCCTAAAATCCAACCACCTGACATAAATTAAACCACCTGACATAAATCTAACCACCTGCCTAAAATCCAACCACCTGACATAAATCCAACCATCTGCCATAAATCAAACCACCTGCCTAAAATCCAACCATCTGCCTTAAATTCAAGCATTTACCTTAAATCCAACCACCTGACATAAATCCAACCACCTGCCTAAAATCCAAAAATCCTGCCTTAAATCCAACCACCTGGAACATCTTCAAATAAAACATGTTCTTAACATCAAATAATCCGATGACACTTTGAATTTAATGGATTTCTTTTTTTAATACTTGAAGAACATGTAGCCCGAGGACGAGAGGAAAGGGCCGCGGAGTTGTTCTTTCCGCTCTTTCTGCGGAGACGTCCCCCGCGGAAGGTACTGTTGCTGATCTGCCCCACGGTTGTTAGATCCATCCGTGTTTCTCCTCCTCTATTAGTTTCGTGAACATTTTGTATCCACTGCCAGCTTGCTAGACCTGTCGCAGTCCGAGTAAACATCTCTGAACTAATTTGAATCCAGAGTTCAATACCCACAACGATATTCTTCTTGTTGATGATTGTTTTGTTTTGTTCTGAAATTTGTTTACAATGATTATTCGTCGTGAGAATCTGCTGCTATTATGCATAAATAATTTTTTTTTTTTAAAAAAGGTTAATGGGGATTTTAGCACACAGAAAATTAATCTAAAATATAAAGAGAGAAGAAAAAGAACAAACTATTTAACTCTGGCTTCTGGAATAGTAATCTATATCTTAGCGTGGTACTAGTTAGGCAGCGTGGTACTAGTTAGGCAGCGTGGTACTAGTTAGGCAGCGTGGTACTAGTTAGGCAGCGTGGTACTAGTTAGGCAGCGTGGTACTAGTTAGGCAGCGTGGTACTAGTTAGGCAGCGTGGTACTAGTTAGGCAGCGTGGTACTAGTTAGGCAGCGTGGTACTAGTTAGGCAGCGTGGTACTAGTTAGGCAGCGTGGTACTAGTTAGGCAGCGTGGTACTAGTTAGGCAGCGTGGTACTAGTTAGGCAGCGTGGTACTAGTTAGGCAGCGTGGTACTAGTTAGGCAGCGTGGTACTAGTTAGGCAGCGTGGTACTAGTTAGGCAGCGTGGTACTAGTTAGGCAGCGTGGTACTAGTTAGGCAGCGTGGTACTAGTTAGGCAGCGTGGTACTAGTTAGGCAGCGTGGTACTAGTTAGGCAGCGTGGTACTAGTTAGGTAGCGTGGTACTAGTGAGGCAGCGTGGTACTAGTTAGGCAGCGTGGTACTAGTTAGGTAATAATTTTAGGGACTTTTTTTTCTTCTTTGTTTTTGTTTTGTTTTTGTGGTCACGCAATTGTGACCACAATCCCCTGTTTGACGTCATACGTTAAGTTACAAGACCCTTGAATTCCCCTGTCGGTTTACTGCTACAAAAAA
Organism: Lymnaea stagnalis; assembly: GCA_964033795.1. NCBI lineage: Eukaryota > Metazoa > Mollusca > Gastropoda > Lymnaeidae > Lymnaea > Lymnaea stagnalis. The sequence goes on from CAXITT010000056.1 coordinate 1,054,961, forward strand.
AAAAAAATGGACCTTTGTTTTACCGTAGTTATTGGTCGTTGCTATCGATGTTAACAACTACTGCTTCTGACATCCGGTCACAGTAGGCGTTTGCTGGGGGGGGGGGGGAGGGGGGAGGCTTGGGGGCGAGGGAATGAAAGCTCATCTCTCATAAGCGTTAACCGAAGAGAGAAAGAAAAAAGCCATCCAAACTGCCGATAGCTCAGACTTTTCCCACAGAGGTGAGCGGTTGCGCATGACCGAAATCCTCGGAGCTGAAAGTGCGGCGACAAGGGAGCTCATTCTTCCGTCACATCTACATGCCCTTGTGGAGAGTGTAGACAGTGGTTTCCCCTTCTAACCCCTCTCTCTCTCCCCCCCCCTCCCCCCCCCCCCCCCAAGTTTCATGCACCGTGTTCCACAGTGTAACGCCTGACCGCTTCAGCTCATAGAATTAATAATTGGGTGGTTGAATGAATGGACCTTTTCATTTGTGCTTTCAACAATGATTTTATCCTGGCCACTCAGTGGAAACTAAAACTATGTTATTCCGGAAGAATCGGTGGGGGGAGGGGGGGTGAAAAAAAATGTATATTGTTTTATTTTTGCCAGGACAATTTTATTATTTGACTATGTTTTCAATACGAACAAGAAAAAAACAAAACACTTCCTTTTTATTGGATTATTAGACAAAAAATCTCCATGGAAACAGCATGTTGTTTATTGATGTGTCTAATTCCCGTGTATGTATTAATCCCATTCCGAGCTTGAGGGGCCCTTCTGTTGACAATGGTCGTTGGGGAGCAGGGCTGGTTTGACAAGTGCTCAACTGGAAGAAAACACACACACACACAACAAAAAATGGTCGCACATGCGTGCCAACAGACCGAGTGTCCTCACGCGCGACATGACAACGTGCGCACACAACATGGTGGGGGGAGGAGGGGAGGGCAGGGGAGGAGGGGAGGGAAGGGGAGGAGGGGAGGGAAGGGATGAGGGGAGGGAAGGGAAGGGAGGAGTGAGAGGTCCACCGTTTGCTGACATGACACGATATCCTTGGGTTACAGACAATAGACGACTACAGGCGAGGTCATTACCGATATTGCTCGTGGGAACCGGAGGGTCTGACTGTTAGGGGCGGTAAGTCAGGGGTCGAGGGAAAAAAGGGGGGGGGGGATACGATGAGACAATACACATATGTTAACCACGCTGTACTTATGAACACAATACATTGCGATAATTTATATATTTATATTTTTTTGGTAACATTCTCGAAAAAAAACAACAACACCAGTTCACATCGCAATTGTTTTTACTTGTAAACAGCATACGGTACTGTTGCAAGTTGTTACTGCAAAGTTGGTGCAGAAAGCTGGTCAGCAAGTTGGAACACCCCGTTGGAAAAGCAAGCTGAAACAGTAAGCTGGTACAGCAAGTTGTTTGTAATTGAAAATTGTCAGCTTCCAATCAAGTACAAAAAAATAATGCTTGCAACAGTATAGATCGACATGTACATCGCATGCAGGCGACTTTTTAAACTCAAACTGCTTGGGCAATAGGTTGTATAAAGAAGCCACGTATTATATCATATATACCAAGCACGCCGACAAACCCACCATGATATCTGAAACGATGCACCACACAAATTAAGGCAATTACATCTCTCCCCCCCCCCCCGAACATTTTGCTTCCCAGTGGTTTCAACGTGCCATCGCACTGTCCAACATCTCGCCAAGGGTATACACACAACAGAGGAGAAACGATGCCCCACACAAATTAAGGCAATTACATCTCCCCCCCCCCCCCCGAACATTTTGCTTCCCAGTGGTTTCAACGTGCCATCGCACTGTCCAACATCTCGCCAAGGGTATACACACAACAGAGGCCGGGCCGCCGGGCTTGGAGAGAAAGATTGCATCAACCGGCGCCACAATTTAATTACAGAAATGAGTGTTTCAAGTTAATTTAAAAAAGCGTGCGCTCACGAATGGTCTTTGCACAGTCTGTCTACGCCGCACTCTGTCTATACGATGTCTGTCAATGGCACAGTCTGTCTACGCCGCACTCTGTCTATACGATGTCTGTCAATGGCACAGTCTGTCTACGCCGCACTCTGTCTATACGATGTCTGTCTATGGCACAGTCTGTCTACGCCGCACTCTGTCTATACGATGTCTGTCTATGGCACAGTCTGTCTACGCCGCACTCTGTCTATAGGATGTCTGTAAATTGCACATTCTGTCGACGTGCAGTATGTCGAAGCGCAGTCTGAGGACAGTTTGACTTTGTCAACATTCTGTCTTCTTTAAAATCTGTCTATCTCCAGAATGAGCTCAACGCGCAGGCGGAGGAGATTTTCTATTGCAGTTGCTCTTATCCGAGGGTGCCTGCTACACATCAGAGTGCGAAAGGTCGACTTGGGGGGGGGGGGAAGACCCAGAAAATCAGGTTTGATGAAAAGTGTGCTCAAGTTTTATCAGGGGGGGTGCGGGAAACGTTTTAAAATCAAGAGGTGGGGCGGCACAGAAAATGTTTAAGAACCCCTGGAATACTGTCAGAGGCTGTCTCGTGGAAGATTAAGCAATCTGTCTAATAATTACTTCAGTCTAAAAGAACCAGAGGATAAGACCCAATGTTACCGGGGTAATAATCAAAGTCATTTTTTTTGCGATACTCGCTACCAACTATTTGCGAAATCCCAACACATAACATTCAACTTGTTACATATATAACTGAATGGGGATTCGATATTCAGCATCTCAAAAAAAAAAAATAATAAAAAAATCAATAAAGAAAAAAAAACAACCATCAAAACGAATAAAGTAAGATAATCGACCACGTCATTGAAATGTATATCTAGGAAATGGTTCATCAAACCGTCGCATAAAATCAGATATATTTGATCAGATGTAATTTGATTCGATTTCCGTAAAATAATACACAAATCACTATCACTGCTTTTTTTTTTTTTAAGAATCCGGTCGCATTTAAATTGATTCGTTTTCCGTAAAGTGATACAAAATCACAATCATTGTCTTTGAGAATCCAGCGCTACGCCGTCTCAGATGTTTCAAATGGGCGCCCCAAACAAGACACGACATGGTAACATCGTCTCTTTGAAATGTAAAAGAGAAATATATTTCAGAAGAAAAGCGGTCCTTAAAACAAACTGTTTTTTTTTGTTTTTTTTCAAAGAATAAATAATACCCGAAACGATCAATAGGAGCAACTTTTGTGAAAACTTAGCAAAATATCTTATATGCCAAACCTCTATCTCTCTCTCTCTATCTCTCCCTCTCTCTCTCTCTCTCTATCCCTCTCTCTCTCTCTCGCTCGGTCGCTCTTTCTCTCCCACCACGATTCTCCAAGTCTAGACAGTAACGAGTAACCAGAATGACATGTTTTTAAAAAAAAACGATTTTAAAGTGTCAGAAAACTAACTTTACACTGCATTGAAAACTCCTAGAGAAATGATAATCCCATGAAACATATCAAGTTTGAAAGCCAGTTTTATTTTTGGGGTTCTATTTCTTTAATATGTTAACATCATTGTAAACATACTGACGTGTATGTCAAAATTCGTCTCATTCCCTGTCATCTTGGAAATATTCTCATCAAATGGCTCCCAGAAACCCCTGGAGGTTTCCTCTGGTAATTGTAACCGGAAACTAAGCCACCGCCATATTCCCATTTAATGACAATAAAGGGCCGGGGGTGGGGAAGTTAATAAGGGGCGCGCTAAAGTTCTGTGAAATTAAAACGCCAGAGAGACAAGCAGCTGACACCAGCTTGTGAAGGCGCACCCCGGGCCAATTAATACTGGTCTTTGCGCCCACAAGCGCCCCGGGCCAATTAATACTGGTCATTGTGCCCACCAGCCCCCGGGGCCAATTAATACTGGTCATTGTGCCCACCAGCTCCCAGGGCCAATCAATACTGGTCATTGCGCCCACACGCCCCCTGGGCCAATTAATCCTGGTCATTGTGCCCACCAGCCCCCAGAGCCAATTCATACTGGTCATTGCGCCCACCAGCGCCCCAGGCCAATTACTACTGGTCATTGCGCCCACCAGCCCCCAGGCCCAATTAATACTGGTCATTGTGCCCACCAGCTCCCAGGGCCAATCAATACTGGTCATTGCGCCCACACGCCCCCTGGGCCAATTAATACTGGTCATTGCGCCCACCAGTCCCCGGGGCCAATTAATGCTTGTCATTACGCCCACCATCCTCCGGGGCCAATTAATACTGGTCATTGTGCCCACCAGCTCACGGGGCCAATTCATACTTGTCATTGCGCCCACCACCGCCCCAGGCCAATTAATATTGGTCATTGTGCCCACCAGCCCCCGGGGCCAATTAATACTGGTCATTGCGCCCACATGCCCCTGTGCCAATTAATACTGGTCATCGTGCCAATCAGCCCTCGGAACCAATTAATACTGGTCATTGTGCCCACCAGCCCCCAGGCCAATTAATACTGGTCATTGCGCCCACCACATGTTGGGCCGCAGACCAGACGTACCAAAGTTGCTGATGAAATGCGGCAACGAGATTCTGAGATTTTAGAAGTGTGCATACAGTTACACTGAGATTCAGGTTCCTCTGAGATGCAGGTCCGGTTGAGCTTCAGGTTCCTCTGAGATTAATGTTCCTCCGAGATTCGGATTCCTCCAAATTCAGGTAAATCTGAGATTAAGGTTCTTCTGAGATTCAGGTTCCTCTAACAATCAGGTTTCTCTTAGATTCACGTTCCTTTGACATCCAGATTCGTCTGAGATTCAGGTTCGTCGGTTATTCAGGTTCCTCTGATATTCGGTCCCTCTGATATTCGGGTCCCGCTGACATTCAGGTCCTCTGAGATGTAAGTTTCCTTGAGATTCAGGTTTCTCTGATATTCAGGTCCGTCTGCTCTGGTCCCTCTGATATTCTGGTTCCTCTGATATTCTGGTCCCTCTGATCTTCTGGTCCCTCTGAGATTCATCTTCCTCTGAGATTTAAGTTCCTCTGAGATTTAAGTTCCTCTGAGATTTAAGTTCCTCTGAATTTAAGTTCCTCTGAGATTTAAGTTCCTCTGAGATTTAAGTTCCTCTGAGATTTAAGTTCCTCTGAGATTCAGGTCCTCTGAGATGTAGGTTGCCTTGAGATTCAGGTTTCTATGATATTCAGGTCCGTCTGCTCTGGTCTCTCTGATATTCTGGTTCCTCTGATATTCTGGTCCCTCTGATATTCTGGTCCCTCTGAAATTCATCTTCCTCTGAGATTTAAGTTCCTCTGAGATTTAAGTTCCTCTGAGATTTAAGTTCCTCTGAATTTAAGTTCCTCTGAGATTTAAGTTCCTCTGAGATTTAAGTTCCTCTGAGATTTAAGTTCCTCTGAGATTCAGGTCCTCTGAGATGTAGGTTGCCTTGAGATTCAGGTTTCTATGATATTCAGGTCCGTCTGCTCTGGTCTCTCTGATATTCTGGTTCCTCTGATTTCTGGTCCCTCTGATATTCTGGTCCCTCTGAAATTCATCTTCCTCTGAGATTTAAGTTCCTCTGAGATTTAAGTTCCTCTGAGATTTAAGTTCCTCTGAGATTTAAGTTACTCTGAGAATTAAGTTACGGTGAGATTCAGGTACTCTGATATTCAAGTTCCTCTAAGATTCAGGTACTCTGATATTTAAGTTCCTCTGAGATTCAGGTACTGTGAGATTCAAGTTCCTCTGAGATTCAGGTACTCTGAGATTCAAGTTCCTCTGAGATTCAGGTGACTCAGATCTGTTTATTTTTTGTTTTAAAAAAATGATACCAGTTTGATTGATGTGAAATGTTAAGATACAAAATGACGTACGTTGTGTCTTTGTTTAAACATTTACCTACAAAAATAAAGGACCACCATAAAGAATTGTGGATAGATTAGGCGTAGCCAGGTATCATGCTATCTTTGGAGTTTAAAACGTGGACCAGAACAGTCTTTTAGCCCGACATCGTTATCATTGATATTCCAGGAAATCTCGTTGACCCTTTAGAACCAGGCCATGACTGAAAACCAACGTCAAAACAATGAGAAAAACTCGGGGAGTTGATGCGCCGGGAAAAAAAAAGGAACGTAAGTTCTTCTCGGTTAGTTAGATCTCTGCTGTTGTAACTGTTGCATGGGAGATTTCGGGGCTTGAAATGCCTAGCATTTATTGCGGGGCTAGATTTGGAGGGGGGTAGTGTACATTGTGAGGCTTTCAGAGGCATGTGAGGCATGAGCCATGTGACACTCTTAGAGGTTTCGTATTTTAACGAGTTGAGGCGGGGGGGGGGGGCAGAGTATGCACGATTGTACCTGGATCAGTTGTTATGGTATCAAAAATTCGCCTATCACAACTAAGTGTGCTAATCACAAATCTAATCTTATTAAAACCACCCAATGTAATTTTTTTTTTAAAAAGATAAGCCGTACAAATAAAATAACAGTTACTTTGCTTTGTCCAGATTGTCGGACCCCGTCACTAATTATATTTGACAATAACATGTAAGATAAATAATTGAAGCAGTTTGATTTTATTTTTTTTTACCGCCAAAATCTTTTTTTGTTTACACACGGCCAGATTACAGAAATGGTTTTGCCGTGATATAAAAACCAAATAAACATGAGACTACCCTTGGAAATAACGGGGTGAGAATATTCTTGGAAAAAACCCGGATGAGAATATTCTTAGAAAAAACAGGATGAGAATATTCTTGGAAAAAACCGTAAGGGAATATTCTTGGAAATAACGGGATGAGAATATTCTTGGAAATAACGGGATTGGAATATTCTTGGACATAACGGGCTAAGAACATTCTTGGAAATAACTGGAGGAGAAACGGCTGTGAAAGGAAGCGAGGTGGAATGAAAAGCTTCCCGAGATTGCTTCCAGTCATGCAAGCCCTAGAAACATCATGAAAAAGGCACATTATTGGTTGCATGAAAAAAAAGCAAACAAGAAATAAATAACAAATTTGCTAACTTCTATAATAATACTAAAATGTATGCATATTCATCAACCATTTTCAATAAAACATATCACTGACAGTTTTACTGAGGTGTTTCCATAAAAGCATCGTTGACAGTTTTAGTGAGGTATTTCTCAACAGCAATGTTCTCCATGTGATGAGGGTTGAATTTTATTTAAAGCCCGCCACGTGTCAATTGTGTCTGAGGTTATTGATGGCGACACATTGAGTGTAGATCTTTACGCTAAGGTCTCAAACCAAAAATTTGCGCTTAATCACTGATTGGTAAATCAGTACGTCCTGGACCAAATCCAGACTTTTAGATTAGATTTCCAAAATAATATTGGTTATCTGGTTATATGTATATCAAACTAATTTTTCCTGTAGATTTCATTGTATATACACTAGGAAGTGGATCTTCGGTTGCCCTTAGATTGGCATTTATGAAATTCGAAGTACACACTTCATTGATTGATTTAGAATATATAATACTTTACGATATAATTATGCTTGTACGGCTAGATAATTTTTAATTTAAAAAAACGAACTTATTTTAAGATGATATAATAAATCTCTTGAAACAATATTTGCAATTCAGATACCCCATTCCTTGACAATGTTTACCATTACGGGCGGTCATGTTGAAACTTCAGAATATTTTGTTTGGCAGTCGTATGAATCAAATGCCAAAAAGAAGGAAAGACGAGAAAGAGCCACTGATGTTTATTTGTCCAAGTCTTCATTAAACTTTCTGGCTGTATTTCCAGTTGTGACTTCTTTCACGACCTATATATATATATATATAAGTATGCTCTGCATATCATCATTCAAGCCCGTGCACTTATTATGTCATCGTTGCCCCTTCTTATTTTGCTGTGAGAGGGACCGGACGTCAGTAGTTTAGCACGAAATGACGTTAGTTTTAGATTACCAGCACTTCTGAGAACATGTTCAAGTAGACAATCAAATGGGAAAACCCAAAAATTTCCCCATTTGGGAGTAAGAGAAAACGAAAATGAAAGAACACCCATTAAAGGACCGAGCGGCCATCATTTTATCGATCCGTTCTGATTGGCTAAATTAAACCCTTCATAGCAGTGCACCGAAGACCTAAGTTGGACGGGGGGAGGGGGGGGCGGATCACGCAAGCAAGTAGTCGACGGCGGGAGATTGTGAGCCCATCTACTGGGTGTTAGGGCACGTTTTCACGTGCCGTCATTCGGGTCCCAACATGTACTATTGACCGATCTTTTGTGAATATGGTGGATTGAAGAACCCGAGAGAATCAGGAGTTGATTTCAGCGTTGTCTGCCCTTTCCCTGACTTAATGTTTGCGGCTGGAGTGTTAGCAGCGGAGCAGGGCAGCTGTCAGACATGACTACATCTCAGCTGTCAAACAGGACGTCATCAATTCGATGTTTCCAACACGGGACGTCTAGGCAAACTAATTAAATTCTGAAACTGGCACGAAACTCTTGAGTTGGTTTAGGAATGTGGAACTGGAAGTGTGGTCAAATATTGAGCTGGTAATGTGGAACTGGAAGTGTGGTCAAATATTGAGCTGGTAATGTGGTATCTGGTATTGTAAGGCAGGGCGGTGATGAGGTAGACTAGGATTGTGGATCTGGAAGTGTGGTCAAATATTGAGGTGGTAATGTGGAACATGGAAGGGTGGTCGAATATTGTGGTGGCAATGTTGTATCTGGTATGGCAATGGAGTTATTGCAGATACATATTCTAGGTTGTAAATGTATAATAAAGTATGGTCACTCAAGAGTCTTAGGAATTATGCCCCGCACCCCTGTCCACATTTTCTCTTACCATACTAATTTAAAATATATTTTGAGAAATTTAAATTATTATTAACTTAAGATGGTAAAAGCTAAATAATTCATTAGATATTCATTTATTAATATTCACGATGATGTTATTATTTCAATAAAAAGAATTTAACTATTGATACTTTCCGCCATTCTATTTCGATGTATACCGAATCTATGCGTGAACGAATTTCAAAATATCTAAATCTTCGACCGAAAGTCTTGTTAAGCTTTTGGTTTCGGCTTCGGTTTCGGCCGAAATTCGAAAACTCTTTCGGTCGGTCTCTGGACTAGTGAACACGTTTTTCAAATTGCATCAGAGACCGGTGGACACGTCAGGGACCGGTGGACACGTCAGTGACCGGTGGACACGTCAGGGACCGGTGGACACGTCAGGGACCGGTGGACACGTCAGAGAACGGTGGACACGTCAGGGACCGGTGGACACGTCAGGGACCGGTGGACACGTCAGGGACCGGTGGACACGTTTTAAAATTCCACCAGGGACCAGATGCAGCTTTACTAATTACAATCCTTTGTTGTTTTTTTTGTTTCATTCGACCATAAATATTCATGTTGTCCGGACCGGCTACGTAAGGCTCGTGGACCGGAGACGGCCCGCTGACCACCGTTATAGAAACACTGATTCCTCAACCCGTTCTAATACTTTAAATCTCTTAAATAGGTTTAAAACCTATCAATTCATCTTTCAGTTATACGCGATTTCTTCGTGGCGTTAGATTTTTGAAGGAGATAAGATCAAACCCAGATAGCTTTACTTGTATGGAGGTGCTGGAGGAAATACAGGACGACAACCGATGTCATCGTATGATGTTCAGGAAAACGAGGAGTAGGGATTATAATTTCAAGTTTATCATGTGAGAAAGGTGATCATATTTAAAAGTGTAAATGATGTGACTGCAAGCAGTTAATGCTACACATAACAACCGAATTTTTTAAATTCGCATATATATATATATATATATATATATATATATATATATATATATATATATATATATCTTTTTTTTTTTCTATAT
>CAXITT010000056.1:1065178-1096912 GCA_964033795.1 Lymnaea stagnalis
GCCTCCAACCTGTCAATGCTCTTCTGGGTAAATGGGTCCCAGACTGAAGATGCATAATCTAAAATCGGACGGATAAAGGCTTTATATGCTCTTTCTTTCACACAGGAGTTGCCAATCTTTAGATTTCGCCTTAAGAACCCTAGGGTCTTGTTTGCTTGGTTACATACATTGTTAATATGCTCGTCCCAGCGGACCTCTCTTTGAATGGTAACACCCAGGTACTTTACGGAGGAAGCTGTCTCAAGAATATGGCCATGCAGTTTGTATTGGTAGTGTAGAGGAGTACAACTTCTAGAGATTGATAGTGTCTGGCACTTGGCAGGGTGAAATTCCATGTCCCAGCTCACCTCCCACTCAGCTAACAGATATATATATATATATGGCATTGGTGGCTGTAGGGTATTGATTAATGAATAGAGCTTGGAGAAAGAATGAAAAGTTGTGTAAATAATAAAATCTATAACGTGATAACAACAAGCCCCGCCCGCTAATAAAAAAAAAAATTGTTCAAGTATTCAACTAAGAAAAAAACAACAACATTTTCTTCCTTCTGGACATGTCATTTCAATCACGAGTCTATGTCAATATCAAATCTAATCAGTACGCACGTAGAACAGCAGCGTCCGTTAACTGGCATCAAATTTACCGCCCTTTTGTTATGGTTCGTGGTGCACTCGTTGCCCCCCCCCCCTTTTTCACGACCTGGGTGCAAACAAGAATAACGCTGGCATATCTTGTGTTATGTCCGCCAATCCATGCCCGTGCTAGGCAAATCGATAATCAAACATTTAATCAATCAATTAGTATGGTATATGCACAGCACGAGTTTTCATTTTGGCCAAAAACTCTAGACCCCAACACCTCCACTTCCTCCAAACTCACCACCAACACCCTTTTCAACAATGTATATATATAATAAATTTATAAATTAAAAATTCTACAGACAGATCTGCTGTCTAAAATATTGTAATCAACTTCTCGAGAGGTCCTCAAAATATTATCGATATCTCTAACATACATGGAAGGACACATAGCCTATTGCTGACCCAGGACACATAACCTATGGATGAACCAGGACACATAGCATATTGGTGAACCAGGACACATAGCATATTGGTGAACCAGGACACATATCATATTGGTGAACCAGGACACATATCATAATTGGTGAACCAGGACACATAACCTATGGATGAACCAGGACATATACCGTCCTGATGACATAGGACACATAACCTATTGAGGACACAGGACACGTAAGCTATTGATGACCCAGGACACATAACCCAGTGTTGGACTAGGACACCACCTATCGATGGCACATGACATAGAGCGTAATGATGACCAAAGAAACATAACCTAATGATGACACAGGACACATAACCTAATGATGACCCAGGACACATAACCCAGTGTTGGACTAGGACACCACCTATCGATGGCACATGACATAGAGCGTAATGATGACCAAAGAAACATAACCTAATGATGACACAGGACACATAACCTAATGATGACACAGGACACATAACCTAATGATGACACAGGACACATAACCTAATGATGACACAGGACACATAACCTAATGATGACACAGGACACATAACCTAATGATGACACAGGACACATAACCTAATGATGACACAGGACACATAACCTAATGATGACACAGGACACATAACCTAATGATGACACAGGACACATAACCTAATGATGACACAGGACACATAACCTAATGATGACACAGGACACATAACCTAATGATGACACAGGACACATAACCTAATGATGACACAGGACACATAACCTAATGATGACACAGGACACATAACCTAATGATGACACAGGACACATAACCTAATGATGACACAGGACACATAACCTAATGATGACACAGGACACATAACCTAATGATGACACAGGACACATAACCTAATGATGACACAGGACACATAACCTAATGATGACACAGGACACATAACCTAATGATGACACAGGACACATAACCTAATGATGACACAGGACACATAACCTAATGATGACACAGGACACATAACCTAATGATGACACAGGACACATAACCTAATGATGACACAGGACACATAACCTAATGATGACACAGGACACATAACCTAATGATGACACAGGACACATAACCTAATGATGACACAGGACACATAACCTAATGATGACACAGGACACATAACCTAATGATGACACAGGACACATAACCTAATGATGACACAGGACACATAACCTAATGATGACACAGGACACATAACCTAATGATGACACAGGACACATAACCTAATGATGACACAGGACACATAACCTAATGATGACACAGGACACATAACCTAATGATGACACAGGACACATAACCTAATGATGACACAGGACACATAACCTAATGATGACACAGGACACATAACCTAATNTGTTGTGTGCGAGGACGTGTGGTGTGCGAGGACGTGTGGTGTGCGAGGACGTGTGGTGTGCGAGGACGTGTGGTGTGCGAGGACATATGGTGTGCGAGGACGTGTGGTGTGCGAGGACGTGCGGTGACTGGTTGCTACCACATAGACTACGTGAGGTCACTGGTTGATGATACATAGACTACGTGAGGTGACTGGTTGCTGGAACATAGACTACGTGAGGTGACTGGTTGCTGGTACATAAACTACGTGAGGTGACTGGTTGCAGGTACATAAACTACGTGAGGTGACTGGTTACAGGTACATGGACTTCGTGAGGTGACTGGTTTCAGGTACATAGGCTACGTGAGGTGACTGATTGAAGGTACATAGACTACGTGAGGTGACTGGTTACAAGTACATAAACTACGTGAGGCGACTGGTTGCAGGTACATACACTACGTAAGGTGACTATTTGCGTATAAATATAGTACGAGAGGTGGCTGGTTTCATATACATACAGAACGTGAGGTGAATTTTTTATATACATACAGTACGTGAAGTGACTCGTTGTATGTACATACACTACGTACAATATCATGTAAATAACACGTCGAATCCAGTGCATGCTATCAGGTAAATAAAGATCCATTGCAAAAGCATACATCAAATAAATTGTACTGCACTACGAAAGCATGCATCAAATAAATTTTACTACTTAAAAAGAGCATCGCGACTGGTGAACTGTGCGTCCATACCAAAGCATGCCATCGGGTAAATTACGTGTCAGCACAAGAGTTGTGCCACCTTACAGGTGGATGTAATCAGGTAAATTCTACCCCCTCATGTGTAGGTGCTACATGTTAGTTAAATCACTCTCCCTTAGGGGTCGTTCGCTCGGGGTAGTGGGGGAGTCGGGAATTTGGGGCAGGGGGTAGGGGGTCTGAAAAGGTCATTTTTTGGCGTGATGTAATTTGCGAACGGTATCGGGTGAATTGACCTCTTCTTTAAGAGAAATGTATTAAGAAAATTATCTTTCTTTACAAGAGCACGCTTGGCTGAATAATAACCTTAGTAAGCTATCTGGCAAGTGACGTCAATGTCAATGAAGCATAAGAATATATAGAATCATTGCCACCCCACCCCCTTTCCCCGTCCCGCCCCACTCAGCCATTTCTGTTCACTTCATTACCTGGAGCACCTTACGTAGGTCATGTGATTCTATTGCATGTCGAATCATTTCATCAGTCCTGGATCAATGCAGTTTTTTTTTAAAAATGAAAGTTCAAGGTCATCCATCACCGGACCTCTGGTGAATAAATCAACCCGACACGGCTGCCGTCCAGCAGAGTTCGTCATCAATTAACCCCATTGATCGGAAGTTGTGGAACACTTGGAAGTACAGCCCGCATCAGGGTTGGTTTATACACACAACTGTACACCAGTGGCTTTCGGAGAATTCTTTTTTGTTGTTGGTATTTAATAAAGCTTTAGAAACGTGTTTGATGTAAAAACACACGGCACCGTTGCATTGCTTCCCCTCAATTAAAAACAAATGCCCATGTGTTTTATGATGTCCAATGCCTTTTAAAATATATTTAATAATTGATACGTTTTAAAAACGCATTTGGTTTTGGCAGTTGGCACATGGCTAGTATGCGGCCATACGATGCGGTGCGATGTTAAGTGGGAAATACTAGTTTTGTAGTTAAAGGGCGGGGGGCATCTGATGTTGTGCTCTTTGAAATGAGAAACATTTGCTGCCAGAGCCAGGAGCTAATCTCAGGCTACCGTCGAGGTCGTCAGAAAGTTTGACGGGAGCCTGTTGCAGCAGATCGATCATGTGACTACACCACACCAGCATGTGAAATACGGGGCTACTTTCCGGGGTCATCTGTCGGCATGTTTTTATACTTTGTTTGCAGTCACAGATGATATGTCATCATGTTTCAATGAGTTGCTGCTATCACAGAGAAAGTACTACGGCTGCATCTACCACAGAGAATGTACTACAGTTGCACTTATCACAGAGAATGTACTACAGTTGCACTTACCACAGAGAATGTACCACAGATGACCTTATCACAGAGAATGTACTACTGTTGCACTTATCACAGAGAAAGTACTACGGTTGCATCTATCACAGAGAATGTACTACAGTTGCACTTACCACAGGCAATGTACTACAGTTTCACTTACCGCATAGAATGTACTATTATACTGTTGCACTTGAATTGGGCGAGTCTTGTGGTGTGCTAATGAGGTTTTGCTGTTTCTGTAGGTGCTAACGATGGTCAATATCAATATTCTAAACAATATTTCTTGCCAAGTATCAAACATACGCAGTCAATGTTCTAATTATCTTTCATTATAAAAGCATTACTTTTAAAGTAGGGAGAGGTGTTGATTATAAATTGTATGATGATATTAGCCTTTAAAAAATATTTTTATTGGCAAAACTATACATTCACTCGATTCCATGAATGTTGAGTTAGATACAAGGGAAACTTTAAAAAATGAGAGATATTTTTTTTTAATTAACCATTTAACGGGCGCATACAAATAGTTCAAATTTCATTAATTATTATATCGAAAACGTTTGTGTTTTCTTTAAGAGTGCCACGTTTGTAACAAAGTTTCCTGAATAACAGAGGTTTAAAAAAAATATTTAGCCAATATTTATTAAATTCCCACCAGCTTTTATCCTTTTAATATTAGAATAATAAAGAAACTGCCCCATCTCTTTGCAGGGATTATTTTTAAAAATAATATTTTTTCAAGATGAGAATCTGCCAGAAAGCTAAAATAAAGAAAATGAATTAGCATTTCGATTATCATGCAAATTACTTTTTTTATTGTTTTGTTGATAGACTACTTGTTTTAGAGTAAATAATTATCCCTAATTTGTAAATTTAAAATAAATTCTGTGGAGTTTTGGGGGAAAAAAAAGTATATCTAAATGGCAATGTTCGATTTATCTGAAAAAGTTTAAGTAGTTTAAAATGAAATATAAAATTCAATCGAATGAATATTGACAAATTTCTACTATTTTGTAAACAACTCATGTCTTTTTTTTACATAATAATAAATTTTATATACGATTTATAAAAATGACCAGTTTATTTAACCCATACAAATGCATAGAATTTTCTACTTAACAGTTTTTTTCCTCTTCTTTTTAGACCACGGTAAAACGTGTAAATATTTATCCAAGTTAATGATTTTACGTAAGTTGATTATTATAATTTTTTTTTCCATTAGTGGTTAGCATATAAAATAATGTTAGCAAATGTTTTTTTGTGATGCAATTTTTTTTTTTTTAAATTTCATTTATTAACTATGTAGATAATCCACAAAGAGGTTTTATTTATTTAAAAAAAATAAAAGTCACATACTATTTTTGTTACATAAAAACTATTTGCATAACACAATTACGTCAAACAGAGTTGTCACTCAACTTTTCAAGGCCCCTTTTTGGTATTGTCCTCCCCCCCCCCCAACCTTGCATTGAAAGATGATTAATAAGGCAATATCCACATCACATCTGTAAGCCCTAAAACATCCGAGGCCCACTGCAGTTGTAAGGATTGCTGAGCTCACGCGGCGATCTTTCTAAGGTTAAGTGACAACTACATTTTTAAAACTAGCATCTCTTCCGTTACTCTCCAAGTGTACAATTTTGCAAAACTTAATTTGAAGTACTTGCTAAACATGTATTACTTGATTTTTAAGTTACCGTATAAAAAAATTGACATGGGAGTATAAATATGTAATAAAAGATATTAATCTATGGAAAATGCATACTCGCAAGGGCGACTCAATTGGAATGTATTTAGTTCATGTGGGGCTGAAGCGAACAAGAGGTATTCATAACTATGGCTAAATTTATCCCTTTGCAAGGGAAAGTCTCAAATCCCCCCTCAAAATTGCCTGAAAGAAATGCCAATATATTAATAGTACTGAGGAAAACAAAACAAAAAAGGCTGCCATAGGTGACGCGTGAACCAAGGTAATTATTTGTTCTGGATGGGGAGGCGACTATTGTATTAATCAATAAAGAGTTACTGGTATGGTGTAGGACTGTCGGTAGGACTATTGTTTAAGGGCCGTTTAGGACTTCTCGTAGGACTATTGTTTAAGGGCCGTGTAGGACTGTCGGTAGGACTATTGTTTAAGGGCCGTGTAGGACTGTCGGTAGGACTATTGTTTAAGGGCCGTGTAGGACTGTCGGTAGGACTATTGTTTAAGGGCCGTGTAGGACTGTCGGTAGGTCTATTGTTTAAGGGCCGTGAAGGACTGTCGGTAGGTCTATTGTTTAAGGGCCGTGAAGGACTGTCGGTAGGACTATTGTTTAAGGGCCGGAGTAACTCCTTTTTTTTAAATGACTCTTGGATCCACCGGGTATTTTCTCATAATGTCTGGATCCGGGTTAAAAAAAACAAACTTTACCCGGTTAAGTACTGGCACCTTTTTCAACAGGTAAAATGTTGTTGATTTTTTTCAAATGTACTTTTTCTTGATGCAAATGATATCAAACCAATTGATATCCCCCCCCCCCCAACCGTTTCCGTATAAGACTGTACTCAACTAGAAAGGTCTCATTGATGCTTCCTCGTGTGATGGAAAGAAAACATTGATCACTGGCGACATCCAGGGCGCGATGCCCGTCAAGTTGTCAACTAGGGACCGGTTTATTTCTGACAGCCGGCTGGGTAATGTTTAGAGGGGTGTTTAACATTGTCCAACACCGGGTGTTCTCAAATGTCATGTGACGATGACACGCCATACCGACACCTTCACGTGTTACGTCCAGATCTTGTTATTAATCTTCCTCTTTGACCTCACTGTGTCTCCAATCGTGTCCCAGGTGTGCCTCCATTCATGTCCTAGCTGTTTCTCCAGTCATGTCCTAGCTGTGTCTCTAGTCGTGTACCAACTGTTTCTCCAGTCGGGTCCCAGCTGTGTCTCCAGTCATGTCCTAACTGTGTCTCCAGTCGTGTCCTAGCTGTGTCTCCAGTCGTGTCCTAGCTGTGTCTCCAGTCATGTCCTAGCTGTGTCTCCAGTCGTGTCCTAGCCAGTCTCATACGTGTCACAGCTGTGTCTCTAGTCGTGTCCTAGCTGTGTCACCAAGCATGTCTTAGCTTTGTTTTCCGTCGTGTCCTATCTGTATCTTCAGTCATGTCCTATGTGTGTCTCCAGTCGTGCCCTAGCGGTGTCTGCCCACAAACGATACTAAGCCCACAATGACCTCATTCCGTGCCAACATTGCCCTTTAGGTGTGTCCAAACTTGGCTCAGCCGCGGGCTTGTTCCAGCCCTTGATCAAAAGATCGAAGCAGCTTGTCAGTAACCTTTGCAAGAGGTCAGACCTGGCGTGGGATTGTTAGGGGCACCAGTGGTCCTTACTAGAAGCAGGCCGTTAGTAAACTTTTCCCTGGTCAGACCTGGCCCGGGACTGTAAGGGTGCAGAAGTGGTCCATGCATCCCTGCTAAAAGTAACCAGAATATATGGAATAGAGATGCACAGATGGTTGTACAACTACAGATGCACAGATATCAAAGAACTACAGATGCACAGATGGTCATACAACTAAAGATACACAGATGAGCATACGGCTATAAATGCGCAGATGGTCATATAACTGCAGATGCACTGATGGCCATACAACCACAGATACACAGACGGCGATACAACCACACATGCACTGATGGATAAACAACCACATATACACAGATGGCCATAAACACCATGGCCAGGAAAGTCCATCACAGACAATGACCTAATGTCATCTCCTGAGGCTGTCCACGGGAAAGGTTAGTTAGTTAGTTTCCCATACAGATTGGTCAGTCTCGAGTATACATTCACTGTCCACTCTCGGAGACCAATCATGGCAGTCCGGGCCAACAACGTCTGTGTTGAAGCAATGACTCATCGCTCAATTCCACAGTGTATTATATCCAAATTATAGAAGTCACTTACATAGAACTTAATGGCCATTAATTTAAGAAATTCCAAATTGTCTTTGTTTTACCACCACAGAACCGTGCCTTCGGAACATAAGAACATTTGGTATATCTATTTATTGCACAAAAACGTCACAAATGCTTATCAGACAGATGTAGTGGTATCTCCGTCAACCTTTGATTTATAGCGACCTTTATATCTTTTAGAAAAGTACGAGTAAAACTAAAATGTGTTTGATCCAAGCATCTCTTGTGGGCGTTGGCACACAGTGCACAATGTTATGATCACAGGAAGCTGTGTGTTTTCTTGAAAGGGTTGTCGTGGTTACCAAGTGTAACGAGGTCAATTGGTGTAGCTAAAATTAACCCCAGCCGTCACGTGAGTACTTATTTTTAAATCCTTTATATATATACTTCGCTTCTTGTTTGTGGTTGGCTGGCTGGCTGGTTGGCTGGCTGATCGGCTGGCTGGTTGGCTGGCTGTTTGGCTGGCTGGGTGGTAAAATCTTCGGACGGCTAATTTTCCCACTTCACGGCAGGCTTTCGAGCTGAAACTTGGCACATAGACTTGTTGCCGAAGACAACACATTCTTTCAAATTTTCAGCCCCAACCCCATCCCATAAAAATCTTCCTGTTTTTCAAGGGGAAGATAAAATGAAATGCCCGATGACGGCGCTAAATGAGATTCTTAAACTAAAAAAAAAAAAAAAAACAACAACAAAAGGAGGGGGGGGGGGTATTTTCTGAAAAAGTTGGTGAAATTAATCTCCTGTGTTAAAGCTGGTGGGTCATTAGAATATTAATATGGTTCAGGGGCGTGGGTAAAAATGTGCGAACCTGGGGGGGGGGATGGGGGTTGGTGGGTGGGGGATGAGGGGGAAGGAAGCACTAATTAGGATGCTTTTAAAGTGCGTTAATTGAATGCATGTTTTGTCAAAATCAAATCTCAACCCCCCCCCCTCCACCTGCTCTATGTTAAATTTTATCAAGGATTTATACGAAAAAACTTTGTTTAATAGGGGTCGTTTCATTGGAACTCTGAACAAAGTGTGTTTTTTTTTTTTTTTTTTAAATTTTTATTTTTTTTTTTTTTGGCCACCTACACTTCGAAGCTAACAAAGCAGAGTTTATAAATATTCAAATTGCAAGAGAAAGCTTTTTCGGAAATATGTTTTGTTTTTTTTTTTTTTTTTTTTTTAAATTATTATTTTTTTTGTTTTTGGCCACCTACACTTCGAAGCTAACAAAGCAGAGTTTATAAATATGCAAATTGCAAGAGAAAGCTGTTGCAGAAATATGTTTTGTTTTTCTTATTGTTAAAGTAGAAACCTTTATACCACATTTTATTCCACCAAGTCAAAGTATGAGACAAAGAAAGATATCCGAATTTGTCAATCTAAACCTGTCAAACCGTTTCCAGCTAGGCTATAACTAGATGTGTAAGCCAATAGCAGTTTACCAAATGAGGCATACAGAATTATGACTTGGGAAAAAATAATTAAATAATTTAGATAGATTATTTCAAATCAAGTCCTAAAATAACTTCGATTGTCCTTTTATTACAAGTAGCAAATAAACACTTTGGGGTATATATATATATATAAATGGGAAAATAGTTTTTACGACATTGCAAATATTTGTCCAAATTAAGACTAATTATTTTTTTTTTTTACCAATTTTATAAAGCTCTTATCAGAATCTCGAATGAATAAAATGTTGAGCGTTCGAACATAAATTTAGACTCCCTGAAAGAGCCCTTTAAGACAATCGTGTTAGCCACTTGTCAATCATGTTTGTAACAACGCGGCCCTGGGACTTCTCATAGTCCATTAGTGTGTTGTCTGGACGCCCCATAGACTGGACCCCAAACCATCAAGGGTGCATAGATCGGGAGGGAGAATTCATTAAACCATCGAGCCGGCCATCGCGACGGCGAGCTTAGGGAAAGGTCAACCAAAACATTCACTTCCCGACCACTGACGGCCTGATCGGCAATCCATTACCTTACATTTAAGCCATCACCTCCAGACAACGTCTGTTGTGTCAACTTATGGGATTTAATCTCTGCCTGGGTTTAGCGTCCGGCGGAAACTCCGTTTTAACGACCTCTGGATCGCATGATGGGAGGTTTGGGGGGGGGGGGGGGGGGACGCGCTGGGAAGTTCCATCGGATAAAATGTACTCACACATCAGATGAAATAATGTGAAATGAAATTAAATCTGAGATGTTAAAATAGAGCACATGAAGGTGGGTAGACAATATTTTATAGTTATGCAGAAGAGTCCTACTGTGAATTTTAAAGAATTTGGGGGGGGGGATTTTTTTTAAACTGACCTTCATCCATCCATCCATGTGGCGCTACAGCCCATGTAGGACTTTGGCCTGCCTCACCCTACCCTTCCATTTAGACCAGCCATCCATCCATGTGGCGCTACATCCCATGTAGGACTTTGGCCTGCCTCACCCTACCCTTCCACTCAGACCTTAGTAATGGTTTTCTTTTCCATGCTTGGATTCCCAGCTGTTGTAGATCTTTATCCACATCATCCATCCATCTAAGCCTGAGTCTGCCTTTGAGCCGTTTTTCCCTGGGGTTTTCGTGGTACATCCTCTTCACTCATCTCTTATTTGGCATTCACTCTAAGTGTCCCGCCCAGCGTAACCTGCCCTTTTTTATTTTTGCAACTGGCGTGGCATCATAAGTACAGACTGTACAATTTCTGATTGCTTCACATTCTCCAGCCATATACACCCTTTGGTGGTACGAATATTTTCCGGAGAACTTTTCTGTCGATATTGTTAGAAACTGACCTCCAGCTGCTAGTAAATAGTTGATCTATTTTAAATGCAAACAGCGCACACTACAGTTAACAAAACTAATTCCACGTTAAACCTTGGACATGTCAATGTGTTTCTGTGCCTAGCTGTTGAGTCCAAGCCAGATATTTGACTATAAAATATGTCATTTAAATGTAAAACAAAACAAAAAAAGAAATTAAGCAACACTTTTCGTCTATAACTTGCAACCAAAAAGAATATTCAAGGCATAATAGTGTGTGGTTTTTTTTAAATTGATGTTACTTTTTAGAACCTGTATGGTTTTTCCGGGGAATATCTTGCATTTTTCTTTTAATTGGCATGATCACAGGACGAATTCATAAGGCCTTGGATTATGAGGTGGTAACCTAGACACACAAAAAATCGCCTCTGACCACGCACCTGGATAGCCCCAAGCGAACACCATATATGGATGATACAGCTTGGCACCAGTGACGTCGCAGGAGTTGTCGGAATTTCTTCATTGTATTTAGTGTCTCCGCCTACGGGACGCCTTCTCCGGATTGTTTGCTTCAGAGTTACCTTCTCTTAGAAGAGTTGCCAATCCAGTGGCAACGGGTCCCATCCACCCGGGGAGTTGGTGTCGTTTCTGCTAGACCAGCAGGCTTGAGATTTGGGATTCACTTCTGAGATAACACCACTCGACCACTCCACCACTCGACCACTCGACCACCCAGGCACATTGGATATTTGATTCGTATTTTAATATGAGATGTATTACAGTTGATGCCATTGATGTCGTGAATTCAAATCTTCAAATTTCGACCAAGACATATAACACAACTATCTCACTACATTTCGAGTGAGAGATATAATTGAAGACAGGCAAGACGTTGATTAATATAATAAGTTGATGAGACTAAGTTGGCTTGACGGAAGTGGTCTATATCGACCCCAGGGGTCGACGACAACTTGGAAGAGGGCCATGTCAGCGGGAAAATAATGTGGGGTCCATGAAATGAAAATGGGGGTCAACGATAGTGGATCTCGTTTAAGCAGGTCGTGACTTCTATTTTGGCATTCCATGAATGGAATAATCCACATACACAGATAGTACCTATTTACTTACATAATATTACCATATGATATAAAGACATATATCTTCCTACATAAATTATACAAGTAACTATCAAGTAAACATTTTAAAACCATAAATGTTCATGTCACGTGACGAAGCATCATATTAAATTTTAGCTATTAGATATATTTTCGGAAATATTAAACTGTTTAAGAATTATTCTAAACGCCCAGTTTGCCGCAGCACCGCCCGCGTAGATTTTTATTTTCTCTGCGTGTAAAGTTTTATTTTGTAGTATCATTCCGCAGTAAAATGTACCCTGTGTCAACTCTTTAGCTAGCTGGACCTCCAACGGTGTCAACTCTTTAGCTAGCTAGACCTCCAACGGTGTCAACTCTTTAGCTAGCTAGACCTCCAACGGTGTCAACTCTTTAGCTAGCTAGACCTCCAACGGTGTCAACTCTTTAGCTAGCTAGACCTCCAACTGTGTCAACTCTTTAGCTAGCTAGACCTCCAACTGTGTCAACTCTTTAGCTAGCTAGACCTCCAACTGTGTCAACTCTTTAGCTAGCTAGACCTCCAACTGTGTCAACTCTATAGCCAGCTAGACCTCCAACTGTGTCAACTCTTTAGCTAGCTAGACCTCCAACTGTGTCAACTCTTTAGCTAGCTAGACCTCCAACTGTGTCAACTCTTTAGCTAGCTAGACCTCCAACTGTTTCAACTCTTTAGCTAGCTAGACCTCCAACTGTGTCAACTCTTTAGCTAGCTAGACCTCCAACTGTGTCAACTCTATAGCCAGCTAGACCTCCAACTGTGTCAACTTTTTAGCTAGCTAGACCTCCAACTGTGTCAACTCTTTAGCTAGCTAGACCTCCAACTGTGTCAACTCTTTAGCCAGCTAGACCTCCAACTGTGTCAACTCTTTAGCTAGCTAGACCTCCAACTGTGTCAACTCTATAGCCAGCTAGACCTCCAACTGTGTCAACTCTTTAGCCAGCTAGACCTCCATCTGTGTCAACTCTTTAGCTAGCTAGACCTCTAACGGTGTCAACTCTTTAGCTAGCTAGACCTCCAACTGTGTCAACTCTTTAGCCAGCTAGACGTCCAACTGTGTCAACTCTTTAGCTAGCTAGACCTCCCACTTTACCTGCGCCCAAGATCACGGAGATTTGTTGTTTGGTTTTTACGTGAAAACGTGGCAAACAGATCGACGATACACCTCTACGGTTTTGTATACATAATTACGCAATTATAATATTAGTAGCGAGGTAGGGATCTTATATTGCACTATTTTATTCCATTTACATATCGATTAAGTTAAATTAGTATATTTCATCAAATTGTGTAAGCTGTAGACATTTGCTGTGTGGTAGCAATACAATTTGAACTGGTAAAAAGAAAATTTAATGAAGAGTATAACATACATTGCGTGTTCAACCGATTTGTTTAATAATTTTAATATGGTTAACTTGCAGTTAACAATCTGACAGTCTGAATTTGATTAAAACAAAGTCCATAATTTTAACGTTTCTTGCCAGAATGGAGCTAATGAAGCAAAAGTTTCGTCGGTGCGAATTTTCCCAGCTCATCAACTGCCAGGAAGACGACATTTCAACCCACGTTCAACATTTAAATACCTTCTATTCAGATTTTTAAAATAGGTTTGAAAATGTTTTGACTATGGTAATACCACAGTGGATAATCAATCCATATTATGGTGACATTGAAGGAACCGATGTCATATTACAAGAGGAACTGATCGGAATACGCACTAACGAAGAACTTAAGGAACAGCTTAGATACGGACATCAGCAATTCTGGGCTTCAAAAAGACATACCTGTTACTCATCCCGTGTTATGGATTATCGCGAGAAAGTTTTTAATGGCTTCTCCATCCTGATACCTAGCGAAAGGGATTTCAGCGCAGTTACCAATCTCCTAACAAAAAAAAACAAAAAACAAAAACAAAAAAAAAGAAACAAACTGGATTTCATTAACCGAGAAGATTTGAGATTAAAGCTAACTAAATGGATGCCAAATGTTGAAAACTTATTATTAAAGCATCAGGTTCATCCCTCCCACAAAGAGCATTTTTTTTTTTTTTTTGCTTGGTTATTTTATGTAACAGAGAGTAAATTTTAATTTGGTTCGTTTTAATTTGGTTCGTTTTAATTTGGTACTATTTAATTTGGTTCGTTTTAATTTGGTTCGTTTTAATTTGGTTCGTTTTAATTTGGTTCGTTTTAATTTGGTTCGTTTTAATTTGAATTTTATGACTATTATTAAATAAATGTATAAAACCTAAAATGTTTTTTTTTTTTAAAACTGTTTCACACAACACTTCGCTACCGTTATCAATTTAAATCTTTCAAAGTGAGTAGCACTACACTGGCTGTCAAAAATGCATTTAAAGTTAATGAATTTGCAAAATATCAATATCAGTTAAGCAGGGGGGTCTACCCAAAACCGAAAAACATGGCAAGTGGTCTACGAGATAGAAAAGTTTGGGGACCTCTGGTCTCAAGAAATACAGAGACAAGAAATGTCAGACCGGCAGATAAAGGGTTCTCACAACTATTAAATACGTTATAGGTCAGAGGTAAAAGGAAATCGTAGGCCGGTATCTGTGATATGACTGTGTGCTTGCTATTGGCCGGTATCTGTGATATGATTGTGTGCTTGAAATCGTAGGCCTGTCTCTGTGATATGACTGTGTATTTGCTATTGACCGGTCTCTGTGATATGACTGTGTGCTTGCTATTGACCGGTCTCTGTGATATGACTGTGTGCTTGCTATTGGCCGGTCTCTGTGATATGACTGTGTGCTTGCTATTGGCCGGTCTCTGTGATATGACTGTGTGCTTGCTATTGACCGGTCTCTGTGATATGACTGTATGCTTTCTATTGGCCAGTCTCTGTGATATGACTGTGTGCTTGAAATCGTAGGCCGGTCTCTGTGATATGACTGTGTGCTTGCTATTGGCCGGTATCTGTGATATGCCTGTGTGCTTGCTTTTGACCGGTCTCTGTGATATGACTGTATGCTTTCTATTGGCCGGTCTCTGTGATATGACTGTGTGCTTGAAATCGTAGGCCGGTATCTGTGATAAGACAGTGTGCTTGCTATTGGCCGGTCTCTGTGATATGACTGTGTGCTTGCTATTGACCGGTCTCTGTGATATGACTGTGTGCTTGCAATTGACCGGTCTCTGTGATATGACTGTGTGCTTGCTATTGACCGGTCTCTGTGATATGACTGTGTGCTTGCAATTGACCGGTCTCTGTGATATGACTGTGTGCTTGCAATTGACCGGTCTCTGTGATATGCCTGTGTGCTTGCTATTGACCGGTCTCTCTGATATGACTGTATGCTTTCTATTGGCCGGTCTCTGTGATATGACTGTGTGCTTGAAATCGTAGGCCGGTCTCTGTGATATGACTGTGTGCTTGCTATTGGCCGGTATCTGTGATATGCCTGTGTGCTTGCTATTGACCGGTCTCTGTGATATGACTGTATGCTTTCTATTGGCCGGTCTCTGTGATATGACTGTGTGCTTGAAATCGTAGGCCGGTGTCTGTGATGTGACTGTGTGCTTGCTATTGGCCGGTATCTGTGATATGACTGCGTATTTGCTGTTGGCCGGTATCTGTGATATGACCGTGTGCTTGCTGTTGGCCGTATCTGTGATATGACTGCGTATTTGCTGTTGGCCAGTATCTGTGATATGACCGTGTGCTTGCTGTTGGCCAGCATCTGTGATATGACCGTGTGCTTGCTGTTGGCCGTATCTGTGATATGACTGCGTATTTGCTGTTGGCCAGTATCTGTGATATGACCGTGTGCTTAGGACGTTTAGGGACAAAACCCGATCGATCAACTGTTGTATGTACAGACATGCGATGACCAATGGGACAAGACATGCGATGACCAATGGGACAAGACATGCGATGACCAATGGGACAAGACATGCGATGACCAATGGGACAAGCCATGCGATGACCAATGGGACAAGACATGCGATGACCAATGGGACAAGACATGCGATGACCAATGGGACAAGACATGCGATGACCAATGGGACAAGACATGCGATGACCAATGGGACAAGACATGCGATGACCAATGGGACAAGACATGCGATGACCAATGGGACAAGACATGCGATGACCAATGGGACAAGACATGCGATGACCAATGGGACAAGACATGCGATGACCAATGGGACTGGCGTTGTATCTGCTAATACGTTTTAATACGACTCTTAAGCTTGTACGTGGTTTTATATTAATGAATATGTTTTCTTCTGTATACGTGGTACCTTCGTCATCATATGTGATGCAAATCTACTTCATGCGTGGTACAAATCTACTTCATTGCGTGGTACAAATCTACTTCATGCGTGGTACAAATCTACTTCATGCGTGGTACAAATCTACTTCATTGCGTGGTACAAATCTACTTCATTGTGTGGTACAAATCTACTTCATGCGTGGTACATATCTACTTCATGCGTGGTACATATCTACTTCATGTGTGGTACAAATCTTCGTAGTTGGTATTTCCCTTTTTCAATTTTTTTAGCTCTCAATAGTTCAATATCTTTAAGAGACTGTAGGGGCCAAGCTTCATGCGTTCATGTGTAGTACCAGAGTACTTCATGCGTTCATGTGTAGTACCAGAGTACTTCATGCGTTCATGTGTAGTACCAGAGTACTTCATGCGTTCATGTGTAGTACCAGAGTACTTCATGCGTTCATGTGTAGTACCAGAGTACTTCATGCGTTCATGTGTAGTACCAGAGTACTTCATGCGTTCATGTGTAGTACCAGAGTACTTCATGCGTTCATGTGTAGTACCAGAGTACTTCATGCGTTCATGGGGTGGTACCATAGGCGTGAAATGAGGCCAGGTGTACAACTGTTTGACGAATCTATAAAATATTACTTACCGTCCCCAGATACGAAACTTCAGGATACCCTATTTCGGGAAATTAGTGACGTACGGAGCTCAAATCAAGTGTTAAAACCCAGTCAGGTTTTTACATGGTTTTACATGAATTGTTACGTTTAAATTTCACGAAGTTAGTATTCACCATTTGACAGATTTTGAGACCAGTTGTGTAGACAGAGGTGTGAGTTGTTGTTGGTCCGTTTTCCTTATAAAGAGGGTTGGCATTTTCGGTCAGTTATACAGACTTTTTTTCGTGGAAAAGTGTGTGGGGCCCATCGCGGGCTGCTGTAACCCTAGCTACGCCACTGTAAGCGACTGATAAAACATTTCCTTTTATGGACATTATAGCATTGGCTGTCATAACTTAATGTAACGGGATTTTGTTTAAATCGATCAATTGACATCTTGCTTGATAAATAGAAGTTGTTGTTTTTTTCCACTTAAGGCATGGGCTAGTTTTGTGTGACTTGGGCATCAACAGCTTGTTTCAGACGGAGGGTACCACATATATCAACTCATCCCAACGTGATAAAGTCCCCCCCCCCCACCTCTGCGATACACAAGATAATCTCCCTTGCTGAATTAGTAACTCGTTGGCTGTAGCAGGCATGTCTTCTGGATGCGGCGAGCAGCGCGCTGTCAAGGTCGTTCAAATATTCATGTTAGGCTCTCCGCCTGTTGTCTCGTGAAAACTTATGGTAAGCCTGACGCACTATTGCCGGACCGGTCTATGGTTTTAAACACGAGTTAGTGCTGGTCTTGAGGTGCTGACTCGACGTTGAGTCTTGACTTTGGCGTCGCTGAGTCAGATTGAACGCTCCGGAGATACACTAGGATAATACAGCCAAGTCTAGAAGATGATACTTCGTTCAGACTTTAAGGATACTTCTTAATGTGTGCACACGGCGTCATTGGTAGGCTCAACATTTGTGAACTCGACTGACACCCGCGGTTTAATTTAGACTGACATCACTGGTCTAATCTAGATAGACACCACTGGCATACTCTATGCAGTCTGATCGAGACAAACACAACAAATCTATTCTAGACAGACACAAGCAGTCTAATCTAGACAAACACAACCAGACTAATCTAGACAGACACCACAAGTCCCACCTAGACAGACACCACCGGTCTTATCTAGACAGACACCACCAGTCTAATCTAGACAGGTGCCAGCAGTCTAATCCAGACAGGCACCATCAGACTAATCTAGACAGGCACCACCAGTCTAATCTAGACCAAAAAGCTAGTTACCTCCAAGCGCTAACAAGTCTCTGTGGACAGTGTCCCACATATCCAGCGGGCGCCAAGAACTGCATCAAATACCGTGGACGGTGTGTGTGTGTGTGTGTCTGCGCTTGTCTATGCTGGTCTACATGCTGGTTTTATAAATAAATAACATTGTGATCGCGGCTTCTTGACACATCCACAATCCAGGGGATGTAAGCGAACAGTGGCAAGCAATCCTCTTGTCGTGTCAAGTGGATATCACAAATATTGCACGTTAAGGAAACACTAAAACGCGCCATACAGTGGTCATAGAGATTGCGTTTAGAAAATAAAAAGTCTATTACTTTTTTTTTCTTTTGGGGGGGTGGGCAGTTGGCACTACGACGATCCTCAGACTACGGCACTACGACGATACTGAGGAAACTACGGTTTCCTGGCACAGCTTGTATGTTGATTGTAAACCAGCAACCCCCCCAACCCCCCCCCCCCGCGGTCCGCCAATGGATCAAACTATTCTATGGAGCTTGACACTACGTTTATGAGAGCTGAAAAATTACTATTACACTAACCCAGGGGTAAACTGGTCTGTATTACGCTCTTCTCTGATGATGGTAACTTTCAACCCTTTTTTAAGGAATAAAATAAATTTGAAAGGCATTAAGCAATAAACGATTTTATATTTAAAACGTGTTCGGATGTCCGCAGGGTCTCACGCCAATTCGTTTGATTGACGACATTCACATACGTGAAGGTAAAAGTTCTCAAATTAAGGAAAAAAAATCCACGTTTTAGATATTTTCATTTAATTCCATGTTAATCTAAACCTAATCAAATCAAGACGGCAAAAATAAAAATTAAAAAAGGTATTAAACCAATTAGAGAAGCTGCAATAGAACAATACATTCTAAACAGAAAGCAATTAATAAAAAACAAATACTGGGTTTTTTTTCATCTTTTTTTTTTAACGAAATAAATACATTTTAAAAATTGGTTGAGAGAGAGAGCCAACAGTCCTACGCTTGTAATAGGCAGTCGTGTCCCTTTATAACACGGCATGATGTATGTATTGGCACTTCCTGTTACGCGCCTCAGAGTCCTTGCGTTGTATCCGTTGCCACGGACGACCACGTGTAAATAAAGAGTTTTCAATGTATTACTTTGTAATA
Source organism: Lymnaea stagnalis (assembly GCA_964033795.1). Taxonomy (NCBI): domain Eukaryota; kingdom Metazoa; phylum Mollusca; class Gastropoda; family Lymnaeidae; genus Lymnaea; species Lymnaea stagnalis. The sequence goes on from CAXITT010000056.1 coordinate 1,084,767, forward strand.
TAAGGTCGATGATGCATTGGCCGTGAGATGCAGCATTTGGTGACTGGGCGGCTATTTTCATTTATAACAAATAGAAATCTTTTTTTTGTTTTTCCGTGTCGACGATTTCGTAACCCAATAGCTTTGTGTGGATACTGCTGACTTGCTGGACCGGGTGACGCATCGGAGTAAATACAAGTGATGGAAGAACAGCTTGTCTGGCTAGTAGATAATCCTAGCAACAACAAAAAAAAGTGGAAAGACAGCGTGTGGTGTCCCATGGTGCAATGGATGGTAGATAATCCTAGCTTGTGGTGTCCCAGGGTGCAATGGATGGTAGATAATCCTAGTTTTTGGTGTCCCAGGGTGCAATGGATGGTAGATAATCCTAGCTTGTGGTGTCCCAGGGTGCAATGGATGGTAGATAATCCTAGCTTGTGGTGTCCCAGGGTGCAATGGATGGTAGATAATCCTGGTTTTTGGTGTCCCAGGGTGCAATGGATGGTAGATAATCCTAGCTTGTGGTGTCCCAAGGTGCAATGGGTGGTAGATAATCCTAGCAATACTAGTTGAAGGACAGCTTTTGTCGCAGGGAAAAAGGGGGGGGGGCAATGGTGGTTGGTAGATCATCCTAGCAACAAAACGTGGAAGAACAGCTGATGCCCCAGACGCGATGGCTAATAGATCATCCTAGCAACAAAGGTGGGAGAACAGCTGGTGCCCGGAGGCGATGGCTAATAGATCATCCTAGCAACAATGGTGGAAGAACAGTGGTGCTCCGGAGGCGATGGCTAATAGATCATCCTAGCAACAATGGTGGAAGAACAGTGGTGCTCCGGAGGCGATGGCTAATAGATCATACTAGCAACAAAGGATGAAGAACAGTGGTGCTCCGGAGGCGATGGCTAATAGATCATACTAGCAACAAAGGATGAAGAACAGCTGGCGCCCCGGAGGCGATGGCTAATAGATGATCCTAGCAACAAAGGTGGAAGAACAGCTGGTGCCCCGGAGGCGATGGCTAATAGATGATCCTAGCAACAAAGGTGGAAGAACAGCTGGTGCCCCGGAGGCGATTGCTAATAGATCATCCTAGCAACAAAGGTGGAAGAACAGCTGGTGCCCCGGAGGCGATTGCTAATAGATCATACTAGCAACAAAGGTGGAAGAACAGCTGGTGCCCGGAGGCGATGGCTAATAGATCATCCTAGCAACAAAGGTGAAAGAACAGCTGGTGCCCCGGAGGCGATGGCTAATAGATGATCCTAGCAACAAAGGTGGAAGAACAGCTGGTGCCCTGGAGGCGATGGCTAATAGATCATACTAGCAACAAAGGATGAAGAACAGCTGGTGCCCGGAGGCGATGGCTAATAGATGATCCTAGCAACAAAGGTGGAAGAACAGGTGGTGCCCCGGAGGCGATGGCTAATAGATCATCCTAGCAACAAAGGTGGAAGAACAGTGGTGCCCCGGATGCGATGGCTAATAGATTATACTAGCAACAAAGGTGGAAGAACAGTGGTGCCCCTGAGGCGATGGCTAATAGATCATACTAGCAACAAAGGTGGAAGAACAGCTTGCGCCCCGGAGGCGCTGGCTAATAGATCATCCTAGCAACAAAGGCGGAAGAACAGCTTGTGTCCCGGAGGCGATGGCTAATAGCAACACGAGTGGTCAGTAGTTGGGAGGAAGAACAAACAAACAAACAGCCTAAAGGTTCTTAACATATTTGGTTTCAAGCACAAGAAAACCATTTCATGCTTCTGTACAGGCAGGGTTGTAGGAAATGTAGGAAAGGGAATGCGGACGGGGGGTGGGGAGGGGGGGGTGGGTGGGTTGGTTCGCCACCAGGCATGACTTTTGTTCTTTATATGAAGGAGCGGTATTTTCGGCCCACTTTAACGGCGTTTTCGGTAAGGAGGTTTCCATTTGTACTGTCTCGCCCCGGCGGTACTAACCCTAGCTCCGCTAAGGGTTTGTACTTCCATAATGCGTTGTGCATACTAGATATCCTATTGCGATTATGTATCTTAACTTTCATTCTTGAAGTACTTAGGAAAAAAAACGGGTTTCAAATATTTTGTTAAATTCGGTATTTTTTTATTTTTTTTTTGTGTGTGGCTAACTAAGCCACTTGAACGGTTCTTCTATAGATCAACGTAGTTCAGCAGCCATCCCTTTCATGTTAAAATATAATTTGCCCATCTTGAACCCACACACAAAAGATCTGCCTATGTGTTCAGCGCCAACGATGTGTGTCACAGTGACAAGGTTAACATCCTCATCTTCACTCTCACAAGAGGAGCTTAGTGCTGGCGTCAAATAAGAATAATATTATTTCAACTTTAAGTAAATGCGGACAAGTGCGTGAGCGTGTGTGTGTGGGGGGGGGGGGGGGGGGGGGAGGGGGGGGGGGGGGGCAGCAAGGGAGAAAATCATTTCCGCGCCCCCACCCGGTATGTAAGCTTGGTTCAGCGGCGTAGATCGATATGTGTACAAATGCACCCTGGAGACGAGGGCTGCACAAACACCCCCCCCTCCAATCCTTGGATCGGGGTAAGGAAAAATAAATAGCGAAGTCTCGTTGTAAAATAGTTGTGTGTTAGTTGTTGTTGGTGGAAACCACACGTGATTTGCGAATGAGAGAGAAGCTGCGCGGAAAGTGTTTACAAAGGAAATCCAAGACACTTTTGAGGTTGTTTTTTTGTTTTGTTTTGTTTCTTTCTTTTAAACACTGGGAAACATTCCACTCTGTTTATTAAACACTTGGTTGGCGCGGTGTTTTATCGTTTCGTTTTGGCCCCTGGCTTTTTCAATAATTATGAAAATCTTTCTTTTTTTTTTTTTAAATATGTTGTTGTTTTTTTTTGCATCGCTTGATGTTGTAATGGCGTGCCACTACTCTGTGGTGTCATATAGTAATATGTATAGCAAAAAAAAATTTTTTTTTTTTTTTTTTAATTTGTTGTTGTTTTTTTTTGCATCGCTTGATGTTGTAATGGCGTGCCACTACTTTGTGGTGTCATATAGTAATATGTATAGCAAAAAAAAAAAACGAAATGAGGAAAACAATGAGTAAATGAAACGAAAAAAAAGGAAGTGAGTAAAAGACAATTCCTTTGCTGCCCTCTGGGATATTACTTTTCCGCTTTGTGCTGTTTCATTTAAATCTGTTGTTGGTTGGGTTTTTTTTTCCTGTTGTTTGTTCGCTTGCGAATGCATCCAGTCGACACGTTCATTGTTTTTATTGCGTTCCCCTTTAAAAAAAAAAAATGTTTTCTCATACTTCGTTCTTTTTCATATTGCAAGAACCATTGTTACACTATTGAAGCATGCTTTTATGGTTGCCATGTCGTGTCTCCAACGATGTCCCCGTTCTGAAAGGTGAGAGTTTGGAAACGAGCATCTAACAGTAAAGGGACTACACGACAAGCGTGAAATGAGCGTTGGAAACCCAATAGTAAATAAGTCAAACTTCTCCTCAATGCGTTTGGTATTTTCGCTTTTCAAAGCCATTTTAAATGCGTGTCGCGGTGGCCATGAGAGGATCGAGGGATAGATTTGGACGAACGGACGTGGGTTTCCGGAACTTGTTCATCATTTACTGGAAAATTTTTAATAGGCACTGGCCTAGGGAACAAATAAAGGCCAACGCTAGGCACTGGCCTAGGGTACAAATAAAGGCGAACGCTTGGCACTGGCCTAGGGTAAAAATAAAGGCCAACGCTAGGCACTGGCCTAGGGTACAAATAAAGGCCAACGCTTGGCACTGGCCTAGGGTACAAATAAAGGCCAACGCTTGGCACTGGCCTAGGGTACAAATAAAGGCCAACGCTAGGCACTGGCCTAGGGTACAAATAAAGGCCAACGCTAGGCACTGGCCTAGGGTACAAATAAAGGCCAACGCTTGGCACTGGCCTAGGGTACAAATAAAGGCCAACGCTTGGCACTGGCCTAGGGTACAAATAAAGGCCAACGCTTGGCACTGGCCTAGGGTACAAATAAATGCCAACGCTTGGCACTGGCCTAGGGTACAAATAAATGCCAACGCTTGGCACTGGCCTAGGGTACAAATAAAGGCCAACGCTTGGCACTGGCCTAGGGTACAAATAAAGGCCAACGCTTGGCACTGGCCTAGGGTACAAATAAAGGCCAACGCTTGGCACTGGCCTAGGGTACAAATAAATGCCAACGCTTGGCACTGGCCTAGGGTACAAATGAATGCCAACGCTTGGCACTGGCCTAGGGTACAAATAAAGGCCAACGCTTGGCACTGGCCTAGGGTACAAATAAAGGCCAACGCTTGGCACTGGCCTAGGGTACACATAAATGCCAACGCTTGGCACTGGCCTAGGGTACAAATAAAGGCCAACGCTGGGCACTGGTCTAGGGTACAAATAAATGTCAACGCTTGGCACTGGCCTAGGGTACAAATAAATGCCAACGCTTGGCACTGGTCTAGGGTACAAATAAAGGCCAACGCTTGGCACTGGTCTAGGGTACAAATAAATGCCAACGCTTGGCACTGGCCTAGGGTACAAATAAAGGCCAACGCTTGGCACTGGTCTAGGGTACAAATAAATGCTAACGCTTGGCACTGGCCTAGGGTACAAATAAAGGCCAACGCTTGGCACAGGCCTAGGGTACAAATAAATGCCAACGGATATAAAAATAAACGTGTTAAAATACTTTTTTTAAAAAAATCTATTAATATCGAAAATTTAAATTTAAAAAAAAAAAAAAAGAATCTTCTAAAATTGGGAAAATATTTTTAGAAAAACTTTAAATAAGAGATAACAAAATTAATATCATGGGTGTTAGAGTATATTTCAATGTATGGCTATGATTTAACAGGTCACATATCATAGGTTTTTGAGAACATTTCAATGTATTGCTATGATTTAACAGGTCTCATCAATTAATATTTTTTCAGATAAAGTTGATCTCAATCGACTGTCCATACATTTTATTTTCCAGAAACTTGGCTCGCACGAATCTCGGGATGTTGGAAGATAACTAGGGATAATGGAAGATAACTAAGGATAATGGAAGATAACTTGGGATATTGGAAAGGTAACTTTGGATATTGGAAGAGGCCAGTCCACATTTTTAACTATTATGCATCTTAATATAAATTATAATCCATCAGTTTGATAAAGCAGCATGGGGAGCACACCTCACAGGTCCTCATATTTTCTCTTGTCGCCTTTTGTCTGCACAGTTCTAAATCCATATTCCCATTTTGTTTGGTTCATCAATTGTCATTTTCGTCATTTGTTTCTTCTAAAAATAGTTCCATGTCTCCTGTGAAACTTTTCTCGAAAGCTTCAAATTCGGAAACTAATTCTAAAATGTCTGTGCGAGTCGTTTCCTTAACATCGGCGTCTACACGTTAATTTTATTGCTGGAAAATTCGAAAGTTTCATGCCTTAGAGATTTATAAGTTTTACAAGGAGACTCCGTCCAGGTCATCCGCATTACGCTGATCGAGGTGGGCCATGCTGGCAGCCATCTCATCGTTTTCTGGAAGTCGTTTTGCGAGAACTAAACAGCACTGCCTTACAAACCAGATTTTTGACATTTCCACGATTTTTTTTTAAAAAATTGGCTCTTTATTTCTTCAACAAATTTGTCATAATGTCTATCACATGATTAATTGTTGTTTTAGATAGAACTGTAATTCTCAGATGTGATTAAAAAAAAAAATATATTATATCGACATCTCTTCAGTGGCCAATGTCATTTTTCTGCACAGGGTCGAATTCACGCAAGTGGAATATTTTCTAAGAATGTGGTCGTGATTTAGTTGTTGTCTTTCTAAATCCAGGATTAGTTTTATGCTTTCTGGCTGCTTGCCTTGTTAACCCAAACCACGTTTAACAATCTCTTACATATGCTACGCTTCCGATGTGACTCATGGACTGCTTCCATTTCTGGGTGCTTCCTAACAAGCTGGCTGCTTCCTTTTCGGCGTGTTAGCTATTGAGATTATATTACAAATAATCCTATATGTTTGAAAGAAAGTCTGGTTCAATAATGAGTTCACTAGCTCGCAAAATATAATTCACGATAACTACGCTGAATGATATATATTTTGTTAAATAACGCAACTGCGTGTTTGGCGGGCTATATTTAGTCATTTTTATTGCTTTAAGACCTGGTGGGGGCTGTCAACTTTCTCATAGCGAAATCGCTGGGCTCACACTTCTGCAGGAAGCAACCTTTATTCTTGACCCCAATGAGCGCCACATGTTGTTATCACCGAACATAGATTACATCAAATAGTAATAATTTAATAACGAAACTATTAAAGCGTTGTTATCAATCGTTCAAAGAGCTCGTCTCTACGTTTTACTCAAATTAAATTTTCCCCTTAGCCGTTGGCGGCCCCGTCATGTCGGCTCGAAAAGCTATCGATCCAACGGGTGATGGTCAAACCCTCCCATAGTGATGGTCAAACCCGCCCCTGGCGATAGTCAAACCCAAACCTGGTGATGGTCAAATCCACCCCTGGTGATGGTCAAACACGCCCCTGGTGATGGTAAAAACCCGCCCCCGGTGATGGTCAAACCCGCCCCTGGTGATGGTCAAACCCGCCCCTGGTGATGTCCTGATGCGCACATTTATGAAACACAATTAAAATAACAGCAACTCTCTCCCTCCCTCCTTCCTTCTCTCTCTCTCTCTCTCTCTCTCTCTCTCTCTCTCCCTCTCTCCATATATATATATATATATGTTTATATATGTTATCGTGATCGCCCACTCCATCAAAATTGATGAGCTGAATGAAAAATAAGAGAGAAGCCAAACCCAATCCCTGATTCCAAAGAACATTTCCACCTCCCCACAACCCCCACCCCCACACCCTCCACACCCTCCACACACCACAATACCCTTCTCTTCCACTCGTTTCTGAAGTTCAGTGTTTTATTTGACCTCGGCCATCAATCACACCCAGAGATCATATCCAATAACTTTACCCCCCAATCCTTCCCGACCATAGCGCCATTTTCTCCACTTTCCTTGTCCCCCAGACTTCGCCTGCCGTCGTTGACCAATGGAGCCCAACATCTGAGGAAAGCCCATCAAACGGAGCCAAGTGTGTATGACCTCACTAGTGTTAGTTAATCCTGCTGGCCCCCTCGCACACAGATAATGAGTATGGAGAGGTTCGCTGGCCGTCCACGGCCCTGGTCCAATTATGGCTTCCGGCCTGATCTCTCCTTGGCGAATGAATAATTGATGAATGTACCGGTGGCAGTCCATGCATCTCATTGGTGACTCTCAAAGTTGACACAGAATGGAGACACTACTGACATATATTTTTTTGTGTGAACATATGCTTATACTTTCGCTGAAGGGAGATACGACACGAAGACCCCTTCTGAATAAGCTTTGAGAATCCTTGTCTGGCCGAAGCGAGAAAAGTGTTACAGGCCCCTACCTGAATTGAGAACCTTGTTTCGTTTGAGCGGATATGAGTCATAAAAGATGCATGTAGGCCTGCTGGGAAAAAAGAGTTTTTTATAGCGATGCTTTAAATATTTGAATCGTGAAATACTTGTAGGAGGAAGTCCTTCCGATAAAAATACAATTCTGAAGCACCGTCACCGATGCGATCGATATATGGTAAGAGCGATTCGATTCTATGACCGCGGAGGTTCACATCTCCTCTTTCGGAGTAACGGAGGAATACATTATAAGATAATATTCCTCAGCGGCAGTAAAGACTTGATCAAGGGGGGTCGGATGGCACGTGGGGCCTTACTGGCTACCGGGGGCCAGCTACCATGTGAGGGGTCGGATGGCACGCGGTGCCTTACTGGCGACCGGGGACCGGCTATCATGTGGGGGGGGGGGGGTCAGATGGCAAGTGGTGCCTTACTGGCTACCAGGGACGGGCTACCATGTGAAGGGTCGGATGGCACGTGGTGCTTTACTGGCTACCAGGGACCGGCTACCATGTGGAGGGTCGGATGGCACGTGGTGCTTTACTGGCTACCAGGGACCGGCTACCATGTGGAGGGGTCGGATTGCACGTGGTGCTTTACTGGCTACCAGGAACCGGCTACCGCGTGGGGGGTCGTATGGCACGTGTTGCCTTACTGGAACGACTGCCGTGTCCGGTGAGACAATGGCGAAGGCTGCTTTAGACAGCGGCTATCAAAGGACACTAATGTATTAATTGATATGCGTACAACCAAAGTATCACTAAATGTCTGACGTATAGATGTCATGGTAGCTAAGGAAGAGAAAAACTATATTTTACATATCCTGGCAAGAACTCTTAATCTGATTTTTTTAAACTAAGCAACAAACAAACAAACAATATATATTTTGTTTTATATTAAAATATTTATATATACATATAAACATGCCTCCACCCAACGTCCCTCCCCTTGAAAAAGGGGGCAAAACTATGTTCCTTTATTCTAATTTTTAACATACAAAACGCATGCGGATGAGTTGTGTGATCACGGGGGTCATTCGCCTTTTGAAACGGGATGCAGAGCCCCCTAGTACAACATAGGCCAGTCTAACTTGTGCCGAAGAAGTTTTAAACGCTCTCCACGTAGTAGCACGAAACCAGCGTAGCAAATGAAATCGAATTATGTTCACAGAATTGTGTTTCACACGAGCACAGAACTGACGACCTTCTGCTCTATCACACATTGTTTTTTGTTGTTTTTTTTTTGTTGTTTTATTTTTTTACATTTAAGCCATAATCTCCTTATTTGCTCCTGTATGTTCATCTTCTTCTACCCGCCCCCCAACCAGATGAAAGAGCCAAGATCTTTGATAGTTTATATACCGTAATGAATAGTTATTGAAAGACGCGCGGTGTGCGAGTGAGGTGAGTGGGGGGGGGGCATATGGTAAAATTACGGGTGGGTTCAGCGGGGAAGAGGTTGCGCAACTCTTTCTAGTTAAACAATGATATCACAACTTCCCTAGTGGAACCACCCTCAAACCTCCACTGTTTAGTTAGCAGCAGTTAAAATAATGAGAAAACTTGAGATCACGTCGAAGATCATACTTTTTTTTTTTTAAATTATATTTTTCTTATAATTATTTTCCAAGAGACCCCGGTTGCCACTCAGCAACTCATCTTGGCCGTATCGTGCCAGCTCCATTTACTAAAAATAGTTCCGGTAGCGTGCGGGCTGTTGAGCGGCACAAGAGCGTCATTAGAATGTGATGTTATGGCCGGGGAGGAGGAAGCTCTTTGGCACAACGGACAGAAGTTGTTAATAAGTGAGAGAAAGAAAAGAGGAGATAAATAGGGGCAAAAGTGAGAGAGGAGGACAATAAGAGCGAGGAGGATCACAGAGAAAGCCATAGACGCACAGAGGCCGTAAGAGCGACACGCAGGGGGGTTAAGATAGACGCGGTAAGAGTCGTAGACAAGAGGACACCGATAGCAAAATGAGGAAGGGGAAGAGAGAGGCAATAGAAAGACGAGTAGCCAGTGAGAGACAGCACAGACGGTGAGAGAGACTCATAGTATAGAGTCAGGAAGAGACACACGCATCCATTAAGATACACCCGCAACAAGCATATGAGACACGCGGAGATAGTGAACGAATCACACAGCCAGTGACAGAGACACATTTAGCCAGTGAGAGAGACACACACAGCCATTGAAAGAGACACATTTAGAAATGGGGAGAGAGACACACACACACACAGCCAGTGAAAGAGACACATTTAGCCAGTGAGAGGGATACGCGGAGTCAGTGAGAGAGACACATATATCCTGTTAGAGACACGCGGTGCCAGTGAGATAGACATACGACGCCAGTGAGATAGACATACGACGCCAGTGAGAGAGGCACACGCAGACTGTGAGAGAGGCGTATAGAGCCTGTGTGAGAGACTCATAGATCCTGTTAGAGGCACACGCAGCCTGTGTGTGAGACACATACAGCCTCCTAGAGACACACAGAGTCCGTTCTAGAAGACAACAACCCATACAAGCCCAAAGAATTCTCCCTATGGTTTCCAGGAAGCCCCTGGTCAAGATTGGGCTCTCCGTGTGTCCCCCGGGGTGCAATTTCAAGAGTTCATGAAAGAAAGGGGGGCCGCATTGGAGGGCGGAACCACGATGTGAAATGGTAGAGATAGTTTAGAACTATTGGCCAGCGCCCAGGGAATAGAGAGGAAATGGGTCATGTACGAGCCTTCAATACCTTGAGGGCAGCGATAGAAGTACCGATTGGGCAGGACATTGATTTATCTAGGGCGAAGAAGACGAAAGTGCAGGCACAACAGAACTTGGAGGTTGGAATACTATTGCAGAAAATGAAATGCATTCAAATTAGACTGGCCACGTCTAGTAATATGGATGTGATTAAAATACGATCTAAAGAAAATACGATGAACTAGAAGTCGATGCTTGAACAATAATTAAATCATAAAGCTTTTGATGTTTAAAAAAACTACAACTAAAAACGCAGTAATGATAGAATTAGCTTAAGTGATTAACTTCTAATAAATACCATCTGGTGAGCGATTGTACAACATCGATCCAGATGGATGGCGCTCGTGTTTGAAAGGGCACGTTTTATTCAATGTTCTTGTAACATGTTTTATTCATTTTTCTTAGAAAATGTTTTTCAATATTCTTAGAAAAAAGTTTTATCCAATTTTCTTAGAACAAGTTTTTTTCCAAATTCTTAGATCAAGTTGTATTCAATATTCTTAGATCACGAATTATTCAATATTCTTCGAGTCTTGTAAACATTAAAAATTTAATATTGCATGTTGTTCGAAACATGCATTTAATTAAACATCAATAAATGGCTTCAAGGGTAACATACCATTTTTACTTGAAGCCAATTCTCCCTTATCATTAACTGTACTTATCCTTGAATCAAACCAACAATATGCAACCCTTCTAATCACCAAAACTATACTAATCCATCAATCTACCAACATTATTCAAGCTTCTTATCACCAAAACTGTACTTATCTATCAATCTACCAACATTATTCAAGCTTCTTATCACCAAAACTGTACTTATCCATCAATCCAACAACAATATTTAACCCTACTAATAACAAACACTGTACTTATCCATCAATCAATCAACAATATTTAACCCTACTAATAACAAACACTGTACTTATCCATCAATCAATCAACAATATTCAACCCTACTAATAACTAAAACTGTACTTATCCATCAATCACGATAACTGTACTTATCCATCAATCAACTAACACTATTCAACCCTTCTGATCACCATAACTGTACCTATCCATCAATCAACCAACACTATTCAACCCTTCTGATCACTAAAACTGTACCTATCCATCAATCAACCAACACTATTCAACCCTTCTGATCACTAAAACTGTACCTATCCATCAATCAACCAACACTATTCAACCCTTCTGATCACTAAAACTGTACCTATCCATCAATCAACCAACACTATTCAACCCTTCTGAACACTAAAACTGTACCTATCCATCAATCAACCAACACTATTCATCCCTTCTGAACACTAAAACTGTACCTATCCATCAATCAACCAACACTATTCAACCCTTCTGATCACTAAAACTGTACCTATCCATCAATCAACCAACACTATTAACCCTTCTGATCACCAAAATCGTACTTATCCATCAATCAACCAACACTATTCAACCCTTCTGATCACCAAAATCGTACCTATCAATCAATCAACCAACAATATTCAACCCTTCTGATCACCAACATCGTACTTATCCATCAATCAACCAACAATATTCAACCCTTCTGATCACCAAAACCGTACTTATCCATCAATCAACCAACAATATTCAACCCTTCTGATCACCAAAACTTGACCCGAACTTGTACTGACGTGAACTCCAATTTATGTGCCGTTTAAAAAAAAAATATATATATATAAATAAATAAATAAATAAAATTAACACTTACCAGTATAAATAGGTGAATATCTTGATCGCCTCTTAACAACCCTGCTCAATAATGTGACCTCTTAGTTCAATAAGAAACCTAATGGGGACCCACCCCACCTTTTTGTTTTTAAACGTGACCACCCTTCACCTATCAACCTCCCCCCCCCCCTCCCCAACCATCCCACCCAGCGTTGGAAACACATCACGAAATTCAATAGTTTCTTTTTCTTTCTTTCTTTTTTTTTTTTTTTTT
>CAXITT010000056.1:1097655-1119858 GCA_964033795.1 Lymnaea stagnalis
CACACACACACACAAACCTTTCAGGTGTGAGCAGAGCAAGGAATCAACACAAAGTTAATTATATTTTTATACTCGTTAATTTGTTAAAGTGGATCTTTACACACACACACACACAAACGTGATATGTTGGAACGTATCACACGAATGGATGAATATCAAAGAGCATTCTTCTAGAAAGAATAAAATGGCCTGTCGGTGGTAATTACATAATTGTACATTTAGGATTCAGACGATAGAATGGGGGACTTTATTGATACGGGACAAAAACAACCCTGTCAGCTGTCTCTGTTGCAACCAATCAACATTATACATGAAAGACTTAAATTCATTCTCAATTATTGGGTGGCCGAATGGTCTAACGTGAGCAAATCTCAAGTTGATGGTTCAACCCCCCCCCCCCCAGACCAAAGCCCCAGTCAAACATCACCGGCGCCCCGGGTGAATGGGACTCGCTAACCTTGGATGGCAGCTCATCTAAGAAAAGGAAACTCTGAATTCATGCCCGGGGATGGCGTCCCGTAGACGATTAACATTGGGGCAATTAAACATTCCGACAACTCCTGCGACGCCACTGGTGCCAAGCTGTATCATACACATGATGTTCCCTTGGGTTATCCAGCGGCGTGGAGAGAGGCGATTTGCTGTTGGATTAATAATCCCAGGCCTTGTGGATTTCGTCCTGCGAAGCCGACACCATCGTCGCCTTGTGATGGACAGATGCCAGCAAAATTATTGGGTTATTCGTGGAACGACCGATATAATGAAATACAACATGGAAGTACGATCAAGAAGTACTGATGGTTCATAGCAGTGGTGATGGTCAAGGTTGACATACAGGAGCAGTGAGGGTAAAGAATGGTACATAGCAGTAGTGAAGGTCAAAGTTGGAATATAGCAACCTACTTTATAACCGCGTGTGAGGTTCAATGTTGGTATATAGCAGCAGTGAGAGTCAAGATTGGTCATTGTTCCAGTGAGGCCAAGGATGGTACATAGCAGTGGTAAGGGTCGACGGTCAACGTCGGTACATAGCAGGTGTAAGGGTCAAGGTCAGGACTTAGCAGTATTGATGGTCAATGTTGGTACATAGCAGATGTAAGGGTCCAGGTTGGTACTTAGCAGTAGTGAGGGTCGAGGGTTGGTATATAACAAAAGCGAGAGTAAAGAATGGTATACAGCAGTAGTGAGGTTCAACGTTGGTATAAAGCAGTAGTGAGGTTCAACGTTGGTATAAAGCAGTAGTGAGGTTCAACGTTGGTATAAAGCAGTAGTGAGGTTCAACGTTGGTATAAAGCAGTAGTGAGGTTCAACGTTGGTATAAAGCAGTAGTGAGGTTCAACGTTGGTATAAAGCAGTAGTGAGGTTCAACGTTGGTATAAAGCAGTAGTGAGGTTCAACGTTGGTATAAAGCAGTAGTGAGGTTCAACGTTGGTATAAAGCAGTAGTGAGGTTCAACGTTGGTATAAAGCAGTAGTGAGGTTCAACGTTGGTATAAAGCAGTAGTGAGGTTCAACGTTGGTATAAAGCAGTAGTGAGGTTCAACGTTGGTATAAAGCAGTAGTGAGGTTCAACGTTGGTATAAAGCAGTAGTGAGGTTCAACGTTGGTATAAAGCAGTAGTGAGGTTCAACGTTGGTATAAAGCAGTAGTGAGGTTCAACGTTGGTATAAAGCAGTAGTGAGGTTCAACGTTGGTATAAAGCAGTAGTGAGGTTCAACGTTGGTATAAAGCAGTAGTGAGGTTCAACGTTGGTATAAAGCAGTAGTGAGGTTCAACGTTGGTATAAAGCAGTAGTGAGGTTCAACGTTGGTATAAAGCAGTAGTGAGGTTCAACGTTGGTATAAAGCAGTAGTGAGGTTCAACGTTGGTATACAGCAGTAGTGAGGTTCAACGTTGGTATAAAGCAGTAGTGAGGTTCAACGTTGGTATAAAGCAGTAGTGAGGTTCAACGTTGGTATAAAGCAGTAGTGAGAAAACAAAAAGCTGCTTTTGCGTATGCCTTTGTAAACATTTATTTCAATTTATCTTTTAATAGAACCGGTGGTTCACTCAGCCAACCACATTTTTGCCGTCCTCCCTTCTTTTAATAGAACCGGTGGTTCACTCAGCCAACCACATTTTTGCCGTCCTCCCTTCTTTTAATAGAACCGGTGGTTTACTCAGCCAACCACATTTTTGCCGTCCTCCCTTCTTTCCCCCTATGACGAAAAAGCTCGGCAACTGGCCGAAAATGCCAACCTACTTAAAAATGGATTTTAAAAAACCCTCGACCAGAATAGACTCCACGCACTCACTTTGGAAAACCACCTTTTCTTTTTCAAAACCACTCCATCGAACATTTTTCCACACTTAAAGATCAGTATATACTATTTTTTCTAATTATTATTTCTTTTTAAATAATAATTTCAACATTGAGACAATAAAAGATCAATTTAGAAGTTTAGGCTTACGCCAGTGGCGTAGCGAGGGTGTTTGGCGCCCGGGGACAAGATCCATTTTTTAGCGCCCCTTTTCTTTTTTTCAACTCTCAAACCCATTATTTTCATCAATAAAATAATATCAAAGCACATTTGGCGCCCCTAACTAGCTGGCGCCCGGGGACATCTGTCCCCCCCCCTGGCCCCACCACGCTACGCCTCTGGCTTACGCGCCCCTCAAATATATGCAGTGGCTGGATTGAACTCGGCAGTAGCAGTAAAGGGCGGTTTAAAAAAAAAAAAGGCAACATGCTTTTCAACCCTTGCACTATTGTAGCTTTAAACTGAACTATGTAGCAATCGCACGTGACGGCCCTATCGATCGAGCTGCGGTGATGTTTCTTCACACTCATGTACGCTTCTGTACAACAGTCAGTCAATCTCAATATGGAGAATTGGTTATAGTTATTCGCAGGCGGCATGTACCACTCTCAACAACGGCGGATCTCAACGTGTGGAATGCCCGAGAGCCGAGTTTGATGCGCAACCCTGGTTCGGGGGCTTACACTCGTGTCGTGTGGGCCAAAAGTTACACGGTATATAAAAATGGCGTTAAGTTGAACTTAGAGCCCCGCCCCCCCCCCCCAAAAAACCTGGTTCGGGGGCTTACACTCGTGTCGTGTGGGCCAAAAGTTACACGGTATATAAAAATGGCGTTAAGTTGAACTTAGAGAAAAAACCACCCCCCACAAAAAAAAAAAAAAAAAAAAAAAAAAAAAAAAAAAAAAAAAAAAAAAAAAAAAAAAAAAAAAAAGAACACAATATATTTCAACAAAAAACGACTACGGATAAAATTCTTAATTACCAGGTCAAAAAATAAAAACTTAATATTTATATTTTTAAACAGACACATAAGAAAAGATCGACTGCCAGAACCCACTTGGTCTCGGTAGAAGTTCCGTGTGCTTGCGCGACAATTGGCGTGTCTGGACTCCACTGCATCGGGATCTTTACAGTCTACTAGGGCGGTATATCGATTTTTCTCGATATCATAGATTTTTATACTTAAACAGATTACCGTTGTACATATACAATGCTATACACATTCAAGCCATCGTGTATGCGCGTACGAAGGACGCAAAAATAATATTTTTCTAGATAAGGTTAACATCACAGATCTTCAGAACAACAAACTATCGAATCTCTGCTGGGGAAAAAAAAAAAGACATCACTGGAAACAAATTCTGGTCAGAGATTTCGGAAGAAAACACTCGCTTATTTAGCTGCAATGGAAAAAAAATGACGTTATTTTTTTTTTTTTTCAAAGTCATAATAAATGGAGTTTAATTTACACTAAAAGGACTAACAAGACCAAAAGTTCAAGTTGGATCAAAGTTTTAGACTTCTACATTTCGTTATATTGACTAACTTGTAGATAATCGCTTGTTTGTCTTGCGCACTCCCAGCGACTGTTTTGACTTGCGTGCATCATATAAGGCACGACCTGCACTTCGACAGCAAGAGCACTTAGCTGGTTTATTATTATTATTATTATTTTTTTTCTTGTAAACATTTGTTTGTTTGTCTGCGATGTGCTACAATTAGATTTAGTTGCGTATGTCAACAAGCAGGGTCATCGATTTTTCCTGGTTAAGTTCCATTCAAAGTTCGGAGTTTTCTATCTGTTATAGAAGCTCTTGAAAAAGAAAAATTCAATATTTTTCTCGGACTATCATACCAAAAAGGTATTTCGACATTCTGAGAAAATCAACAACAGAGTAAGAATTGATTTTTTTTTTTATTGATTTCTGTAAAGAAAATAAAAATAATCATTTTTAGTAGCTCAGATTATATATAAGGGTGATCGTGGCTAATGTTGTGTATATTTTTATGTTAGAATAACTATAATTAGTTTAACAACAGTGGGATGTATCGGTTTATATGGTGTACTAACTGCTGTAAGTGATATGTTAAACCTTAGGTGGCTGGCTGGTTGTGCGGTCATAAAAAAGGCAGATACAAAAATTTTGAATGGAAACCAAACCAAAAAAAAAAAAAAAAAAAAAAAAAAAACAACAACAAAAAAATACCAGCAACTCAGGTGGATGAGACTCGTTAACTTTGGATGACAACACATCTAAGAGAAGGCAGGCTCTGAATTCAAACCCACAGAAGGAGTCCCTTACGCAGTATGACATTCAACACAAAATGAAAATTCCGGAAAGTCCTGCTATGTGGAAGGCATAAACAACACAATGAAACACACACAAACCCTGCTGGTCATCTACTGCACCCTGGCCTATCTAATGGTCATCTTGACCAGGTATTGCCATTGGATTAAAACAGGCAAGGACGCGAGTGTGAGGGTTTGCTCACCTTTCCATCAATTCACGCAAAATACGGCGTAAGTTAAGGCAACTACTCAAGCCGTGGTCCTCTTCACGTGTGGAGGGTGGACACCAAAAGTAATACGCTTTATGAGTTATAAACACACACTAGATTAAGCTTAGATGACGCCGATGAATTCCACACGAATACCTGAAAGTTGTTCCTGTGATTGACCCTATTTGTCAGTCATATACAAGGATGCAGCAAAAGGTCTTTACTCCATTCTGCCAAACTTTTCAATAGCGTTAAAGGATATCGATTAACATTACCTCCCTAGCCACCTTTTCAGCCCTACAGACCACCGCCCTCCCCCACCCCACTCACCGCTAAAAAATGATCACATTAAACAACTTCTTAATATGCATGTTTATTTTTAGTTTGTTTATATTTATACTCTAATGACCCAGCCGCTTGTGGGCCGCAGAATTATTTCACAAACTCTTTCAGAAAAACAAAACAAAATATTACGCGCCAAAAGCTATTGCGATTTTTTTAAATATTTTTTTAAGAATCTCATTTAGCGTCGTAGTCAGGAATTTTATTTCATGAAATCAGTGTCATCATAATTCCTTTAATGTCCCCTTTAAAATGGTAACAAAAAATCGATAGATTGACGGAAAGTGGGTCACTTAGCCGTCCGATGATTTTTGCCTCTGCCCTCCGCCCCCACCCCCAGAAAGAAACACATTAACTAAAGTGAAATCAATATAAAGGATTTAAAAAAAAATAATGTGCCTTGTGGACCTGCTAATTTATTCCTTGATGGGAGGGATTCGAACCCAAGCCCTCTTGGCAGGCGACGTCTTAAAATAAAGGTCGGGTGAAATAACAAGGTTCGAAGGCCATCAAAGATATGTTTTATAAAAAAAATGTCAACAATGGTTTGCAATGCAAGCAAGACCATGTCTTGGGAAATGTAAAGGAGGCGCCGTCTAAGAAAACGCCAATGCTATCAGCACTGTCTCTTGTTAAATTCCATATAATTGGCCTGGCGACGTGCCAAAGAGAAAAATAAAAAAAAGGGAAGGAAAAAAAAAAACGGGGGAAAAAAAAAGACAAAGAAGAAAAAAAAATTGAACACGAACGATTGTGAGGTGAGCCTATTATAGATAGAGACTAAACTAGTTGACTGCTTTCATCCGTTGAAAAAAATGTGTAAAAAGAATGGGAACAAAATGGTTTTGCTGCTTTGCTGGACCGTGTTCCTTTTCGACCCCTTGCCCTCCCCCCCCCTTTTTTCCCCCCTTATCCACTCATGTTTTGCCTGTATGATTTATTTATTTATTTTTTTTTTTTTTTTTTTACTTTTTTCCCCCTTTTTCCACTCATGTTTTGCCTGTATGATTTATTTATTTATTTTTTTTTTTTTTTTTTTTAAAATGCTCAGCCAGCAATTTTTATAGACCAAAAAACGTATTGCGGGTTTACGAGCATTCCTCCATTTACATTTAGCAATTGCATTTTTGTTTTTGCAATATTCTGTGCACACAAAAACATCAGGCCCACCCATTGAGCTATTTCTGGTCGTATGCCCGGGGACCGACGGAGAGGCAGCGTTTCGTGGGCTCATGGCTCGGTATGTGGCTCCTATCGGAATTTCACAAGTTGGTTCTTTATAGTTGAAGCTAACGGCAGTTTAAGCTGTGTTTGAAGTAATCTGAATTTGATCGCGTTTAAAGTAAAGGCGAAATGCCTGCCTGAAGGACAAAAAAATAGCGCTGCTTTGATGGTGTTTAAAATACAGTCAATCTACAAGGGGTGTCAGTCATTGGGTCGTTGTTTTTTGGTAACGAGTTCAAAATCTGCAAACAATACCTCAAAAACTATATATTCCTTTTTCTTTTAACTATGTCAGACTGGACTCTAAGAAAGAAAAAACTGCTTTCATGGACAGATGGTACAAAGTTCATAATACTGGTTTCATGGACAGATGGTACAAAGTTCATAATGCTGGTTTCATGGACAGATGGTACACAGTTCATAATACTGGCTTCATGGAGAGACGGTACAAAGTTCATAATACTGGTTTCATGGACAGATGGTACACAGTTCATAATACTGGTTTCATGGACAGATGGTACAAAGTTCATAATACTGGTTTCATGGACAGATGGTACTAAGTTCATAATACTGGTTTCATGGACAGTTGGTACAAAGTTCATAATACTGGCTTCATGGACAGATGGTACAAAGTTCATAATACTGGTTTCATGGACAGATGGTACAAAGTTCCTAACTTCGCAGACGTGTAAGATCCATCAATGGCGCACGAATTGCTTGAGTTCCCAGAAGAAAACCCGTTCACTCCATTAGCGGTATTAAAATACTGTCGCGGCGCTAAATGATACCGGAAGAGGCGTGGACTGCGCAAAGCTTAACAAAATATTAGAAACACAAACTGTAATTTTGATTAAGCTCCGAGCTTAGCAGTCAAAAATTTTTAGAGTAGTGTGTGTGTTTGGGGGGGGGGGGGGGGGGGAGGCAATTTCATGTATTTGAAAAGTTTTATTAATTGATTTTAACATTTTTTAGAGTAGTGTGTGTGTTTGGGGGGGGGGGAGGAGGGAGGCAATTTCATGTATTTGAAAAGTTATATTAATTGATTCTAACATTATTTAATTAAACATTAATATGACTTTAATTAGGACTTATTGGCCGTAAAATCTTAATAACACAGAAAAAACTCGTTGTATGCTAGGATATCTCCAATAAAGGCCCTATTAGTTATTTTAAGCAGCTGCAACAAAGGGATAATTAAGAACACATCAAACGTAGCAATTTTCCAATGACGCTGTGCACACGTTTAGTTTGGCTGTGGTTGAGACAGGCGAAGAGATAGGAACTTTTCCTTCCGTGGTTTTCAACCTTGAGATACAGCAAGAGGGGCGATTGGGCGGGGCGGGGGGATGGGGTGAGAGAGGGGGGAGGTGGGGGGGTAACTCAGTTACCGACGAACGTAAACGATTCCCAGATACAAATGAATATTGACGATTACAGCCCATGCTCTAAGCCACGAAAAACAAGGGCAACAANAGTCTCGTTGACTCCCTCTCTCCCCTCCGCCCCACACCCCCACCCCGCCTTGGGGCTACACACCAACCTTTCCTATTTTCCCAGTCGCAATATATTCCAGGAGTAGGTTCTATTCAAACCACAGCTATAAGGATCCGTTCGGCCGGACCCTCGTCATCTATAATAGGGGGCTATCTCCCTTCATCTTTAGACCCTAAGTAAACCTAATTTCAAAAGGGAAACCACTCATTGATTTATTACCGCCCTTTCCCCAGACGACTAAATATGGCGTTATTTATTGCCACAAAAAAAAAAAAGACGATTTGACCATAATGGCGGCCCGACCGGTTTCATGAAGAATCCCGGCTATTCAATAGCGTTGGGGACGTCAGCTGTGGCGTCTTAATGCAAAGGCGCACTAGAGAGGTGGGTGGGTGGGGGGGGAGGGGAGGGGGGTCTTACGATTCTACATTATTTCGGGTGTCATACTCTTTTGGGAGGGAACTCATTCTTGAGGCCCCCCCCCCCAGAGTGCAGATCTTAGCCAAGAACATGCGGTGGTCTTCAGACAGCCCTGGGAATTCTCTAGACCCCCCCTCAAAAAAACCACGTGGGGTGGGGGTTGGGGGTGTAACACAGCGGGCGTTGGCAACACAACTTAATAGGTGGCGATAGAAATTTATAACAGCGGGCTGGTTGCTGTCATTGAAGAGTCTGAAGTTGGAATAGATATTTTGAATAAACACGGGACAACATAATATGTTTAGGCTTGAAAAGAAAAGAGAGGACAGTTTAACGGACGTTTCGGCTGGACGTTTTCTTCAGCAGACGAAACACACACACAAAAACAAACCAAAAAAAAACCCAAAATTTAATGAAACTCAATGTTCTTAACAGGAAACGCTATATAGCATTCCAAAAATATGTATAACTATATTTTAAAAAAAAAATTGATCAGTTATAATGATTCTGGCACGCACTAGGGTAAAAAAATAACAGAAGAAAATCCCCATACGTTACAGACAGTTTTATTATTGCAAAATAATTTGGCTAAAAGATGCTCTCATTCCCCCCCCCCCCTTTTTTTCCCTTTTCCTGCCCTATAAAACATGCATGAATAATTCCCTTCGGCAGGTTTGAGACGGTATGAAGTGCTGGCTTAGTGTCGCACTTATCAACACATCGGGAGGGATGAGAGGGCATGGGAAGACAACTCAAGGGTCCCTTTATGACATCAATTTGTCAGAGTTAGCGGGGAGGGGTGGGGGGTTGAACAAGAAGGGTAAATGTGAGCCTTTTAAAATGAATTCCTTTCAGAAAAGTTTTATTAATCACTATACAGTGGTGGTCCTAGGTCGAAGTGAGGGGAGACGGGATGAAGTGCTGGCTTAGTGTCGCACGTATCAACACATCGGGAGGGATGAGAGGGCATGGGAAGACAACTCAAGGGTCCCTTTATGACATCAATTTGTCAGAGTTAGCGGGGAGTGGTGGGGGGTTGAACAAGAAGGGTAAATGTGAGCCTTTTAAAATGAATTCCTTTCAGAAAAGTTTTATTAATCACTATACAGTGGTGGTCCTAGGTCGAAGTGAGGGGGCTTGAGGGATCTGAGGTGGGTGGGGGGAGTTCGTGGGGGTATCTCACCGGCGGTGGCAAACAGCAAACAATAAACAAAGATGAAAACGTCATTAGTCATTTACACTCCGCAGATTTCGCACCACCCTAAAAATATTGCGAGGACCGCCGATGATTCATTTAATTTTAATGTCAATAATTCCTGAATGAGAGCCTGGTGGCAAAAGAAAATATAATAGACAGAGAAAGAGAGTGGGGGAGAGAGAGAGAGAGAGAGAGTCGATGATTTATTACGAGGCCAACGTTAGTCTTACAAGTTTGTTAAGAAAGTTAGTTGTGGCTCTAGGTTCTGCTAAATTCTGGCATCTAAATAACCAATTCTCAGTGTGGCGGTGCAGCAGGAATTAATATTTCAGCACAGCAGAAATGAGTGCTCCATTTATTATTTTTATTATTTATTTAATTTATTATTTATTTTTATTTATTTATTTTTTTTATAGTTACTTTTTTGAGGAAGCTTCTCAAATTATTAGCCGCATTTGATGCGACGACCTAATGATCTCGAAAGACCACTTTGAGAACCCCTGACCAGCATAATCCACGCTGACCGGGGTCCATGTTTTCGCCAATCAACAATGCAGACGTACCGACATAAATATGATAGCGAGGTCAGACATAATGGCCTGGAATATTCGTTAAAAAAAACAACAACCCATATCTGTTTAGATTCTATTCTTTCTGCCCATTAACACGAGACAGACATAGCGGAGCAGCTTGTGCGCCCTCAACAAGACAGACAGCTATCCCCCGAACAAGGCAGACAGCCATCCCTTGGCGTGTCACGGCGTAACGCGTGTTTTTTACCTGAGTTCATCGGTGAAACTGTAGACAGAAAAAGCCATCGCTTGAACGCCCGACATATCAGAGAGCGTTGTGCGAGGATAGGGAGAAAGAAGAAGAAAAAAAAAGAAAGACCAAGAGAACAGACGAAATATCATGTTTCAAACTTTTACAGCTGTCTGGTGGTTGACCGAGCGTCAGCACATTCCCGGACGGAAATAAACAACTGATTTCGTAGTCGGTGTTTTCTCAATATTTGCCACCTGAACGGCTACGCCATCGCAAGATGTACCGATTACCTAGTGCAGGGGTGCTCAAAGTGATGGTCTGCGAACCCGCCAATGCGACAGTACACGGAAAGTGAATCGTTTTTCAAAGAATTGCTGTTCATCTCGTTAAAAATTTGTGTTGCGGGCCCCTGATACAGTGTAGGTATTTCATGCTGGTGCACAACAATGAAGAGTTTTACCAGCGCTGACATAATGGATGAAAATTTACCCTGTTCTGTGACTTAAGTGTTTAGGGGGAATAACATGGACTGACAATATCGCAGACGGGGAAAACACGGTCAAGAAAATTTTATTTTTTTTAAAAGCAAACAAAAAAACATCAAACATGTGTCGGCTAAAGAGATTAAATCAGCCAAAATTTTAAAAAAAAGAAAATTAGTAGAACATGTCAATAGTGGTCAGCAGACTAGTGTATGCCACAGCCACAGCAAGGCGACCCATGGTGGTCGAAGGCTGCTGGCGTTATTAGGAGGCCAGCCAAACCACGGCCAAAGACTTCAGACCGTGATACAAAGGCATCAGACCATGATGTGTACCAAAGTGATGACATCGTTAGAGCACCGGACAAACCACGGCCAAAGACTTCAGACCGTGATACTAAGACATCAGACACGGATGTGTATCAAAGTGTTGACATCGTTAGAGCACCGGACAAACCACGGCCAAAGACTTCAGACCGTGATACTAAGACATCAGACACGGATGTGTATCAAAGTGTTGACATCGTTAGAGTACCGGACAAACCACGGCCAAAGACTTCAGACCGTGATACAAAGGCATCAGACCATGATGTGTACCAAAGTGATGACATCGTTAGAGCACCGGACAAACCACGGCCAAAGACTTCAGACCGTGATGTGTATCAAAGTGTTGACATCATTGACCATCTTCCTAGCAAAGGCGGACTTCGTCTCCCCACATGACTCTTTGATATTACCTCATCAACCCATCTACCATCATCCAATCATAGCAACCAAAGAACTTTGTACCGTTGTCCCCTTATCTAACTCTCCTATCTTAAAATATTAGCAACTAACGAATTGTGTACCGTCATACACCGATCTCAATCTATCAACCTCAAATCATAGCAGTCAAAGAACTTTTCACTATTGTACTAATGATCTCAATCTACCATCAATTTATAGATTTAAAAAAAAAAAAAAAGAAATATTGTCCTACATTATTATTTGGCATTTGTCCAGGAGGCCAACAGTCGATAGGTCTACCTTACAAGAACCATTGTTCAGTAGGCCTCAAACTTATGCATCTACTTATAAGAACCATTGTTTAGTAGGCCTCAAACGTATACGTCTATCTTATAAGAACCATTGTTTAGTAGGCCTCAAACTTATACGTCTACTTATAAGAACCATTGTTTAGTAGGCCTCAAACTTATACGTCTACTTATAAGAACCATTGTTTAGTAGGCCTCAAACTTATACGTCTACTTATAAGTACCATTGTTTAGTAGGCCTCAAACTTATACGTCTACTTATAAGAACCATTGATTAGTAGGCCTCAAACTTATAAGGCTGTCTTATAAGAACCATTGTTTAGTAGGCCTCAAACTTATAAGTCTATCTTATAAGAACCATTGTTTAGTAGGCCTCAAACTTATAAGTCTATCTTATAAGAGCCATTGTTTGGTCAGCCACAAATCTATATTTTACCTTATAAGAGCCATTGTTTGGTCAGCCACAAATCTATATTTCTACCTTATAAGAGCCATTGTTTGGTCAGCCACAAATCTATATTTCTACCTTATAAGAGCCATTGTTTGGTCAGCCACAAATCTATATTTCTACCTTATAAGAGCCTTTGTTTGGTCAGCCACAAATCTATATTTCTACCTTATAAGAGCCATTGTTTGGTCAGCAACAAATCTATATTTCTACCTTATAAGAGCCATTGTTTAGTCAGCCACAAACATATATTTCTACCTTATAAGAGCCATTGTTTGGTAAGCCACAAATCTATATTTCTACCTTATAAGAGCCATTGTTTAGTCAGCCACAAATCTATATTTCTACCTTATAAGAGCCATTGTTTGGTCAGCCACAAATCTATATTTCTACCTTATAAGAGCCATTGTTTGGTCAGCCACAAACCTATATTTCTACCTTATAAGAGCCATTGTTTGGTCAGCCACAAACCTTTATTTCTACCCTATAAGAGCCATTGTTTGGTCAGCCACAAACCTATATTTCTAACCTATAAAAGCCATTGTTTGGTCAGCCACAAACCTATATTTCTAGCTTATAAGAGCCATTGTTTGGTCAGCCACAAACCTATATTTCTAGCTTATAAGAGCCATTGTTTGGTCAGCCACAAACCTATATTTCTACCTTATAAGAGCCATTGTTTGGTCAGCCACAAACCTATATTTCTACCTTATAAGAGCCATTGTTTGGTCAGCCACAAACCTATATTTCTACCTTATAAGAGCCATTGTTTGGTCAGCCACAAACCTATATTTCTACCTTATAAGAGCCATTGTTTGGTCAGCCACAAACCTATATTTCTACCTTATAAGAGCCATTGTTTGGTCAGCCACAAACCTATATTTCTACCTTATAAGAGCCATTGTTTGGTCAGCCACAAACCTATATTTCTACCTTATAAGAGCCATTGTTTGGTCAGCCACAAACCTATATTTCTACCTTATAAGAGCCATTGTTTGGTCAGCCACAAACCTATATTTCTACCTTATAAGAGCCATTGTTTGGTCAGCCACAAACCTATATTTCTACCTTATAAGAGCCATTGTTTGGTCAGCCACAAACCTATATTTCTACCTTATAAGAGCCATTGTTTGGTCAGCCACAAACCTATATTTCTACCTTATAAGAGCCATTGTTTGGTCAGCCACAAACCTATATTTCTACCTTATAAGAGCCATTGTTTGGTCAGCCACAAACCTATATTTCTACCTTATAAGAGCCATTGTTTGGTCAGCCACAAACCTATATTTCTACCTTATAAGAGCCATTGTTTGGTCAGCCACAAACCTATATTTCTACCTTATAAGAGCCATTGTTTGGTCAGCCACAAACCTATATTTCTACCTTATAAGAGCCATTGTTTGGTCAGCCACAAATCTATATTTCTACCTTATAAGAGCCATTGTTTGGTCAGCCACAAACCTATATTTCTACCTTATAAGAGCCATTGTTTGGTCAGCCACAAACCTATCAATCGACCGTTTTTATTGCACCCCGCCCCCAAAAGATTTCAACAGTCACCATCACTGACTCTTCGATAAGCCTGACAACGCCATGACGGCACGCCAACAACCCCCGTCCCCCAAAAGATTTCAACAGTCACCAATTCTGACTCTTCGATAAGCCTGACAACGCCATGACGGCACGCCAACAACCCCCCTCCCCCAAAAGATTTCAACAGTCACCATCACTGACTCTTCGATAAGCCTGACAACGCCATGACAGCACGCCAACAACCCCCCTCCCCCAAAAGATTTCAACAGTCACCATCACTGACTCTTCGATAAGCCTGACAACGCCATGACGGCACGCCAACAACCCCCCTACCCCACCCCGCCCTGATCGCAAGAGATGCCCCCAACGTCACCGCAACCCTACCAACTAATCTAATCTCCACAAAACAATACACTGTGGCGCCCCCTACAATAAAATCCCCCGTTTCACCCTAAACATCCGTGCGATGAAGAGTTAATGCGATTACGTCAATCGTCTGGCACCACGACGGGACCTCTCACCAACGTAAGTCTGGCACCACGACGGGACCTCTCACCAACGTAAATACAGTAGGGCCAAAGTTAGGTATGGACAGCTTCATCGATCTGTGATGGAGGTGACCTTAAAACCCACCAACTGCTTAATGCTACAGGGAAATGAGTGAAACAAAGTATGTCAAAACCTGAAGGAAAAAAAAAAAACATGAACGCAACAAAAGAACGAACGTAGTGTCGGCAGGAAGCCTCCATCAGCGAACAAACAACAGTATAAACGTAATTAATTTTTTTAATAATAGCACTTAACTGAAAAGAAGTATCCGAAAGGGCACTAACAAATGAAGGACTGCGTTCAAGCTTTCTGAAGGGAGTAATAGAACAAGGTATGTGGAAGCTTGAATCAAAGGACAGGACAATGAAAGGAAGTCTCTTTGCCGAAACGCTCTTCTCTTAATGTCCTGCTTTTCGATTCCAGCTTAAACATGTAATTTTTTTACTATGTAATTTATGTCCCTGTAAAATAGTTTCATCATTTTTCTAAAAACTTGCCACATTATCATTAGACAAAAAATAGAATAAAGTAACACGTTGGTTCGAAAGGTTGTATGAAGTAAACACTGAAGAAAATAACAACTCTAAAAATGAATACTTAATGTTATGAGTTTTATCTAGCGCAATTAGTTTTGAGAGTATAGTGTTGTTTTGAAATATTTCCCTCAATTAAGATATGTCAAAGGTCAGGGTCATCATCTATTAGTCGCGACTCCTTTAGTTTAATATACCTGGTTTAAAAAAATATGAAAAACCAATTCTAATAAGTAACAGAATCGCACTATTTAAAAAAAAAATCAGCAGATTTAAATGATTTAGAGCGCCTTCAATACTGTTGTTATAATTAATCTCCAACTTTTAATGCAGACATGAGGGAAATCAAAACTCATAATTCAGACATGAGGGAAATGAAAACTCATTATTCAGACAGGAAGGAATTCAAAACTCATAATTCAGACATGAGGGAAATGAAAACTCATCATTCAGACAGGAAGGAATTCAAAACTCATAATTCAGACATGAGGGAAATGAAAACTCATCATTCAGACAGGAAGGAATTCAAAACTCATAATTCAGACATGAGGGAAATGAAAACTCATCATTCAGACAGGAAGGAATTCAAAACTCATAATTCAGACATGAGGGAAATGAAAACTCATTATTCAGACAGGAAGGAATTCAAAACTCATAATTCAGACAGGAAATCAATCAAAACTCATTATTTAGAGGGTACGGAAATCAAAATCCATTATGGAGACACCGTCAAACATTTGTCTTTTGAATAAGTTGGTTTCTGAATTAGATGGTGTTACGAAATGATTCCTTTCCGAAACATCTCTATAAAAATGCTTACGGTGACAACAATAATCGATAAAGGAAAAGATCAGGAAATGGATCCCTCTTACGCAATGGCACTGCAGGATTTTTTACAGCAATAGAGATGAGACGGAGGAGGGAGACATCGCCTGAACTATTTATAAATGTAAATCCATAAATATTTATGAAGGCGATGGCAAAGTGGTCTTTTACCTAAATTTAAATTTTATATTTCTAGGCTACTTTGTGACTACTTTGTATGGACAGAATATTTTTGCTGGCGTCTGAACTTATGTTGCCATGAAGGCCTGAATCCAATGGTTTTCTTTAACATGCACTAGAACAATGCACTGGAACAATGCACTGGAACAATGCACTGGAACAATGCACTAGAACAATGCACTGGAACAATGCACTAGAACAATGCACTGGAACAATGCACTGGAACAATGCACTGGAACAATGCACTGGAACAATGCACTGGAACAATGCACTGGAACAATGCACTGGAACAATGCACTAGAACAATGCACTGGAACAATGCACTGGAACAATGCACTAGAACAATGCATGACGATTCAACGTCGATTTTTTTTTCGTTGGTGGGTCGAAAAGTAGGAGACTGATTTAAAGAAGTAATAAAGTTACAATTAAGTTACAATAAAGTTACAATAAAGTTACAATAAATCTGCAGTAGTAGAAGAATAAAAATCATTTGGGAAATGAAAATGTGTATTCATGCATCACAAACACCAGAGATGTTAACAACACAAAAGCCAGAGATGTTAAAAACACAAATGTCAGAGATGCTAAAAACACAAACGTCAGAGATGTTAACAACACAAACACCACAGATGTTAACAACACAAACACCAGAGATGTTAACAACACAAATGTCACAGATGTTAACAACACAAACACCAGAGATGTTAACAACACAAATGTCACAGATGTTAACAACACAAACACAAGAGATGTTAACAACACAAATGTCACAGATGTTAACAACACAAACACAAGAGATGTTAACAACACAAATGTCACAGATGTTAACAACACAAACGTCATAGATGTTAACAACACAAATGTCACAGATGTTCCCAATACAAATGCCCCAAACACAAACACAAGAGATGTTAACAACACAAATGTCACAGATGTTAACAACACAAACGTCATAGATGTTAACAACACAAATGTCACAGATGTTCCCAATACAAATGCCCCCTCCCCAACACACACCCCCCCCCCCCCCCCCCCCCCCCCCCCCCCCCCCCCCATTTCAAGTTTGTTTGATGCAGATCGTTGTTGCATGGGTTTTCTCTTCTTTTTTTGTTTGCCGAGTTGCGAGGTTGGAAATCCCAGACCGTATTACCGAGCTGGTAACACTAACATATTGATTACCTTAGTGATATCCGTGGAACTCTGGAGAGTATAAACAAATGAACTCTCAAGTTACTCCACCTGAATGTTTCAGTCGATATGATTCAAGTGGGTTTGGAACAATATGAAATCTTTCAGTCGATATGATTACAGTGGGTTGAAACAATGTGAAATCTTTCAGTCGATATGATTACAGTGGGTTGAAACAATATGAAAGCTTTCAGTCGATATGGTTACTGTTAAATAGAGATAAACAATTTGAATGTAGAGAATTTCAAATACAGTGTTCAAATCAACTTTGGAATTTTCTTTTTAAAAAAAATGAAAAAGATCATTTTACTTGAAGCATTCTTTAAATGAACCCAACATAAGAACTGTCAGGACAGCATGTTGTATCAGTCATGAATCCCGGGGGGGGGGGGGGGGGGTATTCCAAGAGCTCATCAATAAAATGTTAAGATAAAAATAAATAAATACACCGTTTATATTTCCGCATCTTATTCACAGACGCAATTTTTTTAGGGAATAATTTCCGGTAATTCTATTTCACCTTGAATTTAAATAGAGAGAAAAGCCGAGGGAGATTATCAAACATTAAATTTGAAAAAAAAAATAAAATATGTGCAATAATTGTTCAATGCGAAAGTTTGGTATTATTGAAAGAATCTCATGTGAATATTTCTCTGACATTCAAGACCCGCTGTAGTTGCTGCTTACATAATCATTTAATCAATATTTAAGTCCTTTTTTTTTTCATTAAATGATCAAGGAATTGAAGTTTGATGGTGATGTATCCTGGCCGATTTTCTTTTTTTTATGCTCTTGAGAAATACTTTGAGATTTCTTACGTTAAAATTGTTCTAGTTTAGAAATTGTATTTTACATAAGAATGTTATCCATAGGCTAAAAAATGAATATGTACAGTGTGATCAGAACACATTTCCATCTATTTGGATCAATTTTAAAATAAAAAATAACAACTACGTATCTATTGCTGATAATATTGGTTGCATTACAACAAGACAACACCATGACCCTGACTAGATCACATCGCTCAGCTCTGGCGTGGGATGCATGCATCCTTTCAATTGATTGTGTCAAATGTGGAGAGAGGGGGGAAAAATGATGTTGGGGGGGAAGGGTGAGCAGTGGGTATCGGATCAACTGTTCCCGATCAAAGAAAGAATCGTCAACTAGATCTGATATGGGGAGTCATCAAAAGGCAACAGAGACGAGGCTGGCCACTGGGATATGGGCGATTTCTTTGTTTTCCTCCCCATTGACAATTAGGATTATTTAGCCGTATCCAGATCGTTTCTTGCGGGGGGGGGGGCAGAAAAAGTGGGGGGGGTGGTGAGATAAGTATTTAAAATGTCTTTCTATTGGGTGATCGTGTTAGCCGGACAGTCAACACTGAGGCTTCCATTGATATCTTCATAAGTGGTCAGGAGAGAGCGGGACGAACCTTGGGTTTTCCCTATAGTCGGACTCGTATCACACTCATGGGGCATGAAAGAGGTTTGTAAGCTGGTGGGCTGGGCTGGATGGGTGACAACTGCTGAGGAGTAGTTGGCTTGGTGGAGTACACGTTGGAAACGTGCTTGACTAGATTTGGTTGCGAGCAGGGTCAATTTTGTGGAAGAGTCTTCTTTGGTAGGCAGTGCCTTTTTTTTTTGTAAACTATTTTAGAAGGGAGGCTATGCTATGATTGGTGTAGTGTTCTAGAAAGGAAGCTATCATATGTTTGGTACAATATTCTAACAAGAAAGATGTGTTATCTTTGGAACAGTTTTCTAACATGAAATATATGTTTTTGGTATAGTATTCTAACAATAAAGAAACGTTATGTTTGGTACAGTATTCTAGATAGGGGCAAAGTTTGAGAGTCATTTTTATATGGTTTGGTTGTTGTTGTTTTTTTCTCTGCAACAAGAGGCTCAGAGGAAATAGCTGATGAGTAGAAATCTCGTCTATGGTAATATTCTGTGACAATTCAATAGTGCAACATGTGAAAAGTCCAACATTTGGCATCAATTTAACAGTGCAACAACTGACATCATTTGCACAGTCCTTCAACTGACATCGATTTAGCAGTCTAAAAAATAACATCAAATTAACAGTCCAACACTGGGCATCAATTTAACAGTCAAACACTGGGCATCAATTTAGCAGTCCAACACTGGACATCAATTTAACAGTCCAACACTGGGCATCAATTTAACAGTCCAACACTGGGCATCAATTTAACAGTCCAACACTGGGCATCAGTTTAAAAGTCCAACAACTTTAAGGCTAACAGAACTATCTCACACCTGGTACATCGTAACAATGGCTTCCAGAACCCCTTTTTACGTTAATCTAGATAATCCGTGACGCTGACGTATCTCAGGTAACTGTCTGGATCATAACTTCTCAGAGGTGTCACCCAATGTCCTAACACATCGTACACCTGGCCGGTGATTCAAGTTTTATCCCAATATCCTAGCCATAATCAGCTTCATCTATCCCCTTCAATCGCTCGACCGAGAACTCTCCACCTCCCCCCCCCCACTTTTCTCCCTTCCACCCTCTTTCACTTTCTCCTTGTTCCACTCTCTTTCAATTTCTCTTTTTTCCACCCTCTTTCACCTTCTTCCTGTTTCACACTCTTTCATTTTCTCTCTTTAACTCTTTCTTCCTCTTCTGCCACTTTCACAAGCCAGCTCTCCCAAAATTGTACATCACTCCCCCCCCCCAACCTCTCTCAACTAATTCATTATTTTCTAGCACTAGCTTATAAACCAGTGGTTCTCAACAGAATTTATTGATGCCGTGACCCTCTGTAAAATGGTCCATGTTGTGGTGACCCACAGCCTTGATTATTATTCCTAGACACTGAGAAACGGGTGTTCAGAAGTTAAAGGGGGTTGGGGGGGGGGCGTGGTAATTGACTGTAACAGCTACAGCACCTGTCGGACAATCACAGTGTGCTAATGACAACCAACAAGTCCGGCGAATTGTATAATATTTAAATTCAAACAGGGAAGGCTGTACTAATAAGATAATTCATTATTTTCTAGCACTAGCTTATAAACCAGTGGTTCTCAACAGAATTTATTGATGCCGTGACCCTCTGTAAAATGGTCCATGTTGTGGTGACCCACAGCCTTGATTATTATTCCTAGACACGGAGAAACGGGTGTTCAGAAGTTAAAGGGGGTTGGGGGGGGGGGCGTGGTAATTGACTGTAACAGCTACAGCACCTGTCGGACAATCACAGTGTGCTAATGACAACAAACAAGTCCGGCGAATTGTATAATATTTAAATTCAAACAGGGAAGGCTGTACTAATAAGATCAAGGACCCCCCAAAACCCCTCAAATTCCAAAATTTCTCAAGCGATCCCTGACATATCTTCTGGCGATCCTCGAGGAGGCTGACGACCGGCAAGTTGAGGACCGCTGTTACAAAGCATCTTGGCTTCGTCTTTGACATTGATTTTTTTTTTTCACTTTCTCCAACCGTTTCATACCCCCAACCCCACCCCCTCTACATCTTTTCTCAACCTTTTCCTTTATTTATACCGTGCAGCGTTCAAACTTTATTTGTTTTCTTTTTGTTTTTCTTTTAATCCCATCTACAACAAAGAAACATTCCCTTTGGAATTAAAGTATGGCTCCTCAAGCTGTCGAACAAGGTACCCTTTTCAGTGTTTTTTTTTAAATGTTTTTTTCAGCAAGCGCTCATCGGTCTCTGTGACAACTATTTTAGCTTGACAAATAAATAAAGATGAAATGTACACTACTGTACACTATATGCCTGTGTAAGTGCAATGACCATTTCATTACACCCGTGATAGCCATTTTAAACACACAGCACCTTTAGGCCTATCTAAATCATACGATACATCTGTAGGACAATGAAAATGACACCTGTATGAATGTCGGTGTAACGCCTTTTGTCTTTAGAAATGCGAATGCCACTAACAGATTGCAACCATCATGTTATAAAAAAGAACAACAACTCTTTGCACAGGTAGCATCATCACAATCACATGTTCAACACGTTGAAGTATTGAACCAACACGTGCAGTAGAATCCAAAATTACGCCACGGATTTAACAACGTGAGGAAAAAAATTTTTTTATTTAGTTCATATAAGGATTATGGGAACTACCTTCGAAACGCAGTTTGGAAAGTCTTCAAAACCTAATTGGTTATCTGGGAATGGTCATATTTATATTCTTAGAATGATCTATGGAACTCAAAAAAGTCAAAGGAGCTATGGGATAACCATCATATAAGTCTAGAATGATAAATGGAACGATGTGAGAACCGTGATATTTAAAGTCTAGAATGACCTATGGAAATATCTGAGAACCGCCATATTAAAAGTCTAGAATAATCTATGGAACTATCTGAGAACCGTATATTTAGAGTCTAGAATAATCTTTGGAACTATCTGGGAACCTCTGTTTTTAAAAGTCATGAAAGATTGATGGAGCAAAAACTGCTTCAGACGCTTAGCAACATGTTGCCTTGGCCAAATTACCTCCCCTAAATTAGCACAGCCCACCCTCCCCCTCCCCACTAGCCCATTTTTTCCTTCCCCTTCTCTGTGCATTAGGTAGCGCCATTGTTGAACTGCTTGTCTTCCAGCCGTTCGAGGCTGAGCACATCAGCGCCATCTACCACTGCTGGATCAAGTTGTTTACACTGTGGACGGCATCCTTACACAATCTGTGTGAGACCATCAGTACGACTACTTTGAAATCTGAAACAGTTTGATGATAAGGGTTTTCTCTCTGTACCTCTCTGCATTTATATATATATATGCATATATATATATATATATATATATATATATAGAGAGAGAGAGAGAGAGAGAGAGAGAGGAGAGAGAGAGAGAGAGAAAGAGGAGAGAGATTATTTATTTATTCACTGAGTTGGCGATATGCTTGGGTTATTGCTTAATGCTAGGCTGGCACAAAAGGCGGTTTTAAAACGAAATGGAAGATAACGATGGTGCAGGCTGAAAGAATTAAGTATTAATTGGGCAGGTGCTCTCTGCCCCATTTATTGTGATAGAAACATCCCAGAAACATTAACACACACACACAACATAGAAAGAAAGAGAGAGAGATATTCTTACATAACCAGCAGACTACTCGGTTGTTCAAGGCTTCTATATGACCAGGACAAAGTTTTGTCATAAAATTTGGAGCGCGGGGGGGGGGGGG
>CAXITT010000056.1:1120367-1136611 GCA_964033795.1 Lymnaea stagnalis
ACTCCCAGCCAACCCACTCCCAGCCAACCCACTCCCAGCCAACCGACTCACAGCCAACCCACTCCCAGCCAAACTCTAAAAAAAAAAAGGACAAGAGACGCATCAACTCGGCCCCAGAAGAAATTATTCATCTTACAGAACGATTGGATCAACATACCCGTTGAAATAAACAGAATGAAGTAATTAAGACTAAGTTTTTTAAGGACAGACTTCAACATTGAAATAAACAGAGGGAAGTAGTTAAGACTAAGTTGCTTAAGGACAGACTTCAACATTGAAATAAACAGAGAGAATTAGTTAAGACTAAAGTTGTTTAAGGTCAGACTCCAACATTGACATAAACAGACAGAATTAGTTAAGAGTAAAGTTGTTAAATGACAGACTTCCACATTGGAATAAACAGAGAGAAGTAGTTAAGACTAAAGTTGTTTAAGGACAGACTTCCACATTGAAAGAAACAGAAGAGTCGGTGTAATGAACTAACAGAGGTCGACAGAACTTCGACAGATTGATGTTACAGAGTCAACAGAATGTCCCAAATAAATTAGGTCAGGAAAATGTCATTGAATCACTAGTGACAGGAAACAGGTTGTCACATTATTACGTCAAACGGCAAGGGAAACCTCATTTCCGCTGGTTCTCACAGTGTCTGTCACGAGAGATGAAAAAAAAAAGGTGACATAAGCACACTTTTGAGCAAATGGGGACGTTTTTTTTTTTTAAACTAATGGCTCGAGGGAAGAAGATAGACATTGTAAAGTGCTACATGACAGTACAGACATGGACATTGTAAAGTGCTACATGACAGTACAGACATGGATATTGTAAAGTGCTACATGACAGTACAGACAGAGACATTGTTGAGAGTTACATGACAGTACAGACACGGACATTGTTAAGAGTTACATCACAGTACAGACACGGTCATTGTAAAGTGCTACATTAACTGTGAGGACAGACTGGTGGAAACACTCTCAGCCAGACAGAGACCGTCAAGTTTTCTTGATTGAAGATCGTGTTAAATCATTGTTATATGTGACCTTGGTAGTCGACCTTCTTACACGACCTTGATAAAAAAACCTTCAAAGGCGACATTGGAATGCGACCTTGATAAAAAAAAAAACTTGAAATGCGACCTTGATAAACAACCTTAAAATGCGACCTTGGTAAACAACCTTGAAAGGCGACATTGGAATGCGACATTGATAAACAACCTTGAAAGGCGACCTTAGTAGACAACCTTACAACCTTGAACTACGGCCTTGGCCGACGACCTGTAGACGGACAACCTCGGTAGTCGACCTTGAGCGCGCATCTACAGCGACAATTTTACATGAGAAAACTTTTTTCTCCTTCAATCCACTATAGTCATTGATTCTCGTTGATTAGACCGGCAGCCATTCTTGCATTCACACAAAGACGGCACGAAAGAGATGCAAGTCTAAGTCAGTGGTTCTTAACCTTTTTGGAGGTACCGAAGCCCACCAGTTTCATATGCGCATTCACCGAACCCTTCTTAATAGTAAAAATAAAATATGGTTTATTTTTTTTTCTGTTTTTTTTTTAGACCTCCGCCGAACCCCTGAGACTGGCTCACAGAACCCCTGGGGTTAGATCGAACCCAGGTTAAGAACTACTGCTCTAAGCATAATATAAGCATGTCTATTTGCAACCAATCGAAATTATTTTTTAAAATAATTTAAGTTTGTTCTTTGCGTTAAGAAAACGTAGTCCATTATGCTGCTTGGTCTCAAAGAGAATCGGTCAGTGGGAAGAAAAAAAAATTACCAAAATATTATTATTCAACAATGGAACTGGAACTTCCAGGGTGAAATAAATAGAGTTTGTTTGCACCAACGCTACAGCTTATAAACCCAAGCATGAGATAATCTATATGTGTGTTACACTTTACCGCAAGCTTGCATTTGTTTACTTCTGGTCTTGGAGCCAAGCGGTTGACCAGACAGGCGATGAGATGGGTAAGTGAGGGATGAGCTAAGCGCTTAGCCGGACATCAGTACCGACCTTTTATTTTACTACCTTACTTCAGGCAGAAAGTGCAGCGACTGGCGGCAAAAAGTATATCAGTAACACTATTACAGACAGACAAATGCACACACACACACGCACGGCCTAACATATACAACATCTTCTTAATCTATGTACGCGCTGCGCGTATTGCATTAGACCTGGCCAACTCGGGATTATACACTTATATACATACACTTTTCCAATCTATGCACAAACTGCCTAATGCACCAATCTTGTACAAGCTCAGTACACTAGGTTTCCTCAACCTTTATGTACACGGCACCCCACTCTTGATTTCAACTCTTATTTTCAGTGTACGCCACGGAAAAAAAATAACATTTTAAAATACGAATACAATAACGGCAACCTAGTATCTGGGACTTCCGCGGCCCCTGGTACTGCCTCACACACTGTCTCGCACACTATCTCGCACAGTGCCTCACACACTGTCTCGCACAGTGCCTCGCACACAGCCTCCCACACTTCCTCGCATACTTCCTCCCGCACACTTCCTAGCACACTGTCTCGCACAAGGCCTCGCACACAGCCTCCCAACCTCCCTCGCATACTTCCTCCCACACTTCCTAGCACACTGTCTCACACAAGGCCTCGCACACAGCCTCCCACACTTCCTCGCATACTTCCTCCCACACATCCTAGCACACTGTCTCGCACAAGGCCTCGCACACAGCCTCCCACACTTCCTCGCATACTTCCTCTGACACTTCCTATCACACTGTCTCGCACAAGGCCTCGCACACAGCCTCCCACACTTCCTCGCACACCCCTGGCTAAGAACCCCTAGTGTGGACAATCTTAGATATGTTTTAATTCTTTCTTTGAAGCCCGCTACGCCATGCTGACGGCACCATGTTGGACTCCACCTATTATAAGCCTTAGGTTCTTTGGTTGCTTTGGACAATGGAAGGTAACCCCCAACCCCCCCCCCCTAAAAAAAAAGTTTATTTTTAACCCAGACTAGATGATAAATCATGTCAAAGTTACTCTCCCTTCCCTCTCTCTCCCCCCCCCACAACACACACTTTTCCCCTTGTAGTCGGGGGGGGGGGGGGGGGGGGGGGGGGTGGGGGAGAGAGATTTGTTCAGGGGACAAAATGAGTACTTTAACCGTCCGGGTTAGTTTATCTCCGCGTCTATTTCAGGCATCATTGATCACATGCAAGTGGTTCTCAACCTGCAGGCATCATTGATCAAATGTGAGTGGTTCTCAACCTGGATGGTTTCAGAGTACATCTATAACACAGGGGATTCTCAAGTTTACTCTGCTCAGTAACACATTTATTGGTAGAAAGAAGCTCTAGAGCAATGGTTCTCAAACTTCTAAATGCCGTGACCCTTTATATACGGTTCCTCATGTTGTTGTGACCCCCAACCCTAAAATTGCCACTTCATAAATATGTGCTTTCTGATGGTGTTAGGCGACCCCAGTGTAAGGGTCATTCAATCCCCAAAAAGGGGTCCTGACCCACCGGTCGAGAACCGCTGCTCTAAAGAAACGCTTAGAACCGTTTCCGTTGAGTTTCAGTGAATTGTCCGACGGTAAATAGAAACCAATTTCTGAACGT
Organism: Lymnaea stagnalis; assembly: GCA_964033795.1. Classification (NCBI taxonomy): domain Eukaryota; kingdom Metazoa; phylum Mollusca; class Gastropoda; family Lymnaeidae; genus Lymnaea; species Lymnaea stagnalis. Next base: position 1,123,985 of record CAXITT010000056.1, read on the forward strand.
GGACAAGTGGAAACATCAAACGATTCTTTAAGCCGAGGATTAGGAGACTCTGATTGCAGTATAAAAGCTAAAGTGATTCTAATCTTGAAAAGCTTCATTTTTTTTTAATGTCAAAAGTTTCCATTCTTTGGAACCTTGTTGATTTGAAAAGCGCAAATTAAAAAAAAAAAAGAAGGTTGAATTCATTTCGCGAGAGAGTAATAAAGGCGGGATTTATTTGGTGGCCCTTTGGTTTGGAGAGTAATAACAAATGATTTTGTTGTTTTTCGGGCCAAACTTTATATGATATTTTTTTTTAGCATAACAAATATTCAGTAAATGAATTTCTTTTGATTCAGTTATGGGCAAAACTAAGGCGATGCTCTTAGCTTAGATTGAGGATTACATTTTTTTAAATAAAAATATTCAAGGTCTGTCGTAGAGCTCATGTGTGCATGGACATGGTCTTTGATGTGTGTGTAGCCATGACATTAGTCTTAATTCTTGCTCAAAGCAAAATTTTGACTCAAAAATTTCGAAATAGGTCATTAAATATCTAAGGTAATTCAATGTCCCAAGTAATTCAAAGTCCCAGGTAGTTTAATTTCCCAGGTAATTCAATGTACCAAGTAATTCAATGTCCCAAGTAAATCAATGTCCCAAGTAATTCAATGTCCCAAGTAATTCAATGTCCCAATTAATTCAATTCCCAAGTAATTCAATGTCCCAAGTAATTCATTGTCCCAATTAATTCAATTTCCCAAGTAATTCAATGTCCCAAGTAATTCAATGTCCCAAATAATTCAATTTCCCAAGTAATTCAATGTCCCAAGTAATTCAATGTCCCAATTAATTCAATGTCCCAAGTAATTCAATGTCCCAATTAATTCAATGTCCCAATTAATTGAATGTCCCAAGTAAGTCAATGTCCCAATTAATTCAATGTCCCAAGTAATTCAATGTCCCAAGTAATTCAATGTCCCAAGTAATTCGATGTCCCAAGTAATTCAAAGTCCCAATTAATTCAATGTCCCAAGTAAATCAATGTCCCAAGTAATTCAATGTCCCAAGTAATTCAATGTCCCAATTAATTCAATTCCCAAGTAATTCAATGTCCCAAGTAATTCAACGTCCCAAGTAATTCGATGTCCCACGCTTCATCGAAAGATTGGAATATTTCGCTAGGCTAAGCTAATTACAGTTTAGCTCTACCAGACATTTTATCATTGACATCGATGGCATTTCAAAAGACAAGTTAATTTTTTTGTTAAGAAAATGTTCAAAAGTCATTGTCATTTTCACTAAAATTTCGAATAAAATTAATTAGACGGTCATCAGGAGTACTACTAACTTTTTTTTTTTTATTGAGTATGCACTTTTGATGCAGCAATAAATAACAATATTAAAAAAAAACAATTTCTCTTCTTTGCATACCTATAACAGTGTTTTTTTAAACGCTTGCAACACCGATGGGAGTAGGGGGTTTGGGGTCTACATGGTGTCACAAGGTGGGAATACATAGAGGAACGGGGGGGGGGGGGGAGGACATGAGTTCTAACTGAAACCGATCGTGCGACAGGATGTTGTCAAACATTGACCTTCACATACACGGTGTCGGCTTAAGGTATGGGTGATGGCCGGCTTAAGGTATGGGTGATGGCTGGCTTAAGGTATGGGTGATGGCTGGCTTAAGGTATGGGTGATGGCCGGCTTAAGGTATGGGTGATGGCCGGCTTATGGTATGGAAGAAGCCGGCTATAGGTGTGGTTGATGGCCGCGTTTTGATGTAAGCAATGGCCGGCTTTCGATGTGGGTGTAGGCCAGGCTTAGATATAGGTGATGGCCGGGTTTAGGTGTTAGTAATGGCCGGATTTAGGTGTAAGTAATGGCCGGCTTTAGGTGCAAGTAATGGCCGGCTTTAGGTGTAAGTAATGACCGGCTTTAGGTGTAAGTAATTGCCGGCTTTAGGTGTAAGTAATGGCTGGCTTTAGGTGTAAGTAATGGCCGGCTTTAGGTGTAGGTGATGGCCGGCTTTAGGTCTAAGAACTGGCCGGCTTTAGGTGTAAGTAATGGCCGGCTTTAGGTGTAGGTGATGACCGGCTTTAGGTGTAAGTAATGGCCGGCTTTAGGTGTAAGTAATGGCCGGCTTTAGGTATTGGTGATGACCGGCTTTAGGTGTAAGAACTGGCCGGCTTTAGGTGTAAGTAATGGCCGGCTTTAGGTATTGGTGATGACCGGCTTTAGGTGTAAGAACTGGGCGCTTTAGGTGTAAGTTATGGCCGGCTTTAGATGTGGGTGATGGCCGGCTTGAGATGTGGGTGATGGCCGGCTTTAGATGTGGGTGATGGGCGCTTTAGGGTCATGGCTGGCTTAAGGTGTAGATGATTGCCGGCTTTAGCCGCCCCCCACACACTCAGAGGCGTCATTTCAGGGTATTTCATGGGGGGAGGGAAGGGGAGGGGGGTGGAGGGGGGACAAAGTCAAAACTTGGTTAGCCTGTTAAGTTATTTTTACTGGAGGCGCCACAATACACAGCAATTTAAATAAAACCTGTGACCCCCCCCCCCCCCCCCCCCCTCCAAAATAACGCACCCCCCCCCCCCCAAAAACCCGGGACCCCCCCCCCCCCACTGCCCATTCAAAATAACGTACCTGCCCCCGCACCAAATAAAAAACTCTGCCGTTGACCAAAAAAAAACGTGGCCTCTGAATATATAGAAAAAGTGTCCGCTTGGGTTAGACCTCGACGCCACCCCTTTCTAAGCCAGTGTGTTATGGTCAGCCAATAACAAACATTTGAAATTAATAATGCGCCTGTTCCAGTTGCTGCCGATGTTTCACGGACTGGGCCACATGCAGTCACGCGAGAAGCTAAGGGAATTACAACAAAAACAGCAACAATAACAAACCTCGTTATTTGGAACATTTATTTTTATAGCCATATATGTATATAGCAAACATGCAGTTTCAAGAAAAATATCTTGATTTTATAATAATCTATTGAATAACTGAATGCAACAAAGACGCATATGCTCAACAATTACAGAACATGTGAAGACTTTACTAAAGTAATTACGATAGCTACAAAATTTGTATAAGAACTCGCCAAACACCACCCCCCCCCCCCCCTTTTCCCAGTAACTACCGGTAAGAGACCGAAGATTGTAAGAAAAGTGACTAATGAAATTTGACAATGAAGTTCCAAATAAACAATTACAGAACATGTGAAGACTTTACTAAAGTAATTACGATAGCTACAAAATTTGTATAAGAACTCGCCAAACACCACCCCCCCCCCCTTTTCCCAGTAACTACCGGTAAGAGATCGAAGATTGTAAGAGACAGTACTAATGAAATTTGACAATGAAGTTCCAAATGATCCAATTCTTGACTCGGAAAATAATTATGGAGATAAATTTTTAAGGGGGTCGTTCGCAAATTACGTCACGCTCGGAGGAGGGGTGGGGGGTGGGGGGAAGGGGGGCGAGAATTTGTGACGTCATTGTAAAAAAAATTAAATCTAACATTTTCTAATTATGAAAAAATCTTTATCCAATTAAATTTTTTTTTAAAATAATAATTTTAGGTTGAAATTGCCTCAGGTTATTATAAATACCGTAAACTCAGTCGCCCACACCTTCTGCGCATATCGAAAAAATGACGCAAAAAACTGTTGTGGCCATTTTACATTCGGCTCGGGGAGGACTTCGTTGTTTTGCTTTTTTTCGTCACAGTTTTGTAATAATTCTACATCTTAAGCAATTGTGGTGAAATGTTAAAGAATAAAATAAAATCTTAGTTTAATTATGAAAATTGTATGAATGTTTTAAAAAAATTTTTAGGTGTGACGTGACACTAAAGGGGGTGTGCCTGGTAAAGAATTTGTGACACTTTGTGACGGGGGGAGGGGGGTCTGAAAAGGTATTTTTGCGTGACGTAATTTGCGAAGGACCCCTCGCTGCAATTCAATTATAACCATAGACCAGTGGTTCTTAACCAGGGTTCGATCGAACCCCAGGGGTAGTGATGGGACGATACCAAAATTTGTAACGATTCCAATACGATTCCGATTCTACCCAATTATCCCGATACGATTCCCGATACGATTCCGATTCCTGGCCTTTATTACATATATGTATTACTGTGCCCAGGTATTAACATATTTAATTAATATAAAAGTTGAGAATTGATTAGAAAAGTTTATTAACTTGCCATGGAAGCTTTACAATATTCTAGATAACAATGTCTTGGAAAGGTTTTATATAAACTTTGCGTTGTGACCGGCTTACGGCAGTTAATCAGTTAAGAATCGTTTTGGTTTAGGAATCGGGTCTGAATTATTCAGCTGCGATACTGATTCCCGATGCTTTGGAAAAATCCCGATATTTTGATTATTCCGATACGATTCCGATTAATAGTCCCATCACTACCCAGGGGTTCGGTGAGTCAGTCTCAGGGGTTCGGCGGAGGTCCCAAAAAAAAAAAAAAAATCAGTAAAAAAATAATATTTTATTTTTCCTATTAAGAAGGGTTCGGTGAATGCGCATATGCAACTGGTGGGGTTCAGTACCTCCAAAAAGGTTAAGAACCACTGCCATAGACTTTTAAGTTATCATCTCACAGTGACTTATTTTGGATTATGTATGAGATTTCAAAAAAAAAAAGATCATTCGTGAAGTTGCCATTAGGGTTTAGCCTCTGAAAATGAAGATTATACAGAAATTTGAAATGAACGACTTTTTGGCTTCATCAAGAAGAAGAACATAAGTAGTGTATTATTATTGTTGGTCGTACTATTATTTTTGTCATTCTTGCACGCGAAGACGACCAAGGCGATTTTCGACTAGAGTAGTAGAGTTGACTTGAATTGTATTTTGTTAAAAGTGAAGGAGAGTTGCTCAATTCCCCAGCCTCACTCTCTCATCGTTGCCTGTTTGATCCAATGGCAAGACTTAGTCAAGACGACTGGAAATAGAATAGGATGCACTGGGTCACCAGAAGTTTGTCTTTTGTTTTTCAGTTTGTTTTAGTGTCTTCCTTATGCGTTACGGAATTTGTATCGTGTTAATGTCATACCGCACACGGGACTCCATCTCCGGGTTTGATTTCAGAGCTGCCTTCTCTTAGATGAGTTGCCATCCAGGGTTAATGGGTGCCATCCGGGGTGCTGGTGATAGTTTTGCTTTTTGAGAGTCCACTAGCTTGGAATTGACTCACTTTAGACCACTCGGCCACCCAGCTCTGTTTGCAAATGTGTATTTGGCAGTGTGACTTGAGCTATCACTCCAAATGGCAGTCCCGTGTGCTGAAAGAAGCTTCTCAATTCGAATTCGCTTCAAAAACTGCATTCGTTCTACTCAGTCTCAGGATCGTGTGGTTGGTGTGTCGTAGAAAGAAGAATTGCAGAAGAGTTGGGTGTGACAGAAATAGTTCAGGTTTTTTTTATTCCTAGCGAAAAGCAACAAGACAATCACAATTTTCTTTAAAATAAACTTTTTTATTAGTAGGTACCTTTAAAACGTTTGTAAATTCGCCATTAGAGGATCTTTTGTTTCGGCTGCCTGCTTATTTTTAAATTCTCCGCAGGAAACACTGATATTCTTGTTATCAACTGGCAAATATAAAAACTCGTAAAGCTTTAGTATAGGTCAAGGTTGCCGATTTAAGAATTTGGGTTTGAGATTAAGTTAGACTGTTTTACTTGTAAATTATAATTTAAAAATGATATAAACTACATATTTTTAGCATTCAGATTTATGCTTCAAAATGAATATAACATTTAGTTTTTTAAGAAAGATGTGAACAAGTGAAAATATAGGACTGATCAACATTTATGTTTCAGGGGCAGCACTTGTTTTCCCGCCTATAGCCCAAATTTTTTCCAATGCTTTACGGTAAATTATATACAATTATAACTCAAAAGTTCAAACAAACATTTTAACGTCGTGAAGCTCCACACATACACACACATTCACGCACACACACCATCTCGACAAGACCGTTAAACCTTCACACACTCAACCGATCTACAATACACCGTGAAACTCCACACACACACATACACACACACACACACACACCCACCCATTCCATCTGAATCACACGTTTCATTCCGACCCTGCTATCCCTGCTCCTTTAACTCGTTCCTAGTTTTTTCCTCATCAACTCTCAGGATCAAAGGTGTCCTTCAACTTTTTTTAGAAACTAAGTTTCATTTTGCGTTGGCTCACACAATAACGGGAGAGAACAACAACAAACAAAAATAAAAAAATAGAAAGATTTAAAGCGCAAAAAAAAAATTACGCTTTCTCCAAGAGGTTTTTTATTTTTTTTTCAAATGTTTTTCTGTCATTTGAATTGAGCGAGGTTTGTTCATCTACTGGTTCATCGTGGTTTGCCCTGTTTGTGTTATGGGCCGTGGTCAGCCATGCATGCAGTGTCACTAGTGCTTGGGAAGGAGGGGGGGGGGGGGGGGGGGGTCAAATTGGGTAGGCGATTGGGAAACATTTAAGCCAACAATTTGAGTGTTATGAGATGGATTCAGGACTTGTAGGGTTTGGGGTCGCCATCTATTTTTATTGGAGGCCTCAGGATTACAGTCGAGATCTGCATTCACTCAGCAATAAACGGCTTTGTAGGGCGTGCCGATTTGAAGGGATTTCCGATTGATATGACCTCATGACCAATTAAAGCTTTTCACGTTTATTTTAAAATGCTCTATGACAACCGATTTGAAAAACAAATATTTTTAGTTAACTTGAGAACTTAGGAAGTGATGCTTAGAATTTTGAGAATTTAAGAATTATTAAAGTAAACTGTATACATCATTTATAAAAAATAAAAAAAAATAGATCAGAATTTGTTACCATTTACAAAGCAACTCTTTATGCGACATTTGTAACTTCAAAGCAGTTGCGCTCTTGAACAAGTTCGTTCGCGTTTGCGCTGATCGTTAGTTACGTAACTTTTCCTGTTCTACCACACTGATAGTTACGTAACTTTTCCTGTTCTACCACACTGATAGTTACGTAACTTTTCCTGTTCTACCACACTGATAGTTACGTAACTTTTCCTGTTCTACCCCACTGAGTAACACTGTTAGCTCCACAACTTGTACTATTCTACCACACGTTTAGTTACATAACGTGTACTATTCTACCACACTTTTAGCTACATACCGTGTACTATTCTACCACACGTTTAGTTACATAACGTGTACTATTCTACCACAATGCTGGTTACATTAGGTTTATCCACCAAACGTGTGGAATATTCTTACAAAATGAATTTTTTTTTTTTAATATCGAAACATAAAAGAGAAATTATTTTATTTTTAAATATATAAAAGGTCTACATAAAGACATTATTATGTCATAAAGTAGGTCTACAAAAAGAAATTGTTTCAGTGCACAAATATGTCTTTAAAATAGTCAGTGCATAAAATAGGTGTACATTGGCAAGCACCGGACTAGATTTCACTAGATATATTTAGAGGATATTTTCAACCTAACATCAAATGCGTAACAATAACAGAGAAGACGACTAAACAAAGAAGACCTCTCAAGTGATGTGGGGAAAGAGTTTGATCAGCGCCCAGCAGATGGGGGGCATGTGATAATGTAAATAAATGTCATTTACCTGTTGGCTGTTCACGTCCGGCTGTTATGATCCAAACGACAGGCCACAGAAACACGTGCACATGCTAATCCTTTGCTGGCAATGCCCGATAAGCCGTGCCGTGAAGAAACACCTGGTCCACTAGATAAGGTCAAACCTATGTTAGTGTTGGATTAGCGGACACACAGCCGTTTACTGAAACGAGCGGATAATTTATTTATTTATTTTTTTAAGAACTAGCACTTTTTAAAAATTACGGAACAATATTCAATTATGCTGTAATTTAAATATCGTTTCTTGATTTATTTCTTTTTATATTTTTATAAACTTTTCTTTTTTTAATAAATTCACCAACAGTTTGTATGTGTGTGTGTGGGAGAGAGTGTGTGTCGCTCTTTAGTTTTAAAGGTAGAAAAATTGAAGCAAAATGTTTGAGCGTGGTTTAAAGATGCGCAGGACAGATGTGATTTGATTACTGTTCACGTCTGATGGAATCAGCTCACCCAACGGTAGCGTACGCACGGGTGGGGGAAGATGTACCGCGCGGATAGACAACCCGTTCTGACTAAGCAGACGTCCAAGTTCCAGCCAACCTCATGGCCGCTCCACGCAGAGACGTGTTACAGCCACAAATAACGCGCCGCTTTCGCTACTTGTTTGACAGAAGATCGAAGGAAGGGGAAGTGGGGGGGGGGGGGGGGGGGGGGGGGGTGGGAGGGGGGGGGTGGAGGTGGATGGCGCTACGGGTTGGGTTTCGTTTAGACCTGGGTTGTGAAAGTGCGGGTGGAAATTTGTATCACGTGGTCACAGTGGACAATCGACTCATTTAAATGGACGATTGTTTGTTTTTAGGGTGGGGTTTAGTCCCTCATTAAAACTCCATAACACTCATGACACGCCGACTTTACTGCACACAATCAGACCATTTTAGTTTTGCATAACTAATTTCCGTTTCCAGCTGATTTCCCTAAAAATTTATTTCAAACTGACGGTTCATTTATATCACTGTTGAGGGTTGATTTATACCACCTTTCACGACAGTTCATTCATACGACCGTTCATTTATAAGACCGTTCATTTATAACACCGTTAATTTATTCGACCGTTCATTAATACCACCTTTCACGACAGTTCATTAAAACCACCGTTCATTGATAAGACCGTTCATTTATATGACAGTTCATTTACAACGCCGTTAATTTATACGACCGTTCATTTATACCACAGTTTATTTATAACACCGATAATTTATAACACCGTTCATTTATACCATCGTTAATTTATACAACCCTTCATTTATACCGCCGTCCATTTATACCGCCATTCATTTATGCCACCGTTCATTTATACCGCCGTTCATTTATACCACCATTCATGTATACGAGTTTAGCATATGTATGAAGTCAAGTGTAAAGAGATGCGTCCAGCCATGCGTCCAGCCATGCGTCGAGCCATGCGTCCAGCCATCCATCCAGACATGCGTCCGGCCATGGGTCCAGCCATGCGTCAAGCCATCCGTCCAGCTAAGCGTCCAGCCATGCGTCCAGCCATGCGTCCAGCCATGCGTCCAGCCATGCGTCAATTCATCCGTCCAGCCATGCGTCCCGCCATCCGTCTGGCCATATGTCCAGCCAAGCGTCCAGCCATCCATCCAGTCATGCGTCAAGCCATCCGTCCAGCAATGCGTCCAGCCATCCGTCAACCATGCGTCCAGCAAACCGGCCAGCCATGCGTCCAGCCAAGCGTCCAGCCATCCGCCCAGCCATGCGACAAAAGCCATCCGTCCAGCAATGCGTCCAGCCATCCGTCAACCATGCGTCCAGCAATCCGTCCAGCCATGCGTCCAGCCAAGCGTCCAGCCATCCGTCCAGCCATGCGTCAAGGCATCCGTCCAGCCCTACGTCCAGCCATCCGTCAACCATGCGTCCAGCCAAGCGTCCAGCCATCCGTCAACCATGCATCCAGACACGCGTCCAGCCATCCATCAACCATGCGTCCAGTCAAGCGTCCAGTCATCCGTCCAGCCATGCGTCCAGCCATGCGTCAATCCATCCGTCCAACCATGCGTCCAGCCATGCATCCAGCCAAGCGTCTGGCCATCCGTCCAGCCATGCGTTCAGCCAAGCGTCCAATCATCCGTCCAGCCATGCGTCCAGCCATGCGTCCAGCCATGCGTCCAGCCATGCGTCCAGCCATCCGTCCGGCCATGCGTTCAGCCAAGCGTCCATTCATCCGTCCAACCATGCGTCCAGCCATGCGTCCAGCCATCCGTTCAACCATGCGTCAGGCCATGCGTCCGGCCAATCGTCCGGCAATCCGTCCAGTCTAGCGATCAATGAAGAATTTACGATGAGATTATTCTTTTCATGCGAACATCATTTAACGCTTTATACTGTTAACATTTTCTTTTTCTTTTGGTTGTACCGATTGCTTCCCCACATTCTGCCTCGTTTATCCACTGTTTTTATGACGCTTATTCTGTTACTTTTGTTTCGCTGATCCACTGTTTTTTTGTTACGCTTATCCAGTGTTTATAGTGTAGCTTATACAGTGTTGATAGTGACGCTTGCCCAGTGTTTTCGTGACGCTCATCCAGTGTTTTTGTGGGACGCTTATCCAGTTTGTATTGCAACGGTGTTCAACATGTAATGTCTCGTTTATCTAATGTTTCAGGTCGATTCGTCCATCCCCTGTTCTTGTTTAGTTTGAGTATTTGCTATTGCAGCTCACTTAGATTTCAAGTCACCTATCAACAAGATCACAGTCATATGGAATTTAAAAATTAAAAAAAAAACAACCCCACTCACTTTTAAACCTGAGTCCCGAATATGTTGTTCTTCAATTCGCTTTCTAACAAAACCTGATTAATGACGACAAATTTTCTGCTGCATGGAAAGTATTCATTAATTTTTTTTTTTGTTCCTGGGTGCAATGGGACAACGTTAATGACATGATTATCCAGTGATTACGGCTTATCTCTTAATCCCCTCCAATGTTGTCCCTGCTGTACAAGTTTCAAAAAATCTAATCTCAATCCTTCTGCTTAAAAATCTCGAATGAAACCCCTTCGGCTCGTGAAGAACGGGAACAAAAAACAAACCACAACGAAAACATTTTCACAAACCCCCATGTTTATGATAGCACCCTCAAAATAGCTCTTGGCTATTGTCAAATGACTGGCGTCGCTGTTGTCTCGCGTCAAATTATTCTTTATCATCAGACCTGCCATGTTTTAGTGTTACACTTTGACATTTCTCCAGGAAGACAAAAGCTGAATGCTGGAGACTGTGCGATTGCTCATCAAACAATAACATTTGTAGCGCCACTTATTTAAGGTCTGGGTCGGTTTTAAAGTTTAAACACCGCTCCTCCTCCGCCCCCCACCCGCCCCCCAACTTCAGCGACCCGTGGGTGCACCTATACATTGTCAGGTGAAGAGATTGGCTGGCATCTCTCAAGACCGATACAGAGTTCTAGGGGGTGATGGATTGGACTGGCAGGTAACCAGCAGCTCTGTGTAAACAATGGTCTTGCACAGTTTTTTATTTAAAAAAAAAAAAAAAAAANACAATAACATTTGTAGCGCCACTTATTTAAGGTCTGGGTCGGTTTTAAAGTTTAAACACCGCTCCTCCTCCGCCCCCCACCCGCCCCCCAACTTCAGCGACCCGTGGGTGCACCTATACATTGTCAGGTGAAGAGATTGGCTGGCATCTCTCAAGACCGATACAGAGTTCTAGGGGGTGATGGATTGGACTGGCAGGTAACCAGCAGCTCTGGGTAAACAATGGTCTTGCTCAGTTTTTTATTTAAAAAAAAAAAAAAAAAAGATTTTTTTGCTGAAATGGTTCACTTCGTTATGGCTAGAGACGTTAATCACGGTATGGCTAAAGACGTTAACCTTGTTATAGCTAGAGGCGTTAACTTTGTTATGGCTAAGGTGTTAACCTCAGTATGGCTAGAGACTTTAACCTCGTTATGGCTAGAGACGGATGGAGCACATTAAAAAAAATAAGGTGATTATGCCTTTCTTTAAACATCCGGACCAGAATTCTGTTGTTTTTGGTGGGGGGGGGGGTTCTTTTGCCAGTCCGGGTATGTACCGGGTGTGGTAATACTCGGTATTTCCGGGTATCAGTGAAAGTACTCGGCTGATCTCTACTAATGACCAGAGTCGTCACGTGGGCTCTGCAACCCATGCGGCTCAAGGGGGCCTCGGATAATTAAGTAGACCCAAGCTGTGATGTGAACTTTGAAAGCTGTGCCATAAACCCTAAAAGTGGCAGAGGGCCTCTTAAAAAGTCGGGCGACGACCCTGCTAGACACATTCACCGCCTTATGGCTAGAGATATTTTCCACTTTATGTCTAGAGACTGAAATTACAATTTTTTTTTCTTTTTCCTAGTGACATTATCCTGTTTATGACTAGGGACAGTTGCCGGCCTTTCTCCGGTGAAGTTCACAGACAGTCCGTTTGGTTCCAAACCAGTAAATGCGTAGTGGTGAAATTAAACCGACGGCGGTCTAAATGGCCTCGTGGGGGAGGGGGGGGGGCAAAATTAAAAGTTGAAACTAGACAGATTATCCGCTTTGGAGAATGGGTTGGTTTGATTTTAAGTCAAAAGTGAGATATTTCCTCCCTGGTTGTTTTTTTTCGAATTAAACAAAAGCTTTTAAGATTGTTACCTGTAAGGCGGAGAAAAAAAAATCTGGTCATTAAAGATCAAACGGACGGGAAACAGGCACACTGGAGAGCTGGAAAAAGAAATGTGAAAATTAAATCAATATTTTGGTTTATAAAGCCTATTTTATGCCATGCGAGAAAATGAAACAGCTTTAGTTTGTTGGATAGCAGTCGTCTATCAACTTCAATGCCATTTTCATGATTTTCATAACAGTTAGTTAATTTCACCTTTTAATTAAAAAAAAAAAAGAAAAAATAATTTGGAAGTCAATTAAAAGTACAACACTTAACAGCTAAAATGTCACAAAGAGAAGAGATTTGATTACATGAATTTCTTTAATAAAAAA
>CAXITT010000056.1:1137469-1152093 GCA_964033795.1 Lymnaea stagnalis
GGGGGGGGGGGGGGGGGGGGGGGGGGCGCTATTGTAGACACTGCCTAGGGGCGCTGCGCTGTTTAGTGGGCCAGCTAACAAAGAATCACTATTTTTATAATTGAAATGACCTTGAAAGAATTCTAAATAGCTATAAAAAATTTTATTGAAGGCGAAAAAAAAAAAAGAGAAAGAAGTAAGGGGACATAACAAGTGCCGAACGTTTTTTCCTGTTATGGTAATCTTTTAGGGTGGCTTTTGGGCGACTTTCATCTTGTGATGACCGCAGAGATGAGAAAACACAAATGTTGGGTTCCATTGACATCCTGCGCCCAAGGGAGGGGGGGGGGTTGATTTATTTATTTTTTTTTAAATTTGAAGTGTAATACTAAAATTTAAAACGAGAAACTTGCTTGCGGAAAGTTTAAATACTCTGTCACTACGGGAAATATATAATAATAGAAGATAAACTCTTAACCTCAGAAATTATGTTCAGAGAAACGTGAGTACGGTCTAAACGGACAGTTATCCGAATTAAGTCTTTCAGAGGTGTATCAATCAGGTTACTTTTGAAGCGCCCTAAATTTGACGTCATCCCTTTTAGACATGCATCATTTGCTGACATCCCTTTTAGACATGCATCATTTGCTGACATCACTTTTAGACATGCATCATTCGGCGATTTTCAATTCTTACAAATTATAAAATCACAAAGCTCGTTATTTATCAAACATGACGGTTTGATCTGTCAGTGCCAGAGATTCTAACTATCAGAAGCAGACATTCCATCCGTCAGAACCAGACATCCCATATCTGTTAAGACAAGACGTTCGAAATGTCAGAACCAGACATTCCATTCTGTCAAGACAAGACCTTCGAATTGTCAGAACAAGACATTCCATCCGCCAGAATGGGACATTCGCTCTGTCAGTACCATACTATTGACAAGTCAGCAGCAAACACTTGTTCTGTCGGAATCAAAATTGATATTCGATCCGTCAGTGGCAGACTTGTGCCAAGGCACCGACCAGTAGCCGTTCTTTGTTCTTTCTTCGGCCACCCGTTCACTTGTTTGAAATGAGACGCGGAGCAATGTCCGTGAGGGATGATGACCTGAAATGACCTGACAATGACCTGAAAATGACCTGAACATTCTGACCTGTTACAATCACCCAGCCGTCACGTGCCTGCCTTCATCCTTGCTGCTAACTGGATTGTTATTGGTGGTATTATTTTACTCGTATTTTTTTTTTTTTGGTCATATACGAAGCGCTCGGTACAAACGGTCTGCCAGATGGGAAAAAATATCAGGAGGGAAAAAAAAAAACACAACAGTGGCATGAGCAATAAAACTTAGACTGATATATTTTCGCGGCCGTGCGCATGCGTCGTCTCATCGTGTCTCCATGGAAACAGACGGATGACCCTACGGGTATGCTTACGGTAACACCACCGGTCATCTCAAAGAACTGAGGGACCAAAAAATTCAAGTCAGAACAGCAACGTCTCGACAATTAGACCATATTTTAATAATCTCGAGGAATGCGAGACTTCTGGGAAGAGTACAAAAAAAACAACAACAACAAAAAAACAACAAAACAACAACATGCTGATGGTTCAGCCATATTGACAAAACGAGTGCAAGACATTTATGTTGTTATTATAATCGTACAAGGACATATTTATTACTTGAACTACCCAATGAGGTCTTGAGATTATTCTATTCTATCGTATTGGAAAAGTTACTATTTCCCATTCAATTATTTAATATTATGATTTGATTAATTTTTTAAAAAAAGGGTTGAGTGTAAAAACAGTACATGATATTTTAATTATGGAGGGTGGTGAGAATCGTTGGAGTGAAGTAACCGGGAGTGGCGATAGAGGGAGCATCCAAACATAATTGTGAAGAATGTCGCATTGATGTCACATTGATGTCACATTGATGTCGCATTGATGTCACATTGAAAGCTTAATGGATGAGAATACTACTGAGAGCTGTACACTCAGAAATATGAGTGTGTCATGATCATGACATTACTAATAACGATTCACGTGTTGATGTTTCCTATTTCTAACATACTTCGGTTGGATCACATTCTCTTTTTTTTCTTTTTTTTTTTTAACAACATGACAATTGTTAGCAGTTAGTTACGCTCCGAGAAGCTGCTTTTCATTCTACGAACATGTGACATGTGACATGTGCAATCTCAGACTCGGAAAGTATTAATAAACTGCTCATAAAACATTTCAGGCACTTTTCTACTTTATAGTTGATAATCATTTCATCTGCGATTCCTGATTTACATAGCGTAAAGCGTCAGTACGTCCATAACATACAGTATACCATATATTGTACACGAATGACATTGCTCTTTGCTCTTCAGGACAGCTTGACTTTCAGTCAATTTTATCGATCCTAATCCTGGCATAATCCTGGCGTAATCCTAACCCTGAGCTAATTCTTACCCTGCACTAATCCTAATCTTGCCCTAATCTGGAATTCGATAATTCCAGCAATACTAACCCAGCTTTTGTTCAAGTAAAAAAAAATGTCTAATGCATTTTAACATACCCCGCCAAAGAGACGTCACGCATCTTAAATCCTGTGATTGATTACTCTAGCGTCCAAGCTGCAACAACAGATATCCACATGAGGTTCTAACTAAATAATAAGTGTTGATGTCTTTGTGTGCCTTGCCTTCTCTTGCCCACCACCCCAGTATCATTCAACCCAATACCCTATGAACTCATTTACACTGTCAACCCAATACCCTATGAACTCATTACACTGTCAACCCAATACCATATGAACTCATTACACTGTCAACCCATAACCCTATGAACTCATTACACTGTCAACCCAATACCTTATGAACTCATTACACTGTCAACCCAATACCCTATGAACTCATTACACTGTCAACCCAATACCCTATGAACTCATTACACTGTCAACCCAATACCCTATGAACTCATTACACTGTCAACCCAATACCCTATGAACTCATTACATTGTCAACCCAATACCCTATGAACTCATTACACTGTCAACCCAATACCACCCCCTCTCACTATCCAAAAGCCCCCAAGCGACACCTTGCCTTGGCCCTGACCCTAGTTATTGTATTAAACTAACACCACAGTGTCCCAATAAACCAGTATATCTGGCTTCAAAATCCCACAACTAGAAATTTAAACTTCTTATATTCCAAAATTCCCTTGAATTAAATATTTCTCCATAATATAACAATATTACAGGTATAGATTAAATCTTATACTCGGCCAACTAAAGACACTTCAGAAACCCATCTTCGCACTAGAGTCTCCGGTTCAACCTTATTGCATCTCAAAAAAATACAAAAAACACTTTACCCAAGACAAACACCCACCCTTCGTCCAAAATCCCATTTAAAAACATCATCACCACCCAGCCCCCACCCGCTACTCTCTCAGCACTCCCCCACCACCCAACCCCCCCCCCCCCCCCCCCCCCCCCCCCCCCCCCCCCCCCCCCCCCCCCCCCTCCCCCCGCACCCAACCCCCCCCCCCCACTGCAGCCATTATTTCTGAGCCACCCCAAGTCCCTCTCCAGTGTGAGCCAGATGAAGTGAATACGTTCATTGTCTCAGAGCACGACATGCAACCCCCACCCCAACGACCCCCCTCCCCCGGTCAGTACTTAAGGACTGGGCAACCAATGTTATTATCAGGGCGATCAGTGGAATACATTTGGCCTTGGCGCTACTGGCTGGACCAGTGCACAGACAAACAATGAAGACAGACTGACATCAGGAGTCACGTCAGCGTTGTAGGGTGGGAGGCAAAGTTCGGTGTACTAGGATGGGAGGCAAAGTTCGGTGTACTAGGATGGGAGGCAAAGTTCGGTGTACTAAGATGGGAGGCAAAGCTCGGTGTACTAGGATGGGAGGCAAAGCTCGGTGTACTAGGATGGGAGGCAAAGCTCGGTGTACTAGGATGGGAGGCAAAGTTCGGTGTACTAGGATGGGAGGCAAAGTTCGGTGTACTAGGATGGGAGGCGATAAGACGTTTTCGTCGCTGTTCATCAAATTTAGTTCGGCGATGTTTAATTCTTATCGTTTTCATTCATTTCCATGAAATGTATCGTCAGCACTTACAGAGAAAATTATTTGATTTTATTTTTTTTTACCCCCCCCCCCCTTTAGGAAATGGTTATTTTCATTTACTACTTTTCCGAGTACAGTATATTTTCTCCGCCTCTCTATTTATGCTGAGGGTTGAGAATCACTGTGTTTTGTGAGAACTTATTGTCAGCATTTATTGAGCCTCTGAGTTGTAGTTCTACGTCGACGTGTCGGTTGGTCGAGAGGTGGCGAACAATAACACAAGTGTGTAATGTACATGAGGTGTGGGTGAACGAGGCGATCGTAGTGACCTAGGAGTTGACGTTAGTTCTGAGAGTTGGCCAGAAGGTCATGTCTTAGTTGCCAGGAAGTGTTGCAGTGTGTTGTCAGTGCCCCGGGTTAAAGTAGAAAGTCAGCCCTGGTGCGAAGAGCTGTGCTCGGAGTACTCCGTAATTCTCTGTGCCCACCAGTTTGACATTAAGGCACCGGCCCTGGAGTAGGGTGGCTGTATGTTGTAACTCCCAAGTATTTTTTAAATGAGGATGTTGAATTTGAAAGAGATGAAACACAATGATGAAACGAAACGCCTATTTTGGTGTTATTCGTACGTGTGCTGTTGTTAAAGTTGACACCCCCCCCCCAGACGACGGCGCCCGAAGCAATATTAAGGGGGTCGGTCAAGAGGAAGCCCTGACAACTGACATTGTAACACCTTCGTATGTAGCCCAACAGGTATGGATGGATGTTAGCCAGAGTCAACCGTTTCAAGTACTCTTCGCGTTTGACCAAAGTAGCTCTCCAGTTATACAGACACAAGAAAGGTAACCATAATATGTTATTTTCAATCTATTAGTTTTTGAGAGAAGGTAGGCTCAGATGACTGCCCACGGATAAAGGTGGTAAAGAGTAAAGAACTTGGAGAACCAGGTGTTGTCGGGACGGGACGCATTAAGTGTTATGTACAAACTAACCACCAAAACCGTCAAACCTGTCACTCACACGCGGCTGAGCGCGCTCTCCTTAAGACACTGATTTTCTACATTTCTCACCTCATCCTTGTCTCCTCTTAGGCCTCAACATATTCTTCCCCACGATCTCCCTTACCCACAACTCCCTACGCACCCGCGGCTGGCTTCACTTCACCTTCTTCTTCGCTCTCAACCTCGTTCTCCCCTCGTCTGGCCACACAATCACTTATATACATGTCTCGTTAATTTAAACGGTATGCTATTAGAAACTGTTCTCTCTAGCCACATCTTAAGGCATGGGCTCACTGGAACTGGACCAGGGCCTCACATTTCTAGGGGGCCACACGCTTCTAGGGGACTTACTCTTTTTAGAGGCATCGTGCTGTACATATTGTTAATGAAACTGAACGATTGTGGCAATTTAATTTGATCTAAAAGTCAGTGAACAGCACTTTTCCCAATTTTAACCCATGATTGTATCGTCACAATCCAATATTATTATTATAAATGCGAATCACAAGTTGGATACTTCAATTACTTCTGGAAGGATAATAACTCTCGTCAACAAGTCTTAATGCTCCCATAAATGTATCGCAAAAAAATATGTTGAAAATTTTTGTTTACAATCATGTTAGCCTAAGATATTAGTCCCGGGCGGTAGTTACCCCTGGGTACGCCACTGATGCAGAGTCTTCATCGAGGCACCAAACGTTCATTATTGAGTACTTTAAATGAAGAAAGTGGCAGAAGTTGAGAATTTCCAGATAAACTTTTAAGTTACTCAGCTGTTTGGCAATTCATGCTGTGTCATTTTGCCTCGGGTAAAATCACATATCAATAAATATTTCCTTTCTTCTTTCTTTAGATACACCTTATATTAAAAATGACCTGTTTTAATAAGACCATTCCTTAGATACAACTTATATTAAAAAGGACCTGTTTTAATAAGACCATTCTTTAGATACAACTTATATTAAAAATGACCTGTTTTAATAAGACCATTCCTTAGATACAACTTATATTAAAAATGACCTGTTTTAATAAGACCATTCCTTAGATACAACTTATATTAAAAATGACCTGTTTTAATATGACCATTCTTTAGATACAACTTATGTTAAAAATGACCTGTTTTAATAAGATCATTCTTTAGATACAACTTATATTAAAAATGTATACACCTTTTCTAAAAAAGAGGTTTTTTTCTCCTCATTTTTTGTCACTATAGATTTTAGGAAAAACCACTGAAATTTTTAATTAAACCAAAATAATTATTATATTAATTTATTAATAAATTGCCGTTTTTTGAAAAAAATCAAAACAACTTTTTTGAACTTATTTAATTTATTTTTTGTTTGCGTTTTTTAAATTTTTTTATTCATATTCATTCATTGATGAATTAGTTTAAATAAATAAATATTTTAAAAGAAAACTATGAAAAAAAACATTGCTATTTAGATACAACTAAAACTAAAAAGGAATTGTGGAAGCCACGCATCGTCAAGAGAACCTAAAGTTCAACAATAACATCTTTCCTTTTGCTAGCCGGTTAAGTGTAGAATGATGCAAAACTAAATTCATGCATGCTCCAACATAGAACGATTTTTCCAAATGGACAAAATTATTATTTTCCTTTAGTTTCTTATGCGTACTTATGTGGACTGTAAAGATTATAGGGACAAAACTAAGCTGAGCAAACACCATATCCTCAGGTGGTTCCAATACCAGAGATGAATTTATGGTTATGTAAGGTGATAGCGACGAAGTTATAACTGGCACGGGCATCGAAATTCCTAATTCGGTACTGATTTCGGTCCCCACTTAATCCCCCCCCTCCCCCGCCCCAACGCCCGAAATACTACCCGCACTCCCCCGAGGGAAAAAAAATAATTTACCCGAAAGAAACCGGTCAAAATGCAACCAAGGCCATAACGCTTTTCATAACAATACTTGAATAGTAGGCTATAGACAGAGGCGTTCCCAGGAAAAGCGATGCCCAGGGCTCTCTATTAAGAAGATTGTGCCGCCCCAGTCTATGGGAAGTAAATCGGATTTTATCGTTTAATTCCATGCTAAAACGCTTTAGCCTCCTCACCCCAGCCCCATCCCCCGATATTGGCGAAAGCAGTGATTGGCCCTCTTGCCCCTCCTTTGCACGGCCCTGAGTACACAGGGGGCTTCAGTGCATTACTGTGTCCAGGGCCTCCACCACTGTAAAGGCGACGCTGGTTCTCTCATGATGAATATCCGCTATGACGCGTCCGACCATGACCAGCAAGGCCCCAGTACGACTATAACGTGTCTCAATATCCTATCGGCGGAATATAATAACGTCAACGGCCCCGCAAAATTCCATTGACCCGAGGCCCCGCACCCTCCTAGCGCCGGCCAGGCTCTCATCTAAGATAGGTGTCTCTTCTTTTCCATGTAGTATTTACGTTAGTAAGAGAGTGTGCACTCTTTCAATACATTTTTGCCACACTCTCACCACGACTAAAGCACTCCATCTAAAAAAAAAGATCATGCAGGATTCGCAGACGGCACAAAGTTGACGTTAAAGTCGAATTTTCACCTGAGACTTGAAGACACGAACGAAATTTGATACAACGGCAGACGAATTACAGGAGCAGGTGTGCAGCGGTTAACGCCGACGGAGACAGATCAACAAATCGCACCCAAAGAAACCATTGGAGATGAAAGGATTGCTTAGTGCGTGCGCATGTGCATGGGTATCGATCCCGTCGGTAAAGAAATCGATACGGTCCATAAACGATCTGTGAAGACGTTGAGTGATGTTGTCGGTGGCCGAGAAGTTAACATGGTGAAAGAGGGATTAGCATGGTGGTGAGGGTTAACATGGCGGTGAGGGTTAGCATGGGGATGAGGGTTAACAATGGTGATGAGGGTTAACACGGTGATGAGGGTTAACATGGTGATGAGGGTTAGCATGGTGATGAGTGTTATCATTGTGATTCCTTAAGGAAATAATAATAATAATAAAGTTTATTTGAAAAACACTCTTCATCACCAAAAGCTCGAAGCGCGGTACAAAGTCAACCATATTAAAAAGAGAAATAAAAACAATTAAAAATGTACTACATTTAAAAACAGATGCAACAATATAAAGCTACTTACGAGCGTGCCCAGCCAAAGTCTTTCATCCTGTTTAAACCATAAGCAACACAAGCCAATATACATTAACTGAAAAAGATGGTAGATAGCATCACCCCAGAAGGTGTTTGCGAAATAGATTTGTTTTTAAATCGGTTTTAAAGGACTTTTAGTGTCTGGCTGTTTCTGAGAGCGACTGGAAGTGCGTTCCAAATTGTTGGGCCGGCAAGTGCAATAGTGGTTAAGGTAGTTGAAAGCTGGAAAAGGAAACATAGGAAAACCAAATGGACGTCTCGACTGGAGTCATGCATGAGCTGATGGGAATCACGGCTGGAATCTACATTAGCTGATGGACGTCTCGACTGGAATCATGCATGAGCTGATGGGAATCACGGCTGGAATCTACATTAGCTGATGGACGTCTCGACTGGAATCATACATCAGCTGAGGGACGTCTCGACTGGAATCATACATTAGCTGATGGACGTCTAACAGAGAGAGACAGAGACAGAGAGAGAGAGAGAGAGAGAGGGGGAGACAGACAGACAGACAGACAGACAGACAGACAGACACAAAGAAACAAGGTTTCAAACATGTTTAGGAACGGTTTATCCCTAGCTCTGTATAGGTAGAAGTAGACTGATAGAAAGCTAGATAGATATAGACAGACAGACAGAAGGTTTCAAACGTGTGATAGACGAAAGGCTTAATCTAGTTGGATCTCTGTGCAACGGTTTCACCCTAGCTCTATTATGGGAGAGGAAGGCAAGGCTCAAACCAGTTCATGGCATTTGCGCTCTTCAATGTTAACAGACATGAATTTTTCAAAGGAGGGGAGGGGGTGGAGGGCGCTCCAAAAAAGTATGTCAATTTTTTTTTAGAAAAAATGGAGGGCCCCCCATCCCACACCCTTCCTCGTCACAATCTGTCACAAATCGCAGACCCCCACCCCCATTCTCCCTTTTAAGTCCGCCACATTTTCGAACTAAAAAAAACTTTTTTAAAAAAGTAACAATTATCATTGAACTTTATTCTAAAACCCACTTCACTATGGAACTATTTAGTAATAAAAGTGACACATTCTGTCAGAATAAATCTACCACAATAGAAAATTGAACATCACTGTCAATTTCAGGTTTTATTTATATTATATATTTATATAAATAAATTGAAATGCATGACGTCATACATCATCTCCCCCCACCCCCGTTTCACATACTTTCACTCTTTTTCTGGGCGTGACGTACTTTTGCGTGGCCCATGTCAGATGTGGCTCTATTGTGGCTCTCTTATTGCTCTATGTTTTATAAACTAGAGGGTTCTATTAGACATGTGTTCATCTTAAGTGACAATACGTTTCTCATAGGGATTCGTCTGATGTATGTTTGGGGGGCTCACTCAGCAGAGCCGTTGCGTGACATCGGGAGGCCCTCTGCCACTTTTTGGCTTTGTGCCCCACGCATTCAAAGATAAAATTTTATCATGTTTTTTGGTTGTTTTTTTTTTTTTTTTTTTTTTTTTGTGTTTTTCCCCCCAAAAATTGTTGCCTTTTAATCCAACTAGCCCCCCCCAACCCCCCCCCCCCCAAACCCTTTGCATTCGCCGGGATTGAAGGATCCACGCAACGGCTGTGGGTTTCAGCTATAAATGGATTCTTCTGAATTATGCATCGTTATCATTATTGATCTATTTTATCGGAAAATAATATCATGGAGAAAAAATAGTGAGATTGCAAGAAATTTTACTACTTAATTCTCTCTCGTGTTCTGTTGGGGCTTACAAATGTCAACATCCCGAGAGAGATCTTCAAGGGACAGCCAATACCATTGCCTGAGATGTTAAATGGTCACCAATGCGAAAAGCGGGAGTGTGGGAGGGTGGGGGTGTCCAAGGCTCCTACGGCAGACATTTACGGGACCGCGGGAGATGAATTTAATCAACAAATGAAAAAGTAGTAAGCCAGACTCGGTTCGAGCCGGTGAGGCGTCACGGTTTGCCGGAGGCGCTGTGGTGCGAAATAAAGCTTCCACTCCAGAGACGATCCTCCGCTCGTATTTCATCCATGAGAGGAGTGTGTGGATGAGGGTATATGAGAGTAAAATTTAGCATGTGAGAGTGCATGTGACATTCAGCACGTACGCTGTTGGTCAGAGGATGCCCAAGGGATTACAAAGCAATGGGCACAGCAAACCGAGTAGGCGGTCATACGTCTAAGCTGTAAGTTGTTAGAGGATATTCCTTTATGTCAGGCGCGACCTTTCCGTCTGGTTAAAGTTTTGGGTATCGGGTCAGGGAACACGAGTTTGGGTTGGGGGGGGGGGGTTTGTTGATTACTTTGTAATATTTTAAAGATCTTTGGAAAAGTAGCGATTTTTTGTTTTTATGTAAGCTAGGATCCTGGGAAATAGCTCAAGAAAAAAGAGGATATTCCTTTATGTCAGGCGCGACCTTTCCGTCTGGTTAAAGTTTTGGGTATCGGGTCAGGGAACACGAGTTTGGGTTGGGGGGGGGGGGATTTGTTGATTACTTTGTAATATTTTAAAGATCTTTGGAAAAGTAGCGATTTTTTGTTTTTATGTAAGCTAGGATCCTTGGAAATAGCTCAAGAAATTCTATCAAAGATCAGCTGGATGCAATAGCATTTTAAATCTTTGTGTCATTAAACTACATATCCTGGTTCACTTAAACATTTTCTGCAAGGAACTTCGCATGTCTTTAATAACACAGAAAACTGACAAAGGTTTCGATTAAAAGTTCAACATTACCTGCCTTGATGACAGGCCCTGGTCTCTACGACCTCTGCTCGGGAAAGAGCAGATTGATATTTATAACCTCCCCAATCATTTAAAATGATATTAATAGAATCGGGCGTGGCGCAGCTCTAGCATAATAAATTATTTAGACACATAACAATTTTTGCAAAAGAAATCGATACATGTTCTGCTTCAGTTGTGATTGGACAAAATGTAAACCTGATTTACGGCATCCTTTGTAAAAATTGCGGAAAATCATAAGTTAGGGAGACAGGTCGTCACCTTGGAGATCGTTTCAGAAAACACGCGTACAGCATAAAATAAGTAAGCTGTTAGTCCGGTTTCTAAATACTTCAATTGTGAAATATTGGGCATTACATTTCCAAGTATATTGTATGCGAGTAATACACCAGATAGAATTTATATGGATAACAAATTTAATGAAAATATTTGGTTCGTTGACTCCATATGGAATAAATCAAATTCACAATTTTTAACAGCTGCAATGTGTTTTTCCTGTTTGGTGTTTTTGTATTGTACTTCCATCCCCTTTCTTTCCCTTCTTCTCAAATTTTGCTAAGGACTTGTGCACATGTTTATCCTTGTCTTTCATGTTTCAGTATAGGTAAAAATACATCTACAGTTGAATACGGTTATGTCGACGGCCTCGGGGTTTTCCAAAAAGCGTCGAGATATCCGATGATCGAGATAACCGAAAACCAATATGGCGGCAATAGATTAACATGTGCTTTAAGTTTCATTATGTACACGATGTGCGTTTATAAATGAGAATGTACATGCACGTGTTGTTTTTTTGTTGTTGTTGTTTAGTTTTTTTTTGTTGTTTTTTTTTATTTTGGGGGGGGGGTGTTTTACACAACAGCGTTACCGCGATTTGTTTGATGAAGCGATGGGCATGCCATAAATGTACATACATGTTTGCTAACACCACAAGACATAGGTGGGGGGGGGGGGCAGTTTTTTCAAATATGGTGGGAATAGATTAACATGTGCTTTAAGTTTCATTAGGTACACGATGTGTGTTTATAAATGAGAATGTACATGCACGTGTTGTTTTTTTGTTGTTGTTGTTTAGTTTTTTTTTGTTGTTTTTTTTTATTTTGGGGGGGGGGGTGTTTTACACAACAGCGTTACCGCGATTTGTTTGATGAAGCGATCGGCATGCCATAAATGTACATACATGTTTGCTAACACCACAAGACATATGTGGGGGGGGGGGCACTTTTTTCCGGTTTATCCCGGAATTAAGGATACGAGAGGTTAAATATTTTTCAGCTCCGGATTCGCGAGTTTTTATTTTCTCTCGCTCCGGATTCTCCAGTTCAGTTTATTCAAATACGAAGTCTGGGTTTTAAAATAAAACCAACGTGTAAGAACGCGTTAAAGCCTACTAAGCAACAAGCGGGTTCACTATAAATAGAACAGATACTAACACCTCTCACTTTTGTTTGCAAGCCTTTCGATCCTCGCTTCTTGCTGTGTCAAGTTAGTTGCGCGCACAAAGATATTGTCATTTCATTGCAATTTCTGCATTTTGAAGTAGGCACATTACTGTTGAATATATTTTTTTTTCAAAAGCCGGCTATTGATCATGGGGATCGAGATAACCGAGGTTAAGTGGCATATTTTGTCTTTTCTTGACCTATCGGCAGCATTCTATACGTTTGACCACGGCATACCTCTCCAACGTCTGCAAAAAACGTTCGGTTTCACCGATACCGTCCTGAGTTGGTTCCGCTCGTATCTGACAAATCTGGTCCGATCAGTTATCGCAAACGGCTTGACCTCGAAGCAATCTATTATCGAATTTGGAGTACCCCAGGGCTTGGTCCTAGGCCCGGTGCTTTTCACTAGGTACGTTCAGCCCT
The DNA here is from genome assembly GCA_964033795.1 of Lymnaea stagnalis. Classification (NCBI taxonomy): domain Eukaryota; kingdom Metazoa; phylum Mollusca; class Gastropoda; family Lymnaeidae; genus Lymnaea; species Lymnaea stagnalis. Next base: position 1,150,276 of record CAXITT010000056.1, read on the forward strand.
TGGGTACAGTGATCAAGCAGTTTGTTATGCTCTAACACATGTTTGCGGATGATACCCAACTTCAATAAATCCGTGACCCCCCTCTGTTTCCTAAGCTTCTTTAGTACGACACAGAAGACAGTGGAGTCAGTTAAGCACTGGATGAACATAAACAAGCTCAAATTGAATGACGAAACGACCGATCTGATCCCCATTGCTACCGCTCAAAAGCTAAAATCTGTAAATAACACACCAACCCTTTCTCTCTCGGGTATACAGATTGAATTTGCTCAAACAGTGCGAAACCTGGGTGTCTACTTAGACAGAACACTATCTATGGTAAATCACATTAACATGACTTACAAGGGGATTTTTCTAGAGCTGCACAAAATTAGTCTTATCAGACCTTTTAAACGTTTGTTGCAACAAAGAGGCTGATGTCTGCATTCGAGCTATCACGCATGGAGTACTGCAATGTTCTTATGGTGGGTCTTCCAGCTACGCTCCTGGATAAAATTAAAAAATTACAGAATAATTCAGCTCGCATTGTTTTTTGCAAACGCAAATTAGACCATGCTAAAACACTTCTGAGAGAGCTGCATTGGCTGCCGGTGCGCGGTCGCATATAGTACAAAATTGAAACTTTGTGCTACCGCTGTTTGCATGACCTGACGCCGCCCTATCTCAAAGCGCTCATGACGCCTTATGTACCCACTAGACAACTCCGCTCATCCGATAGTGGCAAACTCTCGATACCACGTGTTCACCTTGAGACTTACGGAAGGCGCACGTTCGCATTCGCTGGCCCAACAATTTGGAACACACTACCTGTCACTTTCAGAAACAGCCAGACACTGGAGTCTTTCAAAACCGATTTGAAAAGATATATACTTCGCAAACACCTGTCGGGGTGATGTTGTCAACAATCTTTTCCAGCTTATCTCCTTGATTGGATAGTGGCCTTTGTTGTTTCTGGTTGCAAGGGATGAAAAACATAGAATGTGTATTCTCGTATGTACTTTTTGTAAGTTGCGTTTTGTATTTCAGTGTGGTATTTTTTTTTTCATTTCTCTAATAATATGGATGACTTTTTACTGAGCTTCGAGCCTTTTGGGTATGAAGCGTAACTTTCAAATAAACTTTATTTTTTCATTATTATTATAATGAATTATAATTATCATTATTATAATTATAATTATTATAATATTACACCTTTTGTGCTCGAGATATCAGGGTTCGTTAAAATAAAAGAATCGACATAACCGAGGAGAACATGCTAAGACAAAGAGAGAATTCGGCGGTTCCGCTTCAAAAAACGTCGACATAACAGGGTTGGCGAGTTAACCCAGTTCGAGTCAAGTGGGTTCGACTGTACTTAGGTCTTAACCGTGTGCAGTTGCTTTTTTTTTTACAACGGTTCGGGTACTTTGATCAATAGACCTACATGCAGTCCCACACCCCACATGGAGGCCTTCAAACAATAGTCCAACAGGTATTTGTATAGTCAATTACACACAATCAATACTTACTGTTAGTTCTACACCACACCCGTGGGCTCATTATTGTTAAATACAATCGTGTCCCCAATAAAGAATTTTGTTTTTTACATGAGAGCACACGCCACTTGCGGGAGGGGGGAAGGTCGGTTTCAAAATGGAAGCAGGACACACCAGAAGCAAAATATATATAACAGTTTATGTAAATATAATTCATAATTATATTAATATTGCTTTTTTTTTTTTTTTTTTTTTTTTTTTTTTTGTTGAAAGCATTGGCCGAAACTTTTGAAATTTTTTTAAGTTTAATGTTAATTTAAGCTTAACATTTTTTTTTTTTTTT
>CAXITT010000056.1:1152348-1164279 GCA_964033795.1 Lymnaea stagnalis
CAATGAGACTACTTATTTCTGTCAATGAGACTACTTATTTCTGTGCAATGATTCTAGTTATTTCTGTCAATGAGACTACTTATTTCTGTGCAATGATTCTACTTATTTCTGTCAATGAGACTACTTATTTCTGTGCAATGATACTACTTATTTCTGTCAATGAGACTACTTATTTCTGTGCAATGATTCTACTTATTTCTGTGCAATGAGACTACTTATTTCTGTCAATGAGACTACTTATTTCTGTGCAATGATTCTAGTTATTTCTGTCAATGAGACTACTTATTTCTGTGCAATGATTCTACTTATTTCTGTCAATGAGACTACTTATTTCTGTGCAATGATTCTACTTATTTCTGTGCAATGATACTACTTATTTCTGTGAAATAGGTCTTCTTATTTATGTGAAATAAGTCTTCTTATTTATGAACAATGAGACTACTTATTCCTGAGCCATGAAATACTTATTTCTGTGCAATAGCATTACTTGTTTCTATGAAAAGGGCCTTCTTCTTCCTGTGCAAAGAGAATACTTTTTTCTTCTCACAAAAGGACTACTTATTTCTGTGCAATGAGCCTGCTTCCTTCTGTGCCATTCTGTGCTAATAGACGACTACTTGTTCCTTTGAAATAATAAAATTATTTTTTTTTGCCATAAGAGAATTTATTTCTGAAAAATGACATCTTGTTGTTGTTAAAAGAACTAATTATGTCTATGCAGTAAGATTTTCTTCTATACAATGAGACAACTCATTTCTGTGCAGTAAGGCAACATATTTCTTTGCAATAAATATTTTGTTTCTGTGAAACAAGTCTTCTTATTTCTTTGCAGTGAAGCTTCTTATTACTTTGCAATGAGACAACTTATTTCTTTTCTATGAGACTACTTATTTCTGTGCCATAAGACTTCTTATTTCTGTGCAATAAACCTAATTATTTTTGTGAAATAAGCCTACTTATTTATGTGCAATGAGGCTACTTATTTCTGTGCAATTAGCTACTTATTTCTGAGAAACGAGTATTCTTATTTCTGTGCAATGAGACTTCTTATTTCTGTGCAATGGGATTTTTTATTTCTGTGAAATGAGCCTACTTACTTCTGTGCAATGAGCCTACTTATTTATGTGCAATGAGACTACTTATTTATATGCAATAAAGCTACTTATTTCTGGAAAACGAGTCTTATTATTTCTGTGCAATGAGACTTATTATTTCTGACCAATAAGGATACTTATTTCTGTGCAATAAGCCTACTTATTTCTGTGCAATGAGTCTACTTATTTCTGTGCAATAAGACTTTTTATTTTTGTGCAATGTCCCTACTTATTTATGTGCAAAGAGACTACTTATTTCTGTGCAATAAAGTAACTTATTTCTGGGAAACGAGCCTTCATATTTCTGAGCAAATAGCCTATTTATTTCTGTGAAATGAGCCTACTTACTCCTGTAAAGTAAGATTATATTTTTTCTGTGCAATGAGCCAACTTAATTCTGTGCAATGTGCCTACTTATTTCTGTGCAATGAGGCAACTATTTATGTGCAATGAGCCAACTTAATTCTGTGCAATGTGCCTACTTATTTCTGTGCAATGAGCCTTCTTAATTCTGTGAAATAAGTTTACTTATTTCTGTTAAATGAGGCTGCATAATTCGGTAAACTGAGCCTACTTATTTATTTGCAATTAGCCTACTTATTTCTGTGCGTAAAAACTATTTATTTCTATGAGATTAGTCTATTTCTGTGCAATAAGCCTACATCTGTCTGTGCAAGGAGATTCTTATTTCTGTTCAATGAGCCTTATTATTCTAGTGCAATGTGCCTATTTATTTCGGTGAAATGGGCCTAGTCACATCTGTGAAATTGGCCTACTTTTGTGCAATGAGGCTACTTATTTCTGTGCAATGAGCCTACTGACATCTATGCAATGAGCCTACTTATTTCTCTGGAATGAAACTACTTATTTCTGTGCAATGAGAATTTTTATTTCTGTGAAATAAGCCTACATGTTTTTATGCAACGAGCCTACTAATTTGAGTGCAATAAGCCTAATTATTTCTTTGCAATGAGACTTTTGTTTTCTTTGGAATAAGCCTTCTTATTTCTGTGCATAAGCGTACTTACTTCTGTGCAATGAGACTTTTTACATCTGTGCAATGAGCCTACTTACTTCTGTGCAATGAGACTTTTTACATCTGTGCAATGAGACTACTTACTTTTGTGCAATGAGCCTACTTATTTCTGTCAAATGAGGCTACTTTCTCCTTTGAAATAAGCCTACTTATTTCTGTGCAATGAGTCTATATTTTCATGTGCAATGAGTTTTAAATATCTCTTTGCAATGAGCCAACTTATTTCTGTGCAATGAGCCTACTTATTTCTGGACAATAGCACCACTTATTTCTGTGCAATAAGCCAACTTTTTTCTGTGGAATGAGATTTCATATTTCTTTTCAATGAGCAGTATTATTTTAGTGCAATAAGCCTACTTATTTCTGTGCAATGAGCCTATTAATTTCTATAAAATTAGTCTATTTATTTCTTTAAAATGAGGCTACTTATTTCTTTGAAATGAGACTTTTTATTTCTGTGAAATGAGTTTACTTATTTTTGTGCAATAAGGCTAATTATTTCTTTGCATAAGCCTACTTATTTCTGTGACATGAGGCTGCTTATTTATGTTCAAAAAGCCTTCTTATTTCTGTGCAATGGGTCTACTTTGTTCTGTATAATGAGGCTTTTTTTTCAGTGAAATTAGGCTACATGTTCCAGTGCAATGAACCTACTTATTTCTATGAAATGCGCCTACATCTCTCTCTGAAAAGAGTCTACTTATTCCTGTGCAATGAGCGTTCTTGTTTATGTGAAATGAGTCTACTTATTTCTGAGCAATGAGGCTAATTATTTCTGTGAAATGTGGCTACTTACTCCTTTGAAATAAGCCTACTTATTTCTGTGAAATAACTAACATATTTTTCTGTCAATTGAGTCGACTAATTTCTGTGCAATGGGCCTACTTATTTCTGTGCAATGTGCCACTTATTTCTGTGCAATGAGTCATTTTATTTCATTGCAATAAGCCTACTTATTTCTGTGAAATGAGCCGACAATTTTCTCTCTGAAATGAGTCTACTTATTCCTGTGCAATGAGCCTACATATATCTGAGCAAATAGCCTACTTATTTCTGTGCAATGAGCCTTCTTATTTCATTGCAATGAGCCTACTTATTTCTGTTCAATAAGGCAACTTATTTCTTTGCAATACGCCTACTTATTACTCTGCTTTGTGTTCACTAATATCTGCTCATTTAGGCTACTTATTTCAGTGAAATAAGGCTACTTATTTCTCTGCAATTAGCCTACTTATTTCTGTTATAATAGCTTACATATTTTTCTGTGAATTGAGTCGACTAATATCTGTGCAATGGGCCTACTTATTTCTTTGCAATGAGCTACTTATTTCTCTGAAATGAGGCAACTTACTTCTTTGAAATGAGCCTACTTACTGTTGTGAAATGAGCCTACTTATTTCTAAGAATTGAGCCTACTTATTTCTGTGAAATGTGTCTACTTACTTATGTGCAATAAGCCTACTTATATCTCTGCAGTGAGGCTACATATTTCAGTGAAATGTAGCTACTTATTTCTGTGCAATGAGCCTACTTATTTCTGAGCAATGAGCCTACTTATTTCTGTGAAATGAGCCTACATATTTTTATGTGAAATGAGACTACTTATATCAGTGCAATGAGCCTTCTTATTTCTTTGCAATGAGGCTTCTTATTTCTGTGAAATGAGCCTACTTTCTCCATTAATATGAGCCTACCTGTTTCTGTCCAATAACGCTATTTATTTTTGTGGAATAAGTCTACTTATATCGGTACATTGAGCATAAATATTTCTGTTAAATGAGCCTACGTACTGGTGCGCTATGAGCCTACTTATTTCTGGGCAATGCCACTACTTATTTCCGTGCGATGAGCCTACCTATTTCTGTGCAAAGAATCTACTTATTTCTGTAAAATGAGTCTATTTATTTATGTTCCCTGGGTCTACTTATTTCTTTCTACTTATGTCTTTACACTGAGCTACTTATTTCTCTGGAATAAGACTACTTGAGACATTGTATTACCGTGAATGGGTCTACTTATGGCTGTGAGATGAGGTTACTTAATTTTGTGCAATGAGCCTACTTTTTGTGATCAATGAGCCTACTTATTTCATTGCAATGAGCCTACTTATTCTTGTGCAATGAGACTTCTTATTTCTGTGCAGTGAGCCTCCTTATTTCTGTGCAATGAGATTACTTGTTTCTATGCAATGGTTCTACTTTTTCTGTGCAATTAGCCTACTTATTTCTGTGCAAATAGCATACTTATGTCTGTGAAATGAGCCTACTTACCTTTGTGCAATGAGCCTACTTATTTCTGTGCAATGAGGATACATTTTTGTGTGAAATGAGCCTATTTACTCGTGTGAAATGAGCCTACTTTTTCTGTCCAATGATGCTACTTATTTCTGTGCAATGAGCAAACGTATTTTCGTGTAATTAGCCTACAAATTTCTGTCAAATGAGCGTACGTACTGCTGTGCAATGAGCCTACTTATTTCTGTTCAATGGCACTACCTATTTCTGAACAATGAGGCTACTTATCACAGTGCAATGAGCTTAGTTATTTCTGTGCAGTGGGTCTACTTATTTCTGTGCAACGAGCCTAATTATTTTTCTTCAATGAGCTTACTTATTTATGTAAAGTGGGACTACTTACTTCTGTTAAATGAGCCTACATATTTCTGTGCAATGAGGTCACTTATTTCTGTGAAATAAGCTTATTATTTATGTGCTATGAGCCTACTTATATCTGTGCAATTAGACTACTTGTTTCTATGCATATGCACTACTTTTTCTATGCAATGAGCCTACTTATTTTTGTGAAATGTGCCTACTTATTTATTTGAAATGAGTCTACTATTTTTTTTTAAAATAAGCCTGCTTACTCCCATGAAATGAGCCTACATATTTCTGTGCAATATGGCTATTTATTTCTGTGCAATTAGTCTACTTATTTCTGTGCCACTTATTTCTGTGCAATGAGTCATTTTATTTCATTGCAATGAGCCTACTTATTTCTATAATGAGGTCACTTATTTCTGTGAAATAAGCTTATTATTTCTGTGCTATGAGCCTACTTATATCTGTGCAATTAGACTACTTGTTTCTATGCATATGCACTACTTTTTCTGTGCAATGAGCCTACTTATTTCTGTGCAATGAGCCTAATTATTTCTATACTATGAGACTACTTATTTCTGTACAATGAGCCTAATTATTTCTATACTATGAGACTACTTATTTCTGTGCAATGAGCCTAATTATTTCTATACTATGAGACTACTTATTTCTGTACAATGAGCCTAATTATTTCTATACTATGAGACTACTTATTTCTGTGCAATGAGCCTACTTATTTCTGTTCAATGGCACTACTTATCTCTGTGAAATGAGCCTACTAAATTATGTGCAGTGGGTCTACTTATTTTTGTGAAATAAGCCTACTTATTTCTGAGCAATTAGCCTACTTTTGTCTGTGCAACGAGCCTAATCATTTATGTTCAACGAGCCTACTAATTTCTGTGACGTGGACCTATTTACTTCTGTGAAATTACCCTACTTATTTCTGAGCAATTAGCCTACTTATTTATGTGCAATGAGACTACTTGTTTCTGTGAAATGAGCTTACTTACCTCTTTGCAATGAGCCTACTTATTTCTGGAATATGGCACGACTTATTTCGGTGAAATGAGACTTTTATTTCTCTGCAATAGGCCTACTTATTTCTGTGAAATATGCGAATTTATTTTGTGGAATGAGCCTACTTTTTTCTGCGAAATTGGCCTACTTTGTTCTGTGAAATAAGCCTACTTTTTTCTTTGCAATTAGCGTTCTTACTTCTGTTCAATGAGCTTACTTATTTCTGTGAAATGGGCCTGCCTACTTCTGTGAAATTAGCCTACTTATTTCTGAGCAATTAGCCTAGTAATTTCTGAGCAATTAGCCTACTTATTTCTGTGCAATGAACTTTCTTATTTCTGTGCAATGAGATTACTTGTTTCTATGCAATGGGACTACTTTTTCTGTGCAATGAGACTACTTATATTTGTGAAATAAGCCTACGTTGATGTGCAATGAGGATACTTATTTCTGTGAAATATGCCTGCTTACTCCTATGAAGCCTATTTATTTCTGTGCAATATTTGCTATTTATTTATGTGCAATGAGTCTACTTATTTCTGTACAATGAGCCTACTTATTTCCTGCAATGAGCCTACTTATTCTGTGAAATGAGCTTAATTATTTCTTTAAAATGAGCCTACTTATTCTGTGAAATGAGCTTAATTATTTCTTTAAAATGAGCCTACTTATTCTGTGAAATGAGCTTAATTATTTCTTTAAAATGAGCCTACTTATTCTGTGAAATGAGCTTAATTATTTCTTTAAAATGAGCCTACTTATTCTGTGAAATGAGCTTAATTATTTCTTTAAAATGAGCCTACTTATTCTGTGAAATGAGCTTAATTATTTCTTTAAAATGAGCCTACTTATTCTGTGAAATGAGCTTAATTATTTCTTTAAAATGAGCCTACTTATTCTGTGAAATGAGCTTAATTATTTCTTTAAAATGAGCCTACTTATTCTGTGAAATGAGCTTAATTATTTCTTTAAAATGAGCCTACTTATTCTGTGAAATGAGCTTAATTATTTCTTTAAAATGAGCCTACTTATTCTGTGAAATGAGCTTAATTATTTCTTTAAAATGAGCCTACTTATTCTGTGAAATGAGCTTAATTATTTCTTTAAAATGAGCCTACTTATTCTGTGAAATGAGCTTAATTATTTCTTTAAAATGAGCCTACTTATTCTGTGAAATGAGCTTAATTATTTCTTTAAAATGAGCCTACTTATTCTGTGAAATGAGCTTAATTATTTCTTTAAAATGAGCCTACTTATTCTGTGAAATGAGCTTAATTATTTCTTTAAAATGAGCCTACTTATTNCAATGAGCCTACTTATTTCTTTGCAATGAGACTACTTATCTCTGTCAATGAGCCTATATATTTCTGAAAAATTGACCTACTTATTTCTGTGCAATGAGCCTACTTATTTCTTTGCAATGAGACTACTTATCTCTGTCAATGAGCCTATACATTTCTGAAAAATTGACCTACTTATTTCTGTGCAATGAGCCTACTTATTTCTTTGCAATGAGACTACTTATCTCTGTCAATGAGCCTACTTATTTCTTTGCAATGAGACTACTTATCTCTGTCAATGAGCCTATATATTTCTGAAAAATTGACCTACTTATTTCTGTGCAATGAGCCTACTTATTTCTTTGCAATGAGACTACTTATCTCTGTCAATGAGCCTATATATTTCTGAAAAATTGACCTACTTATTTCTGTGCAATGAGCCTACTTATTTCTTTGCAATGAGACTACTTATCTCTGTCAATGAGCCTATACATTTCTGAAAAATTGACCTACTTATTTCTGTGCAATGAGCCTACTTATTTCTTTGCAATGAGACTACTTATCTCTGTCAATGAGCCTATATATTTCTGAAAAATTGACCTACTTATTTCTGTGCAATGAGCCTACTAATTTCTTTGCAATGAGACTACTTATCTCTGTCAATGAGCCTATATATTTCTGAAAAATTGACCTACTTATTTCTGTGCAATGAGCCTATTACTTCTGTACAATGAGCCTTCTTATTACTGTGCAATAAGCCCTCTTACTTCTGTGAAATGGCCCTATTTTTCTGTGCAATGAGCAAATTTTTTTCTGTGAAACCAGTCTTCCTTTTTCTGTGTAATGAGCCTACTTATTTCTGTGAAATGAATCTAATTATTTCTGTGCAATGAGCCTACTTATTTCTATCCAATTATGCTACTTATTTCTGTGCACCCAGTCTACTTATTTCCTTGCAATGAACCTACTTAAATTTGAGCAATTTGCCTACTGTGCAATGAACCTTCTAATTTCTGTGAAATGAACCTACATATTTCTCTGTGAAATGAGATAACTTATTTCTGTACTATGAGACTAATTTTTCTGTGCAATGAGCCTACTAATATCTGTGAAATGAGCCTACTTATTTTTCTGAATTGAACCTCCCTACTCCTATGAAAAGAGCCTACATATTTCTGTGCAATATGGCTACTGATTTCTGTGCAATGGGTCTAGTGATTTCTGTACAATGAGCCTTCTTATTTCTGTGCAATAAGCTTACTTATTTCTGCGAAATTGCATGACTTATTTTCTTTAAATGAGGGTACTTATTTCTGTGAAATATGCCTATTTATTTTGTGCAATGAGCCTACTTAGTTCTGTGGAATTAGTCCTCTTACTTCTGTAAATGACCCTACTTATTTCTGTTCAATGAGCCAACTTATTTCTGTGAAACAAGTCTTCTTATTTCTGTGCAATGACCCTACCTATTTCTGTAAAATGAGGCTTTTTATTTCTGTGCAATGAGTCTACTTATTTCTGTGAAATTAGACTTCTGATTTCTGTCAAATGGGCCTACTTTTTCTGAGCAATGAGCCTACTTATTTCTGTGAAAAGAGCATACTAATTTCTGTGCAATTAGCCTACTTATTTCTGTGAAATAAGGCTACGCACTGCTGTGCAATACGCCTACTTATATCTGTGAAATGGGCCTACTTACTTCTGTGAAATGTGCCTACTTATTTCTGAGCAATTAGCTTACTTATGTCTTTGAAATGAGCCTACATATTTCTATGCAATGAGGCAACTTATTTCTGTGAAATAAGCCTACTTACTCTTGTGAAATAAGCCTACTTATTTCTGTGCAATGACATAGCTATTTTTCTGCTATAATACAACTTTTTTTCTGTTCAAAGATTTTTGCAATGACACTACTTTTTTTTTTTTTTATGGAAAATGGCTTATTTCCATGCAATGGTACTGCTTTTTTCTTTGCATTTAAACTGCTTATTTCTGTGCCATAAGACTATTGTTTTGTGTGCATGATATTACTTTTATCTAAGTCTCGAGACAAATTGCTTCTGCTTTTTTCTCTACAATGTGTCTACTTGTTCTGTGCAATGAGACTATATATTTCTTTACAATGAGATTACTCATGACTGGGTAATGAGACTTCTTGTCTCCGTGCAAAGAACTACTTATTTCTGTGCAATGGACTACCTATTTCTTTGCAAAAGACACTGATTTCTGTGCAATGGACTACCTATTTCTTTGCAAAAGACACTTATTTCTGTGCAATGGACTACCTATTTCTTTGCAAAAGACACTTATTTCTGTGCAATGGACTACCTATTTCTTTGCAAAAGACACTTATTTCTGTGCAATGTACTACCTATTTCTTTGCAAAAGACACTTATTTGTCGGCAATGGACTACCTATTTCTTTGCAACAGACAACTTATTTCTTTGCATTGAGATGCGAATTGAAACTTCTTTTTTCTGTGCAATGTGACTACTTATTTCTGTGCAATCAGTCATGAAGGGAGACTACTTTCTTTTTCTTTTTCTTTCTGTAAAATTCGACTATTTATATTTCTGCAATGAGACTACTTTTTGCTATGCAATCAGACTGCATCACTGGGCAATCAGGGTACTAAATTGTTTTAATAAATAACACTATGGTATACAGTATACTTATTTCTGTGTAGTGGGACTAATTGCTTTAGCTCAATGAGTCTGCTTTCTTTTCTGGAGACATCCTTTGTGTTTGTGGAATCAAACACGTGTTTCTGTGCCATGAGACTATTTTTTCTGTGCAATGAGACTACTTTTTCTGAGCAATGAGACTACTTTTTTTGTGCAATAAGACTTCTTATTTCTTTGCAGTAAGAAAACTTCCTTTTTTTTTTTGCAAAATAATGTTTCCATGCAGTGAAAATATTTATTACTCTGCTATGCGAGTAATTATTTCTATGCAGTGAGACTATATATTTCTGTGAAATGAGATGACTTACCGTTAAGCATTCAGACCACTTCTTATTGTGCAATGAGCAACGTCGTTTTGTGAACTATGACTACTGTAGTGAAACGTATATCTTCTCTGTGAGACGACTGGTTTCTTTGCAATGAAACTACTAAATTATGTGCGATGAGACTATACGTTGCTGTGCAATTCGTCTCATTTCTGTCCATTATGACTACTTATTTCTGTGTAGTTAGACTACTTATTTCTCCAATGTTATCGCTTTTTATGTGTAATGTTTATTGGCGAGCAATGAGACTACTTGTTTATGTGCCAATGACCATACTGGTTTCTATGCAATGAGACTTTTTTTTTTCCTTCTGAGCAATGAGACTATTCGTTTATGAGAAATACGACTACTTATTTCTGTTCAGTGCTACTGATTTTTTCCCCCTATGCATTGAGACTTCTTGTTTATGTGCAATCAGCCTTATTTTCTATGAAATAAGACAACATATTTCTGAAAGAAAAGGCTTATTATTTCTGTGCAATTATGCTGCTTGCTTCCGTGCAACGAGGCTGCTGGTTTCCATGCAATGAGGCAACTTCTTTCTGTATGCTAATACTTTTTTTTCTGTGCAATGATACTAAGCATTTCTGTGCAGTTAGAAAATGTGTTTCGGTGCATTGAGACTTCTTCTTTCTGTGTAATGAGACGTGCAATGGGAATCTATGTTTCTTAGCAGTAAGACTATATTTTTCTGATATCGTTTTTTTTTTTCTCTGCAGTGTGTTACGCACTGACTTGTGTTGGGAGAAAAAATCTCCTATTTTAATTTTAATTGGCTCGTTGTAATCAGTGCCTAACAAAGGACGATACCACAGAATCAACAATATTAAAGATACGACCCAAAACAGTTTCTAGTTACAATTAATAAGATTTATTATGTCTAAAGATAATTACAAAAGAAAATAAAATAAAATTACAATCTTCAACTTACAGTATGGTGGATCTCGTACCGGTACACAGTTAATACAATTAGAAATAATGATGCCAATAAATAATGCGAAATAAACACATATAAGTAGGAGCACACAAATACACAAAGAATAAAACACGCCTCGTATGTTAAGAGAATCTATATGAAAATCTCCGTCCCTCGTCGTGCCTGTCAATCCCTTATATAGGTGGGTCTACCGACGCCCAAGCCCTGCCTTCGAGACATTTCGAGAAAAATCCCAATCATTCTACCAAATACTATTTGGAACAGATTAATTATTTTTATTCGTTACCTTCGAGACATTTCGAGAAAAATCCCAATCATTCTACCAAATACTATTTGGAACAGATTAATTATTTTTATTCGTTGGCGGCGTAAACAAGTTACTTCAAAGGCCTAAGCCACACCCCTTTGTGAAAACAGCGTTTCATGCGGGGTCAATCAGAGGGCACGCACGAGAAATATTATGTAAACAAGCTCTCTATAACAAGTGATACTACTTCCTTCTTTGCAATGAGACTTTTTAAAGAATTTAGTTTAAATTCGACGAGGAATGAAAATATATATTTCTGTGGAACGAGACTAATAATTTTTTATGTGCAATGAGACTATTTATTTTCCTGCCATGAGACTACTTCTTTCCGTGCAACGAGTCATTTATTTCCTTGCAATGAGACCTTTTTTTCCCCCTGTAAAATGGGACTATTTTTTATGTGCAATTAGACCGTTGGTTTCTTTGCAATGAGACTTCTTGCTTCTGTCCTTGCACCTCCATTCCCTTGCTGATCGTCGACAAATGCATTGGAGAACTGATTCGAGCAACTTCGAATATATCTGCGTGATTGGGATTTCTCGTCCGTCCCCAAACGGGGGTGAGCTGAGATAGGATGTGTGGGACTGACTTGGTGGGGGGGGGGGGGAAGGGGGGGACGAAGGGGGAAACGATTAAAAATATGCTTT
>CAXITT010000056.1:1167641-1179789 GCA_964033795.1 Lymnaea stagnalis
CAATGTTGGAAACGAAAGTAACAATGTTGGAAACGAAAGTAGCAATGTTGGAAACGAAAGTAGCAATGTTGGAAACGAAAGTAGCAATGTTGGAAACGAAAGTAGCAATGTTGGAAACGAAAGTAACAATGTTGGAAACGAAAGTAGCAATGTTGGAAACGAAAGTAACAATGTTGGAAACGAAAGTAACAATGTTGGAAACGAAAGTAACAATGTTGGAAACGAAAGTAACAATGTTGGAAACGAAAGTAACAATGTTGGAAACGAAAGTAAAAATGTTGGAAACGAAAGTAACAATGTTGGAAACGAAAGTAACAATGTTGGAAACGAAAGTAACAATGTTGGAAACGAAAGTAACAATGTTGGAAACGAAAGTAGCAATGTTGGAAACGAAAGTAGCAATGTTGGAAACGAAAGTAGCAATGTTGGAAACGAAAGTAGCAATGTTGGAAACGAAAGTAACAATGTTGGAAACGAAAGTAACAATGTTGGAAACGAAAGTAACAATGTTGGAAACGAAAGTAACAATGTTGGAAACGAAAGTAGCAATGTTGGAAACGAAAGTAGCAATGTTGGAAACGAAAGTAGCAATGTTGGAAACGAAAGTAGCAATGTTGGAAACGAAAGTAACAATGTTGGAAACGAAAGTAACAATGTTGGAAACGAAAGTAACAATGTTGGAAACGAAAGTAACAATGTTGGAAACGAAAGTAACAATGTTGGAAACGAAAGTAACAATGCTCAAAACAAAAAACTGCGTCCAATATATCTTGTTCCACCAGTTGAACCCTGCTGAATTTTGGCGTACTGCATAAAGGGCTCTTTCATTATTTGCCCAAAATTTTAGGGTAAATCAAAGGCGACCTCACCTTCTGTTATCAGTCTCATGATACCAGCCTTATGATATCAGTCGCATGATGTCAGCCTCATGATATCAGCCTCGTAATCTCAGCCTCATGATATCAGCCTCATGATATCACCCTGATGATATCAGCCTCTTGATATCAGCCTCAGGTCTCTCCCCCCCCCATCCTTACTAGCCCTAACCTGCACAATCCTGGCCGCCTTACACTGACCTCTGCATTCCCTCGTAGTTTGTGAGGTAGTTTAGTTTATTTTTAATTTTAATTATTGCGTTATTAATCTCTAACCCAAATTGTGTGAGATCTTTGGACTCTTCCGCGCGCAATTCTCTATGCTTTCCTGTTGGCTATGACTGGCATCAGCTAAGTTTATCTTTCTGTCCATCTTTGTTTACTGTTTTTGTTATATTTCAGGTTTCCCTTACTCTCTGTTAAATTTCATGTTATGTTTTATGTTATATTTCATGTTTCATGTTATATGTCATGTTATAGGTCATGTTATATTTCATGCATTATTTCATGTTAAATGTCATGTTTTAAGTCATGTTTTATGTCATGTTATATGTCATGTTATATATCAGATGTTAAATGTCATGGTATATTTCATGTTATATGTCATGTTATATTTCATATTATGTTTCATATTGCTTCAACCTGAACGCATACTGCCCCACTACTACGCCAGAAATAAATCATATCACTATAACGTCACCCTAATGTTGTCCATGTCTTGAGATATCTCCATTATAAGTTAGCAGACGACCTACAGAATTCCAATGTGTGTTCTGTTGAATCTAAATCACAAAGCCGAAATTATAACATCCTCTCAAATATACAACACGCCAATACATCATTGATGTTACTCCTCAGACATCCGTTCCCCCGCTACAACTTACCATGACATCATTGATGTTACTCCTCAGACATCCGTTCCCCCGCTACAACTTACCATTAAATATTGATGTTACTCCTCAGACATCCGTTCCCCATGGTACAACTTACCATGACATCATTGATGTTACTCCTCAGACATCCGTTCCTCCCGTACAACTTACCATGACATCCCCTTGCTGTTAACATCTTCGACCTAAAGCCTAGTTTATTATTTATCCGCCCTGAAAAAGAAAACGTTTCACGTAGACGATGTTTAGGGAGACCCACTTAAGGGCTCTCGGCATCCCCTCGTAGAGGATCTCCGCGGCCGCTCGAGGACCCCATACCGACACACATTTCCTGTTTGCGTCCCCTGGAGCCGTCCTACAAGAAGACAATTATGCCGCGACGTCTCCGTCGACAGCGGGGCATTTTTGTCCACATAGAAATGTTGGCAAATAAATCACGACGATATTGCTGTACAGCACCTATCGCACGTTCTTAACTGCGGGCTTTTGTTTACGATGGTCAGTTATGTGGGGGCTTGGAGTGGTCCCTTGGAGTGGTCAGTTGTGATATAGGAATCTTTGAGTTCTGGGTGTGATTATTTTCTGTGGTTTTTTTATATTTTAATCTGGTGGTTCAATTACATTTAAAGACTAAGATCAGTAAATTTTGTATTAAAGCATAGTCTTGATCTAGTGAGGATCATTGATTTTTACTTGTATTTGTTATTCAACTCTTGTGAACTTAAAAGAATCCGGAAAATATATATATATTTTTTTTAACAGCCCTGTTCTACAGCTGAGCTGCACTCCATTTCATATGCAAAACTAATCTAGAAATCTAGATTTAAAAATTTTGAAATGTTGATCTTAAAAATCAAAGGAACCCCCACCCCTCTCCCTCTCTCCCCCCCCCCCCCCCCCCCCCCCCCCCCCCCCCCCCCCCCCCCCCCCCCCCCCCCCNCAGTTAAAATGTGTGTAGCTTAAGGCACACCGGATTTAACCGTAGAGCTTATCCACAGATTTCGAGATGATTTTACATCAAATTTTCTGCACTCACTACATTACAAGGGGGGGGGGGGCTTTTTAGATTAAGTTTAACGCATGAAAACTCTTAAGTGTTAAATTTCGGGCTGTCAATAGCAAGAATTTAAGGGTTAAATAAAACAGTTGCATGCGGTTGGCAGTGTGTCAAGTGAAATTTAAAAGCTTTCAAATATGGCACCAGTGGGGCGTCAGCATCTCCTCCTTGTCTCATTGAACTGAGGGACCCAAAAGGTTTGTTCTCAACGCTGATAGTGAATAACTAAACAAAACGACATGAGAGTTCTAAGAGAGTCAATTCTTGTCTCATTGAAATGACCATTTTTAAGAAAGTCAATTCTTGACTCAATGACATGACAGTTCTAAGAAAGTCAGTTCTTTTCTCAATGACATGACAGTTCTATGAGGGACAATTCTTGTCTCAATGACATGACAGTTCTAAGAGAGTCAATTCTTGTCTCAATGACTTGACAGTTCTACGAGAGTCAATTCTTATCTTATTGACATGACCCTTTTAGAAGAGCCAAGTCTTGTCTCAATGACAGGAATGTTCTAAGAAAGTTTAATCTTGCTACAATTACATGACAGTTCTAAGAGAGTCTAATCTTGGTTCATTGACAGGACAGTTCAAAGAGAGTCAATTTTTGTCTCATTGACATGACAGTTCTACGAGAGTCAATTCATACCTCATTGACATGAACCTTTTAAGAGAGTCAAGTCTTGTCTCAATGACAGGAATGTTCTAAGAAAGTTTAATCTTGCTACAATTACTGAACAGTTCTAACAGAGTCTAATCTTGGTTCATTTACAGGACTATTCAAAGAGTCAATTTTTGTCTCAATGACATGACGGTTCTAAGAGAGTCAATTCTTGTCACAATGACACGACAGTTTTAAGAGAGTCAATTCTTGTCTCAATGACGTTACCACTTTAAGACAGTGAATATTTGTCTAAATTACATGAAAGTTCTAAGAGAGTCTTTCTTTTTATCAATGACATGACAAATCTGATAGAGTCATCTCTTGTCTCAATGACAATTCTAAGAGAGTCTATTCTTGTCTCAATCACATGACAGTTCTAAGAGAGTCAATTCTTGTACATTGTTCATTTGTAGCTATATGCAATCTAAGCAATGTGTGTACGTGAAGAGCCTTGAGCGATAATTTAAAATTAAGAATAAAAATCCTAACTCTATGAAACAGTTTGCACAGACACGAAGAAGCTGATGAGCCATAGTCTTTCAGCGCCAATCACTGTCTCTTCGTGGCGTCTAATGATTATGGTGTAGTGTATCACGTGATACGGGTATTTCACAGACTAATTACGAATTCGCTAAATGTTGTGCAAGTCTGAGAAGTAGTTCAGTGATTCGTTGAACGCGTGGCGCAAACTACCAAACTAAATCAAAAGAGGGGAGCTAACTGCCCAGTTGTACGGTGAACATCTGAGAGAGAGAGAGAGTTAAACAAACCCTAAAAACAAAGCTTTTCATATAAATTCTTTCAATGATTTTTTTTTTTTTTTGGGGGGGGGGGGGGGGGATAATTCATGTATAGGCTTCTATAGCTACAGGCAGTTGGCGAGACGATTGACTTTGTTAGACATCAACAACGCCAGAGACCGACGGGGAGAGTGACCTGATTTATCAAGTCAGATGAGTTTACGGTGAGCGTCTTGAAATCAATAGATGCGTCCTTGGGAGATCGGTTTATGTCTGAACCAACATCGAAAAATGGTTCTTGTATAGTCGGTCTATTTCTGAGCCAAATAGAAAAATGGTGCTTGCATGGTCGGTCTATGTCTGAGACAATTTAGAAAAATGGTGCTTGCATGGTCGGTCTATGCCTGAGACAATATAGAAAAAAATGGTGCTTGCACGGTCGGACTATGTCTTAACCATCAGAGAAAGTGATGCTTAGATGGTCGGACGATTTCTAAAACATCAGAGAAAGTTTCTGAATAATAAACAGCCCCTAAAAGCAAAGATTTTCGAATTGATCCTTTAATTGCATTTTTATTATTTTGTATATTTCTATTCCAAATGACCCATCCGCTTCTACACCACAGGTTTAGTTCACCAAAAATTTCGGGAAAACAAAAGAAAAAACTACGCACCAATCGCACGTGCGATATTTTAAAAATGCTATCGAAGTTATCCAGATATTCATTCATGAAATTAAGTGGCATTATATTTCATTCATTTTCCCTTTAAAAAAACAGGAAAAACTGATTTTGCGGGGTTGGGAGGTGGGGCTGAACATTTGTTAGAATGTGGTGTCATCGCCGACGAGTGTACTTGCCACATCTCAGCTCTGTAGCTTGACGAGAAGTGGACCAATGAGCCTCCCGAGGTTTTTGCCCTAAGCACTCGAACAAAAAGCGAATTTAATATCAAAGGATTTAAAAAGAAACTGTCACGAGATCAGAGATCTCGAAATATCCCCTGCTGTGGGACTCCTTCCCGGACTCACTGGCATGGGGAGACTAGCAGTGTAGAAATGTCCAAAGAGATTGGCAGTGATAACTCACGAGTGTAACATTTCTACTCAGGCTCTCGGTGACGAAAGGTAACGTGCAACTTTATGCGGAAAATCCAATGCAATTTAAAGGTGTTCATGACATTGGTCCAAATCCTCTTTCAGCCTCGTGTTTGGTAACATTTGACAACACTGCATGGCTCTAGATTCTAGATGAATAAACTATCAACGAAATTGTTACCGCACTGCCTTCTATGGTGTTGATCATTTGTAATTAAATTTCTTTTGTTTTATAATTGTATTATTACTAAATTAAATTTTATTCATTGTAATTGGTAACTGTTTTCGGTGTCGTATTTTTGATATTGTATTTCTCTATGGTATCGTCCTTTGTTAGGCAATGTTTGAACGAGCCATAACATAAAACAATAGATTAATTTCTCACAATAGAAGTAAGTGCGTAACACCCGGTCGGGCTCTGCTCCGGGACATGCCCTATCATTGCCCTGCACCTACTGCACAAGAAAAATTCGTTCCAGAATCAGCCTCTTTAGCCATCTGCGCGAGCACAGACAGAACTAGGACAAATCTGATGATTAAAGTGGTCATGGTCAAATTCCGACAGACGAACATCCATCATATTGCCTTACGTTATCTATCAAATACCGTCTTTAACGTAATTTTTAATTTCCTTCAAATTTAATTTTACTTTATTCTAATATCTTTATTTATTTTTACTGTTAAGTGCATCACGAAAATTCTTAGAATCTTAACTAATGGTACCTCAATGACGTCATCAGGTCAAGCCTCTCTAAGCCAAGCCATGACTTTTTTAATATCTCTTCCATATATTACCCTCATGGTAAACTGCTCCCTTAAAAGCTGGCTGCTTCCTATTCTGCGTATTTGGTACTGAGAGTATTTTCGTAGCTTTTGCTAAATGCTTTGTATTTTTTGACGTATATTTGAGTATGGGAAATGGCGTTGTTAATGTTGTTATGTTTTAGCAGGAGCAGCAGTGATGACGTAGTTAGTAATCGTGTGTTAGTAATTGAGTTCTTTATTTAATTAAGAGACGTTCGCTGCATGAATCATTGGTTTGTAATGTATATATATATATATATATATATATAAAATGAGTGAATGTGTGTATGTATGTAAGTATGCATGTATGTCCTGTATGCGTTCCTATACTATTCATCCGTTGAGATAACACTTTGGTGAGTTGTAGTGCGCACGCCCCCAAAGGTTTCTGAATTAGCACAACCATTATAAATTATGCCATGTTTTCCTCGAGAACCCTAAATTCGATTTTTCTTTTATGCGCTGCTTAACTATAATTTCAAACAGAGCTAATTCATGGGTGGATAGAATTTAATCAAATACAAATGGTGATATTTTAGTTTGTGTGGGACATAGTAAATAGTTTTCAGAATTAGTACAACCATTTTACAATATTCCGTTTTGGGCCGGTGGCCTTAAATATGTTTTTTTTCTTATATGAGTTATGGAAATATAATTTTCGGATGCGTTACTATCCCATTCATCAGATTGCAATAAAACTTTGTTAAATTGTTGTGCGTTCGCCCGCAAAGGTTTCTAAATTCGTATTCTTTTTATGAGTAAAATATAATTTCAAACAGAGTTATTGTATGAGTGGATCAATCGCTACAAGTGTACGGGCAACATTTTGAAAATCCATGCTTCTCACGTGGACAGCTGTATGTGGCCTGATCACGTGGACAGCTGTATGTGGCCTGATCACGTGGACAGCTGTATGTGGCCTGTTCACGTGGACAGCTGTATGTGGCCTGTTCACGCGTGGACAACCCTTGTTATTTATTCGTGTATGCACTAGATTGGGGGAAAAAATATATTGTCTATATCAAAAGGACTTTAAAAAACATTATTAAAACACACTTTATTTCTTTGTATTGCATTGCAACAGGATGATGGGTACTCGCTAGTAATTAATAATATGAAATATATTAAATATAAATATGTTTAAAGCAAAGTATGGTTCAATAGTGAGTTCAATAGAGAGCGAAATATAATTCCTGATAAGTACGCTAAACGATTTATTTATTTTTTAAATAACGCAACTGCGATTGGCGCATAATATTTTCTTTTCGGAAAATGAAATCGTCTCAATTTAAATATGATTTTATAAATATTCGGTTTAAAAGTGGTTGGGACATCAGATTATTAATATAGTTCATGAGTGTGAAATAAAAAAAAAATGCAGTGACGTATCATGGAGGGAAAGTCTGTAGCAAAACTTGGGATTCTTAAATGTTATTCATTTCTTGAGTTCATGTTTTGTCAAGTAACTTTTTGTTGAAAGGATCGTTTGATTGTGTGTTGTCCTTATTCATGCTGACCTATACTTTGTGTCTGTGTAGGACCAGATAGTCTACCCAATGTCAGCTTCTCGTGCTTCTCGTTGCCGGTTGATTTGGGCCAGCTCAATGGGTTGCAACTGATATTGATACCACTTTCATATTATATAGGCGCTATCACCTTCGCATTGAAGAACAGGTTCTATCCCGCCAAACAATGGCGGAGGCAATGCGTGATCTATACTAAAATTAAAGTACAAGTAAAGTAAGGCCCTGTATAAGAAGACCAATTAGTGCTGCCCCCCCCCCTTCTCCCTAAGTTCGCCACTGCACACCTTTTCAGCCCCTGAGCTATATTAATAGTCCAATGTCCCACCCCTTTTTACACCGCATATTTGTTTCTCAATATTTCAAGTTCGACAAATCCCGAAATATGAAGGCAACTATTACGCACCAAATGCACTTGCGGCATTTTTATGAATCTCATTTAGCGCAGTTATCGGGAATGGCACGCTATAAAATAATTCACCATTACTCCATACTTTGTTTCACACGTCGAGAATTGCAGTGATAAATGAATGAGGAATCAAAACACGACGTGTGTTTGTATTTTTTTTTTTAAACTGAAGAGTTACAACTGATCTTTCAAAAAACCTGCTCACACTGGATATTTTGTGACGTGGGGGGGACGGGGACGACACCTCATCTTTTATTGAAGTTTCGGCTAATGTCAGTCTATTAGAAATTGTTTGAATGGACAAATGGAATCGTGCTTATCCCAGAACTCTTTTTAAAAAAGAAAACTAAACCTCCAAGATCACAAGTCGTCTAATGTGTCGTCCTCTGGGCGATAATGAACCAAAACTACAACTTGTCCCTAAGTTCATTGTCTTACTTTCGCCCACAGTGGCCCGTCTCCCTCATGTCCACCGCGCACGCCGATAAAAAAAAATATATATTTAAAAAAAAGAGACCAGCTTCAAGTGGATAGCGGTCTCATTTTGGTGAGGCTTTCTCTTGTGTTAAATTAAGTTTGCTGCGACAAAGCTGCGCTAATCTCCCGGGAGAAAGACGACATCTCCTCGGCTTAGAGCAGTGACACGCCGACAAACACGGGGATAAATATAAGGACGTCGATTCGATTGTCGTGCTGGGAACTAACTCCCCCCCCCCTTCCCGCATTAAGTAAACATCGAGTGGACAACAAATGGACAGTGAACGTCTCTTCTAGATTTTATTTCAATGAGTCGGTCTCTAGAATTGAACGCTTTTACGTGGTAGGTCTCCAACCTTCAAGGGGTTGTTTTATTGGGGTGGGGGGTGGGGGTTGGGGAGTTGGAGCAGTTTTAGATTTTAAGACTAGAGGTGCAGTAGGAGATAATATATAGTCACGTCAACAAAGGTTGCAGCGTAAAACTAAAGTTATCTTACACTGGAGGGCTTACGACAATACGAAGGACGCAATCGTGGAGTCAAAGACGAATCATGATACAGATGTCGTCTTATCACAACTGAGTTCGCCTTAGAAAACGATTGTCATCTGTTAAAATTGTCGTCAAAATTTCATACAGAATTGTCGCATTGCGTGATTCAAAAAATTGGTGGCTTACTTCTGTATTAGCGACGTGGAAGAGTTGGTCAATTTATTCAGTGTGCAAGGGATTTGGGGGAACGTTACAAAATTTTTGCATGGAAAGCTGTGTGGGGAAATCGAGTGGGAAGTTATTTGTAAAGTTGTGTGGGAAGTTGTGGGGGGGAAAGTTGCGTGGGAAGTTGTGTGGGAAGTTGTAGGGGAAAAGTTATGTGGGAAGTTGTAGGGGAAAAGTTATGTGGGAAGTTGTGTGGGAAGTTGCAGGGAAAAAGTTGTGTGGGAAGTTTTGGGGGAAAGTTCTGTGGCAAGTTTTATGGACATTTGTGTTAGAAGTGAAAAGTTGTGTGGAAAGTTGTATGTAAAGTTGTGTGGGAAGTTGTTGGGAAAAAGTTGTGTGGGAAGTTTTGGGGGAAAGTTCTGTGGAAAGTTTATGGAGATTTGTGTGAGAAGTGAAAAAGTTGTATGGAAAGTTTTGTGGGAAGTTGTAGGGAAAAAAAATTGTGTGATAAGTTTTGTGGGACGGTGTGTGTGAAAGCTGTGTGGGAAGTTGTGTGGAAAGTTGTGTGGGAAGTTTAGGTGGGGGGGGAGTTTTGTGGGATGTTGCCGAGGGGAGAGACTGACCCAGGCAGCTTAGTAGTACACAGCAATGATGAAAAGTGCCAACATGGATAGGTGTGTGGGCTAATGTCACGGCACGACTGACAGCTGTCGTCCAGCAATGATTGGTTGACGTGGGATGAGAGGGGGTCCACGGTCCGGGGCACGAGTGATCCAAGTGTTTCCGGGACAAATGTTCTAAGTGATTTTTTGGATCACGGTGGTCAGTTAAAGTGAGTATTGACCGCTCTGATAGTCCAGCCTCATGGGAAATAACTTTGGTAACACCTCATATTACCGAGCCATGGAAAGCAAGAAAGAGGAGAAGAAAAAAAAACGGTTAGGGTGGGGGGTTAGCCCTAGTGTAGAAAACTTTCTCAGAACCCCACTTTTGTTGAAAGAGTTGGGGGAGGGGGTCATGACATAAAGAAATGGGATGACATTGTAAGATGTGAACTTAAACAAAGCAAATTAATTCATGTCCACTTTTTAATGATTATTGTAACAACTTCATAATTATTAGAATTAGATTCTTTCGTTATTATTAGTATTAAGATACATGGGCGCCCGCAGAAAACTTTCTAGGGGGGGGGGGGGCAAAAAAATAGATTAACTTTCCAGGGGGGGGGCAAAAAACTTTAAGTAAGGTTTTAATTAAGTTTTACCGCAGAAAACTTTCTAGGGGGGGGGGGGGCAAAAAAATAGATTAACTTTCCAGGGGGGGGGCAAAAAACTTTTAGTAATGTTTTAATATAGTTTTAATTTACTGTAGCGTATTTGTATGGTGAACGAACGGACAGGACATCAGCTTAGTTATTTTCTCTTTATTTTCTCTTTACTTTAATAAATTGTCTATTTTTGTCTAAATTTTTTTTATCCTATCAATCCAGGAGGGGAGGGGGGGGTGCAAGTGCCCATGTTAAGATAAAGCTTTGAACGTCATGGGCAAAGAGGGGGGGGAGGAAGTGTGGGAGATACATTTGAATGTCATGGGCAGTGAGGGGGGAAGGAAGTGTGAGAGATACATTTGAATGTCATGGGCAGTGAGGGAGGAAGGAAGTGTGGGAGAGAAATTTGAATGTCATGGGCAGTGAGGGGGGAAGGAAGTGTGGGAGAGAAATTTGAATGTCATGGGCAGTGAGGGGGGAAGGAAGTGTGGGAGAGAGATTTGAATGTCATGGGCAGTGAGGGAGGAAGGAAGTGTGGGAGAGAAATTTGAATGTCATGGGCAGTGAGGGGGGAAGGAAGTGTGGGAGAGAAATTTGAAAGGCATGGGCAGGGAGGGGGGAAGGAAGGGTGGGAGAGAAAAGAGGGGGGAGGGGAGTGTGGGAGAGAGATTTGAGTGTCATGGGCAGTGAGGGAGGAAGGAAGTGTGGGAGAGAATTTTGAATGTCATGGGCAGTGAGGGGGGAAGGAAGTGTGGGAGAGAAATTTGAAAGTCATGGGCAGTGAGGGGGGAAGGAAGTGTGGGAGAGAAATTTGAAAGTCATGGGCAGTGAGGGTGGAAGGAAGTGTGGGTGAGAAATTTGAATGTAATGGGCAGTGAGGGGGGAAGGAAGTGTGGGAGAGAAATTTGAATGTCATGGGCAGTGAGGGGGGGAAGGAAGTGTGGGAGAGAAATACGAATGGTCAAGACGTGTAATAGCCTCGTACGCAGAATTGTTTACAGTGACACCCCATTGAATCGGAAGAACATCAAACAAAAACAAATCGTTCATCCGTTTGGATGATGAAGTCTGTGAGATCAAGACCATTGTTTTATTCCATTGGACATCTTAGGGTATATTATGAATCTTGACGTCAACGTGAATAAAAGTTGTAATGGTGATTGAAAATCTCTGGATTGATCACGTGCTCTCATCGCAGTTCAGTGTATTAATAATTGAGAAGTACTTGGCCGTAACCGAGCCACTACTGTAACACAGGCTACACATTATGTATAAATAACGCGAGAGGAGCAGTGTTACACTTAGTGTTACAATGTGAACTTAAACAAAGCAAATGAATCAATGTTCACTTTCTAACGAAAATTGTACACATCTTAAAAATTCCTTTATATCAGCTTTCCTCAAATGGTTGCTGGTCCGCGGACCGGCACCGGCCCGCACGCCTTAAGTTTCCAGTCTGCACAACATGACTATGGATGGTAAAATAAAGATCAAATTTAATAAATCTAGCACCGGTTCCTGGTGCAATTAAAAAAATTGTCCACCCGTCCGACAAAATCAAAACTTTTTTAAGGTTGGGGGGGGGGGGGCGGACGCTGAGCTGGGACGGTGTAAAATTATTTTAAAACTGAAGTCATATCAAAAACACGTACTAAAGGGGGGGGGGGGAAAAAACCAAAACAAAAAAAAAA
>CAXITT010000056.1:1189242-1221996 GCA_964033795.1 Lymnaea stagnalis
CTGTCTGTCTGGTCTGTCTGTCTGGTCTGTCTGTCTGGTCTGTCTGTCTGGTCTGTCTGTCTGGTCTGTCTGGTCTGTCTGGTCTGTCTGGTCTGTCTGGTGTGTCTGGTCTGTCTGGTCTGTCTGGTCTGTCTGGTCTGTCTGTCTGGTCTGTCTGTCTGGTCTGTCTGTCTGGTCTGTCTGTCTGGTCTGTCTGTCTGGTCTGTCTGTCTGGTCTGTCTGGTCTGTCTGGTCTGTCTGGTCTGTCTGGTCTGTCTGGTCTGTCTGGTCTGTCTGGTCTGTCTGGTCTGTCTGTCTGGTCTGTCTGGTCTGTCTTTCTGTCTGTCTGGTCTGTCTTTCTGTCTGTCTTTCTGTCTGTCTTTCTGTCTGTCTGTCTGTCTGATCTGCCTGCCTATCTGTCTGTCTGCCTGTCTGCTCTTTCTTTCTATCTATTTATCTTTTTTCTTTCTTTCTAGCTGTCTAGCCGTCTAGCTATCTATCTAATCTATACATTCATCTATACACCCATCTATCTATTGTACGAACAGTGTTTGATAATATGTGCTCGAGTCAACCCATGCCGTCACAAGTGTGAGCATCTAAACAAAACTGAAACCGTGACCAATGCGCTGACTACATCCGGTTTACAGTGATGGATTCAATCTGGTGGAATTATGATGATGTAGGTAGAGATACGACGCGGGCGCACGGGATTGGTGAGGGGGTGGGGTAGTAAGAATGTTATAGGAAATTAT
The DNA here is from genome assembly GCA_964033795.1 of Lymnaea stagnalis. Lineage (NCBI taxonomy): Eukaryota > Metazoa > Mollusca > Gastropoda > Lymnaeidae > Lymnaea > Lymnaea stagnalis. The sequence goes on from CAXITT010000056.1 coordinate 1,189,977, forward strand.
TGTAATGACGTAAATCGCTATAGACCAGTTGGTGAGAAAAGGAAGGGATTGTGAATAAGCAAGACGGCGGTGTAAGATTGTGATGAGCTGAGATTTCAAAAGGTGTTTTGACTGTGCTGTAGGATTGTGATGAGCTAAGATTCGAAAGATATTTTGTCAGTGCTGTAAGTTTGTTTTGAGATTTGCTAAAAAGTAAATTTAAAACAACCGCATTGTAAGACTGGAAAATGTGTATCAAATAAAAGGGAAATCATTCAAGATATGTTCGTGATAGTAACCTCATTGTTTGTACACGACGTGTTTACGTCAAATGTCCCCTTGCTGTGAACTCTAGCAGACACCAAGCAAGCTCGAAACCGCATTTAAGGTGTGGCTATCTAAAAATAGTCTCTTGACCTTGTTAATTATTAGGCTGTATCCTTCAGAATTCTGTAGAAGAATCTGAAGAAAACTGGATATGGAAAAAAATGCGTAAGTAGGTTCTAGATACATCAGTAGAACAGACTATAAAAAGGGGACCCGATAGATTTTTAGCGAGCATTTATCACGAGACATTTATACTTTACGAGACGACAGACGAGAGTTATTTTGAAAGTGTGTTATTCTTGACAGAGCTGTGTTCACTGTATATATGTGTATTCCTATTCATCGTTGTACTCTTTTCTTTTTTTTTTTTTTGCACATTGTATTTTCATCAACTTTGTACCGGTACAAGAAAAATTGTACTCTGTAGGTCAATAGCTTTAATTATATTTCTTTTTTATTTTGTAATTTATTAGTAGCTTAATAAAAGGTATTACTTTTAATTAGCCCTGGTTTGAGAGTCGCATCCTTTGTTATTGTAGTTATCATTTGGTATCGTCTTTTGTTATGTACTGTTTTAGAGCAAGCCATAAACTTAAAATAAGTGATTAATTTCTACATATTGATGAAAGTATGTAACACTCATTAATTCATTTCAGCTTTTTTGAAAAAGTGGGGTGGATTGGGGGGGGGGGGGTTGTTGAATAGAAATGTTAGGGAATTTAGAAGCTTTGAAAAAAAAAAAAAATTTAGAGCAAGCCATAAACTTAAAATAAGTGATTAATTTCTACATATTGATGAAAGTATGTAACACTCATTAATTCATTTCAGCTTTTTTGAAAAAGTGGGGTGGATTGGGGGGGGGGGGTTGTTGAATAGAAATGTTAGCGAATTTAGAAGCTTTGAAACAAACAAAAACACCTTGACATAAGAACATATGAATGGATAGATTTCGTAAGAGAGAAGAGTGAATTAATGAATGCATGGATATATTTCGTAAGCGAGAAGAATGAATGAATGAATGTATGTAAAGATTTTGTTGGAGAGACAAATAAACTCCGGATAAAGTTCGGTAAATACAGGAAGTAATACTCAGGGGGGGACCCGGAGAAAGACGTGTATTTTCATTATCATGTGTCTGCACCCGGGGCTAGCTATGGGGAGAAAGGTGTACGTTCATTGTCATACGCATGCACCCAGCTCAAACTCAGTTAACTGAATCAACACAGCGGCCATCTTGATGCACGTTTCTGAACTTGGAGGTTATCTGATTGGCGCTGCTGCAGATCTGTCCAGCAAATTAAATGAATTGATCGCATTCACAAATCAAAAGATGTTACATCTTTTTTTTTACACCTCTCCGCCTGGAGAAAGATTTTATTACTTTTTAATCTTGTCATTTTGAGAGGCTAGAAGTGAAGGGGGGAAACGCGGTAGTTTTGGGGCTTTTTATAGATTTAAAAGAAGGACATCAATCATTGATTTCTGTCAAATGCATTTGTTGTAGTCCATGCTGGTAACTTGTTGGAAGAATCGCGTGATTTTATTATGTGATAAGTTGTTCCATGGTTAATTCAATTATTTCAGTGCAATCACTCTTGTGTAGGGAGAACATTATTTCTTTTTTTTTTAAATAACATGCTTGAAATGATTTATTTGTTTCGTACATTTTAACCAAACTTTAACTTAAACACACACTCATTAAGCATGATGTCATCATAATTAAGCAAAATCCTATCTATTTCAGTTTTAATAATTAGTTGCGTGTGTGAACATTTGAGACGCCAATTGTTGTTGTTGTTTTCGTGTTGTTGTTGTAAAATGATGTTCGTTTTCTTTCGGCGCATGGGTTACTCAGAATATTGCTCTCCAGCTCCGATACCATAACTATAATACTGCCTTGTAGGATTAGCTTCCAACCCGCTGACAGTGACCGTGGTGTTAAACGCGAATAGATAATATATGTTGTGGATTTATCCTACAATTTTGTGAATTGTCGTATCAAAGGAGCCAAAGGAACTGAACTCTGGGCCTATGATGTACCGTCGTATCAAAGGAGCCAAAGGAAGTGAGCTCCGGGCCTACGATGTACCCTCTATTCCTCCAACCAAAGATCTATATCATTGACCTCACTACCACCCCCCCCCCCGCCCACTGTTGAGCCACTGGATGATGTTTTGAACACATTATTGATGGAATGATGATTTGATGATTTAAGGTACATGACAGCCAGCAGCGATGAAGCGATAAGTAAAATAAATGCAACGAAGGGTGACTAGATGGACGATGAAAAGATACGAGAGGAAATGTATTGGGAGAGGGTGGGGGAAGAGAATATCGGACCACTGGCGTGAATAAGATGATGAAAAAATGCGATCAACTGATTTAAGGGAAAGCTGCTGTAAATAGAAGACATATTAACTTGCATGAAAATCCTTATCATATTTACAAAGTACCCTCGTGTATATCTGTTTTAGAATATTGATATATTCTGAAGCTAGAATGTAAAATAATTAATGTATAAAATATCGTCTAGTATAACGTTATATTTTACAGAAAAAAAAAAAGTTTCTGTTGTGAAAAGCATAATAATAACAATGATCCAAATTAGTTTGAGAAACGCTGTCTGAAGACGAAGAAGAAATTACGCCGGATCAAACGACACGTGCATGTCAATTGAGAACCATCGAGGAATATATTTTTTTTCAAGACAAGATATGTATCAGAGACAGGAGATACATTTCATAAAGATCGATCGGCTTATTAGATCAGGACCTTCGCGGAATGATCTGACCGAACGCCTCTAGGTCGGCGACCCACACCATCGAAGAAATTCGGAGGTGTCACATAGATCTTACCTCTGCGAGGTGTGGAAGACTAGTAGGGAGGAAACTCCTGAAGCCAAAGGATCCAAGCCAAACGCATGACTTCCATCGCAACGGAAGTTGCGCGCTATCATGATTACGCGTCGCCGATAATGGATATGAGGCCTGGGTGGAAGCAAAACCCTTGCCGAGGATTAAAAACATGCGGCCCTGATAAAGCCGCTCCTAGGTGACTGTTTCGTCCCAACCTACGTCCAGACAAAGCTACTCACTCGACGGTGTGGGGAGGTAATGAAACGCCTTCCCCCGGAGAGGAAGTAAAGCTGTCTCGACTCAAAGTCAAACAACTCCCTGGGCGGTGGGGGAGGTGCGTAGCACCTCATCCTGGAGAGGAAGCAAAGCTGTCCCATACCACATGGAAAGTGGGCTGTTCACACTCTTTAGAAGCGTGCACGGTCGACCGGACGTCCCCTAAGCACGAGGGGGGGGGGCTGTAGCGCCCTTCCGCACGGTGTGGCGAAAGGGAGACCTGGCGCTGTCCCGTGTGGATGTGTGCTGGAGGGGGTCATAAGAGCTAACACTACACCCGCCGACGCTATCTCCGAATTGAGTTATTATATCAGGACTGGTCAAGTTCTTATTTGGGTCAATATCCTCTTCACTGCTTCTATCGCCTTCAGAACGATTTAATCATGGGAGTAAAAGGCCCTCAAAAGAGGGATTTTGAACCCCCACACCATACCCCCCCCCCTTGAAAAAAATGGAAATCAATTTTATTTCTAAAATTCCAATGCGAGTAAAGAGATGATTTGAAGGGGTGGGGAGCCACAGGGTTGAGGGAAGAGTTATAAATGTCACGGGAAATATATTTTTGAAATCTATTCTTTGTTTAATTCTAATTTACACAACGGTTCTTTGGGGAATAAAGGGGGGGGGGGGATTACCGATAAATTGTTTAAGATGCTGTAAAGCCGCATATTTTATTCTTCTAAAAATAAAACTAAAACTAAACGTTTTTGTGTACGCTCTCGTCTCTTCTCGTTGTTGAATTGTGCGGAGAGCCGTACACGCCCGAGATTAGAGCACTTTAGTTCTTCACATATCAAATGTCTTTATACATAATGAATAATGTCGCCATTGTAAACATATCCTCCCCCGTGAACATTGAACGCTGTTGAAGCTGAGCCTTCCAACAAATGGGTATGATATAACACAATTCTAAGAATGACAAGCGGTAAAAAAAAAATACACAAGAAAAAAATTCATGGGAAACATGTCACATGAAAAAAAGTCATAGGAAAAATGTCAAAGGAAGAAAAGTCAAGGGAAACATGTCACAACAAGAAGAAGAAGTGTCGTATGAAAAAATGTCAAAGGAAGAAACGTTATGGGAAACATGTCACAACAAGAAGAAGAAACGTCATATGAAAAATCTCAAAGGAAGAAAAGCTATGGGAAACATGTCACAAGAAGAAAAGTAATAAGTAAAAATTCACAGGAAGAAAAGTCACGGGAAACTTGTCACATAAAGAAAAGTGCTATGAAAAAATGTCACATAAAGAAAAAGTGATAAGATAATTCACAGGAAGAAAAGTCATGGGAAACTTGCTACAAGAAGAAAGCTCTCAGGGAAAACAGTGACGGTAAGAATATAATAAATTATGAACATCAAACTAGAGACCGATCGAAAGTGATTTTCTGATTTCGACCGAAGCCGAAAATACGCCGAAAGTTTAAAATTAATTTCCGCTGAAACCGAAAATAGGCCGAAATTTTAAAAATGAATTTCGGCCGAAACCGAAAATAGGCCGAAAGTTTAAAATGACTTTCAGCTGAAACCGAAGCCGAGACCGAAAATGAAATATTTTGATATTTTAAAATTCGTTCCCGCATACATTCTGCATACATCGAAAATGATGGGGGAAAGTATAAATATTTACATTCTTTTTATAAAAAATGAGATAATCGTGTATATTAATAAATAAACATCTAATATAACATCTTGTTGTTAAAGATCGTTTAGTTTGTTCTTATAGATCGCTTAGTATGTTGTTAAAGATTGTTCAATTTTTTGTTAATGATCGCTTTATTTCTTCTTAAAGATCGGTTAGTTTGTTCATAAAGATCGCTTAGTTTGTTGTTAAAAATCGTTTATCTTGTTTTTAAAAAGATCGCATAGTTTGTTCTTAAAGATCGCTTAGTTTTTGTTTAAAGATCTTTTAGTTTGTTATTAAAGATCAATTAGTTTGTTCAAAAATAACGTTAAGTTTTTTCTTAAAGATCGCTTAGTTTGTGTTATTAAGAGATAGTTTGTTCATAAAGATCGCTAAGTTTGTTCTTAAAGATCATTAATTTTGTTCTTAAATATCGCTTAATTGTTCTTAAAGATAATTCAGTTTGTTATTAGAGATCATTTAGTTTGTTTGTATATATCTTTTAGTTTGTTATTAAAAATCGTTTAGTTTGTTCTTAAAGATCGCTTATTTTGTTATTGAAGATCGCTTAGTTTTTTCATAAAGATCGCTTAGTTTGTTCTTATAGATAATTAATTGTGTTCCTTAAGATCGATTAGTTTTTTTCTTAAAGATCTTTTAGTTTGTTACCAAAGAACATTTAGTTTTCTGTTAAAGATGGCTTAGTTTATTCTAATAAATCATTTAGTATACTATTAAAGATAACCTGTTTTGTTCTTAAAGATAATTTAGTTATTTAGTAATTTAAGATCACTTAATTTGTTCTTAAAGATCGTTTAGTTTATTCTAAAATGTCGCTTAGTTTGTTGTTAAATATCGCTTTTGCTGAGAATTAGATGACCGAAAACCTCAGTCACTTTCGGCCGGACGGCCGAAAGTCTAAGTCAATTTCGGCCGAAACCGAAAAAAAAAGAAAGTTATCTTTTCTCTTTCGGCCGAAACCGAAATTAATGCCAAAAGTTAACTTTCAGTTTCGGGCGAAACCGAAACTTGGCCGAAAGTGATAAAATGGCCACTTTCGGCGCCTAAACTGAAGCCGAAATTCGGTCGGTCTCTACATCAAACGGATTCACACATATATATGTGCATAGATGAGTACCACATAAATAAATGAATAGATGAGTCTGCAAGTACGACAACTGAAAATATATTAAAAATAGACTTGTTTGTTTTGTTTTTGTATATCATAAGGAGAGCTGAAGTGGAGACCGCTGGTAAATTCTGACAAGATTTGGGAAACGAAAGAATTTTTTTTTAGATCTCTCTGCCCAACGTCGCGACAACTATACGCTCTTGCAATTGAAATTACTATTAGGCCTAATATAAGTACTACACATACACACTTTCACGTAAGGCTTAGTAATAATAATAATAATACACATATGATTGTTGTGTGACATTTTTTTTAATCCTTATTTCTATAACTTTTTTCCTTGTGACTTTTGTCTGTTCTATAACTTTTTTTTCAGTAACCTTTTTTCCAATGACTTGTTCTTCCTTTTTCTCCCGTGACTTTCAAAAAAAAAAAAAAGATACTTTTTTTGTAACTTTATTTCCCTACAATCCTAAGATGAAATGCTTGATTCAGGGGTCAATTATTTTAATCCTTATTTCTATAACTTTTTTCCTTGTAACTTTTGTCTGTTCTATAACTTTTTTTTCAGTAACCTTTTTTCCAATGACTTGTTCTTCCTTTTTCTCCCGTGACTTTCAAAAAAAAAAAAAGATACTTTTTTTGTAACTTTATTTCCCTACAATCCTAAGATGAAATGCTTGATTCAGGGGTCAATTACTGAAAACTTTCAGACTGCATGTGAGTGACATGATGGTGGTTACAAAATGAAAATTCCTTTTCATTGTCCTAATTATATGATGGGTCGTCTATGTATAATATACATTGTCCTATGTATTTGATTAGTCGTGTATATGTACATGCATTGTCCTGTTTATATGATTAGTCGTCTATGTACATACAATCTACTTTTTATATGATTAGTCATCTATTTACAGACATTAATATAACTATCACTGTGGTGGTCAACTCAAATGACTTCGCGGGCCACTTTGACGTCGTGTCAACTCTTCGTGGGCCGCATGTCATGTACACCTGATCGGTTAAAAAACTCCCCAGAAACGATGGAACAATGTCATTTATGTATTGTTAATACACACAATTAAGTGATAAAACATCTACACGTGCCGCACAAATACATCTGCACGTGCCGAACAGACACATCCAGACATGCAGCACGAACACATCCACACTTGCCGCACAAAACACATCCACACTTGCCGAAAAACACATCTACAATTGCCTTACAAACACATCTGCACATAATGCACAAACACATATATAAATTGTATAGATTTTTTGATTTTTTATTTCTTAAGTGCGGTTATTACAAGAATGATAAGCAACGGAAATTAAATTAAGAAATTTTGGGATTCGACGGGCTTTCTGGCAGGCCACAAGATTTATCTTACCTGGCCAAGCGTTGCAACCTCTGACGGTTTTTTCATTCTCTCGTCTACCTTTAGAACTGTTTGTTTTTAATTGTTCTTTGCTCTACCTATGGGACTCGTTGTCTTTGATTGATCTTTGGTCTACCTATAGGTCCCGTTGCCTTTGATTGTTCTTTGATTTACCTACAGGACTCGATGTCTTTGATTGTTCTTTGACCTGCCTATAGGACTCGTTGTCTTTGATTCTACTTTGATCATCGTATAGGACTCGTTGTCTTTGATTGTTCTTTGATCTACCTATAGGACCCGTTGTCTTTGATTGCTCTACCTATATGGCGCGTTGACTTTGATTGTTCTTTGATCTACCTATAGGACTCGTTGCCTTTGATTCTACTTTGATCATCGTATAGGACTCGTTGTCTTTGATTGTTCTTTGATCTACCTATAGGACCCGTTGTCTTTGATTGCTCTACCTATATGGCGCGTTGACTTTGATTGTTCTTTGATCTACCTATAGGACTCGTTGCCTTTGATTCTACTTTGATCATCGTATAGGACTCGTTGTCTTTGATTGTTCTTTGATCTACCTATAGGACCCGTTGTCTTTGATTGCTCTACCTATATGGCGCGTTGACTTTGATTGTTCTTTGATCTACCTATAGGACTCGTTGTCTTTGATTGTTCTTTGATCTACCTATAGGACTCGTTGTCTTTTATTGTTCTTTGGTCTACGTATAGAACTAGTTGTATTTGATTGGCGACTCTTTGGCGACCTGAGTGCGACTCGGCTAGTCGGACACGAATCGGGTTTGACTCCGAAAAATATGGTTCTTGACAGGTTATTGAAAAGAAATTTGGCTCTCAAAAAATGTTTAATCGTCCGCTCCTGACTTTTGGCTCTTTTGACTCATGAGTTGCCGACCACTGGTCTAGAGTACTGGTTCATTGCCTGTTGTTAAGTCTACCAGAATGACTAAAAGTTCACACTCAGATCTACCTAATATCAGCGAAGATTGATAACCTTTAGCTGTCTCACCAGTACACAAGCTGTCTCACGAGTACACAAGCTGTCTCACGAGTACGTAAGCTGTCTCACGAGTACGTAAGCTGTCTCACGAGTACGCAACCTGTTTCACAAGCACGCCATCAGTTTGCGAGCCTCCTATTTCTAAAGCACACAAACTGTCTTGCTGTCTTGCTGACTCACGGCACACTAGCTGTCTTGCTGTCTCACGGGCACACTAGCTGTCCTGCTGTCTCAGGACACGTTAGTGTTCGTGACTTATCCCCCACATTGGTACAGCTCTGTTGTAACCAGTTAGGGACATGGGACATTATTTATCGCCCGAGCTTTGTGCCCCGGTCAGACCTCATGAATAAAATTCTCTGCTGTTCTGAGTTATACAAGCCCCCATGATAGTCGTTCATAACAAATCTGTTTCTTTGGCTTCTGTCCTGTATCGATTTCTTAAACTGATCCAAAGGATCACTAAAAAATTATGGTCTTTTATGGTCTGACATGGTGTGTTATGGTCTCATATGGTCTATATAGTCTCTCGTGGACTCTCATGGTCAGAAAAGGTCTCTCATGGTCTAACATGGTCTCGTATGGGCTCTTATGGCCTCGTATGGATCAAGGGTGTCACATTGTCTAATATGGTCTCACATGGTCTTACACGGTCTTATGTGGTATTTCTTGGTCTCGCATGATCTCACATGGTCTCACAGTCTCACGTGGTCTCATATGGTCTCACTTAATCTCACATGGTCATGCTCAGCGTCATTCCATGCTCAACGTCATTCCATGCTCAACGTCATTCCATGCTCAACGTCATTCCATGCTCAACGTCATTCCATGATCAACGTCATTCCATGATCAACGTCATTCCATGCTCAACGTCATTCCATGCTCAACGTCATTCCATGATCAACGTCATTCCATGATCAACGTCATTCCATGCTCAACGTCATTCCATGCTCAACGTCATTCCATGCTCAACGTCATTCCATGCTCAACGTCATTACATGCTCAACGTCATTCCATGCTCAACGTCATTCCATGCTCAACGTCATTCCATGCTCAACGTCATTCCATGCTCAACGTCATTCCCATAATGCTAACAGCACTCTCGTGAGATGAACGCCATATTTATTTGTCCACTTCTATAGCTTCACTAAACGTTATAAGTTAACTTCAGTAAATGATATAAGTGAACTTCACTAAATGTTTTGAGTTAACTTCGCAAGGTCCCGTAGGCCCCTGGTCCTTTGGCTTGGATGAGAAACAAATTTGAAAGCGTGATCCTGTTACTGTGATACGCAGTCGAAGCCGCGTGCTAGTCAAGAGAGAGAGATAGAGAGAGAGAGAGAGAGAGAGAGAGAGAGAGAGAGAGAGGGAGAGAGAGAGAGATGTCTACTATTTCGGTTGGATTATGTCTATGGAAATGTCACAGTAACCTTTAACACTGTCAAACTTCACGTGTGGGAGAAGAGGAAATGGGGGGGGGGGGGGGGGGAATGAAGGAGGGGATGAGAGACTTCAAACTTATCAATAAACTTTCATGTCAATAATATTTATCGGCAAATATTTGTTGCTGCCTTTGTCTCCCCCGAAGTGTGTAAGACAAACGTTTTTTTTTTGTTTTGATTTCAGCATTACCATAATATATTCATGAGTGGCAAGAAAGTTGGTACACAGCCAGCATGTGACAACGTCAATCCTTCTGCCAAATTCTGCACCAGATGCGTGCATGTCTATTTATGGTATTGGGAATATCCGGGGCCATTGTTTTGTGTGATTTGATTTTCAAATCAGGTGATGGTCCGGGGGGTGCATGTAGTCAGCAGACGCTCAGAGTCACGCCGTGTCGGTCGGTTCGTTCCCAGAGATTTATTTATAGTTCTCGGCGTGTGTTGGAAAGGAGTGGGGTGGAGGAGGTGGTGGTGGTTTGGGGTTGATGTCAAAGAAACAACCAGGAAACAAATTACTCGCCGCATAAGTTGGGCGAAACTTGGAGACATGACAGCTCACTGTACTGCTATGGAGATGATGGGACAGAAACAGAAAAACAGGTTGATAGAGAAAAATTGAGATTATGGGTGTAACGAATGATATATGTGTGGGTTATGATGTTACTTGTAGAGTTGCACTTATCGCTTACACTGTTCATCCACATTTTCATACGTCCATGTTTATCCAAACAAGTACCAGAGAACTCATTGACTTAGCACCACGACGTTTAATGACCGATCAACGTACGCATAATAAAATAATATCTCTGTAGATCAGTGCAAATATAGGTGTCACCTATAACTTCTTCCACTTCACAATCAGCATTTAGATGGTTTTTAATAGCTAAATGACCGTAGCAAGTGCTCATAATAAAAATCTCCAACCGCAGTGTCGGTTTTCTTCTATCCCATAATTCCTTAACTTCCAGTTTTTCCTAATTTTACGAAACAAAATTGACATATAAATATTTGATCTGTGACAATGGGACAGATTTCAGCGTTGTGATATAGCATTTGCTTTGGCGTATTTTTCACGTTGAAGTAGACCTATTTTTAGCTACCGGACCACTTGTCTCGCTAGTGTTGCCTTGATATTTATGCCACAGGTTGTATTCAGATGTGAGAGTGTAGAAAGTCCGGTAGATTGGGATGGGACGGATAAAGAATTCCAAAAGACAAAATGCTGACATCTGATTTTTTTTTCCACGGTCAATCGATAATTCTCTTATGGGAATTCGGGTACCTTCAGCTTGAGACTTCGTATGTTGACTTATGACTGATCAATACATATGATAGATCTATAGATCCTGTCTTAACATCTAGACTCACCAGCTCTGTCGATTTGAAAAATTGCGTTCAGTCATACGTATTTTAAAAAAAAAAATTTAAATCAAGAATGCTATTGTATTATTTCTATTATAGTCATGAAATAATGGCTTTGATAATAGCATGTTCTTATTTTTAAGTTAAATTTCTAGTTGAAGTTCACTCACTCTAGTTGAAGTTCACTCACTCTAGTTGAAGTTCATGACATTTGATTGAAATGTACAGCCTTTAACCCAATCAACTGGCACGCACGTGAGTTTTGTTGTACATGTGCAATCGTAATGCTCACCCGGGCAGAATGGAGCACAAAGGTGGCGTATCGTTATAAGTCCATTTGTAATTGAAGCTTTCTGTTAAAATGACTGCAGTTGATGAGAAGACCTGTGGTCAACGGTCGAGTGGGTTGTCATCTCATGCACTCCCCACGTTTGACCAGGTGCCAAACTGATAAGACGTATGGAAACCTTGCGTGTCCATCGATAGATTCGTTAAAACATGTTCCTCCTGGACGATCAAATTGTGAAGATAAAACAATCCCAGTTGAGTAGCTTGAGGATAGATGACCACAGCTTGGTAGCGTGAAGATAAACAATCCCAGTTGAGTAGCTTGAGGATAGATGACCACAGATTGGTAGCGTGAAGATAAACAATCCCAGTTGAGTAGCTTGAGGATAGATGACCACAGCTTGGTAGCGTGAAGATAAACAATCACAGTTGAGTAGCTTGAGGATAGATGACCACGGCCTGGTAGCGTGAAGATAAACAATCACAGTTGAGTAGCTTGAGGATAGATGATCACGGCTTGGTAGCGTGAAGATAAACAATCACAGTTGAGTAGCTTGAGGATAGATGACCACAGCTTGGTAGCGTGAAGATAAACAATCACAGTTGAGTAGCTTGAGGATAGATGACCACGGCCTGGTAGCGTGAAGATAAACAATCCCAGTTGAGTAGCTTGAGGATAGATGACCACGGCCTGGTAGCGTGAAGATAAACAATCCCAGTTGAGTAGCTTGAGGATAGATGACCACGGCCTGGTAGCGTGAAGATAAACAATCCCAGTTGAGTAGCTTGAGGATAGATGACCGCGGCCTGGTAGCGTGAAGATAAACAATCCCAGTTGAGTAGCTTGAGGATAGATGACCACGGCCTGGTAGCGTGAAGATAAACAATCCCAGTTGAGTAGCTTGAGGATAGATGACCACAGCTTGGTAGCGTGAAGATAAACAATCCCAGTTGAGTAGCTTGAGGATAGATGATCACGGCTTGGTAGCGTGAAGATAAACAATCACAGTTGAGTAGCTTGAGGATAGATGACCACGGCTTGGTAGCGTGAAGATAAACAATCCCAGTTGAGTAGCTTGAGGATAGATGACCACGGCCTGGTAGCGTGAAGATAAACAATCACAGTTGAGTAGCTTGAGGATAGATGACCACGGCTTGGTAGCGTGAAGATAAACAATCACAGTTGAGTAGCTTGAGGATAGATGACCACGGCCTGGTAGCGTGAAGATAAACAATCACAGTTGAGTAGCTTGAGGATAGATGACCACGGCTTGGTAGCGTGAAGATAAACAATCACAGTTGAGTAGCTTGAGGATAGATGACCACGGCTTGGTAGCGTGAAGATAACAATCCCAGTTGAGTAGCTTGAGGATAGATGACCACGGGCTGGTAGCGTGAAGATCAACAATCACAGTTGAGTAGCTTGAGGATAGATGACCACGGCTTGGTAGCGTGAAGATAAACAATCACAGTTGAGTAGCTTGAGGATAGATGACCACGGCCTGGTAGCGTGAAGATAACAGTCCCAGTTGAGTAGCTTGAGGATAGATGACCACGGCTTGGTAGCGTGAAGATAACAATCCCAGTTGAGCAGCTTGAGGATAGGTGACCACGGCTTGGTAGCGTGAAGATAACAATCCCAGTTGAGCAGCTTGAGGATAGATGACCACGGCTTGGTAGCGTGAAGATAAACAATCACAGTTGAGTAGCTTGAGGATAGATGACCACGGCTTGGTAGCGTGAGAATCAATGACCAGAGCTCGGTAGCATGATGATAATTGACCACGATTTGTTAGAGGATAGATGATCACGGATCGGTATCTTGGATAGATGATCACGGTTCGGTATCTTGGATAGATGATCACAGATCGGTATCTGGGATAGATGATCACAGATCGGTATCTTGGATAGATGATCACGGCTCTATTTAGAAATGAACATTTTTTATTTTCTTTAAATGAACACAGTAAAGTTTCAATGTGTAATCGGCGAATTCAGGAGGTGGCGTGGTAGAGATGGTGTTGTGTATGTGGGGGTGGTGGTGGGGAGTTGAGTGGTGGGTGGAGGTGGTGGGGTGGAAGTGGTGGCGATCTTCCCTTTTGGGAATTTCAATTATATAACGTGGGGAAATTATGCAAGTAAACCTGGGACATTAATATCAATATTATTTTAGAACATGTCTAATTATGTCTAGCTCCTTCCACCTATTCTTTCATCTATGCATCACTACTTCTGTATGTCTTTCTGTATGTGAGTCTATCCACCTGTCTATCTACCCGTCTTTATATATTTATGTCCGTATATATGTCTATCCATCAGAACCAAAACAATCCACGCAGCAATTTATAGATGCATCCATACATTCCCATCCCTTGCCATGTCAACAAATTATTGCAGTTTGGGATTTTATCAAAAAACACCATTGCTGGATCTTGCAAATTTCAATCCAATATGTCAAAGTCCTTCATCAAAGTTGTCCTAAGCATATCCAAAAAAAAAAAAAAAAAAAAAAAAAAAAAAAAAAAAAAACAAAAAAAAAAAAAAAAAAAAAAAAAAAAAGGGAAAACCAATAGATCGTGATATACACAAGCTTTTTTTGTTTGCTATTTTTTAAATTTTTTTTTTTTTTTTGGTTTGTTGTTGTCAAATCCACAAATTTTTGATTGCTTGTACAAACCCATTAGCTTGATTGTGACACTGGTGGCTCTCCCTGTTTAACTAAATAATAACCGAACCACATCATCATCAGCTAGCAGCTATTTGCGTCTCGTTTATTCAGTAGGGAATAACTTGGAAAGATTCACAAACCAATATTTGAAACATAGACTGGGGAGGCCTAAGGGAGGTAAAACCTGTAATATCCGCCTGATCGCGCTTTGGCTTCAAGAGTTTTCTTTTTTTGTTTTTTTTTTCCTGGGGGAAAAAAAAAGTGTTTCCAGGAAATTATTTGGATTGCGTTTGCGAATCAGTGGTTGGGGGGGGGGCGAGGGGGGGTAGGGGCGAGGGTAGAGGCAGATCGATACATGACGACAGTTCTTGAAAGCAAATTCATCAAAACATGGCCAAGTTTGGCAGTCGACAGAATAGGGGGAAAAAAAAAGTGTTTCCAGGAAATTATTTGGATTGCGTTTGCGAATCAGTGGTTGGGGGGGGGGGCGAGTGGGGGTAGGGGCGAGGGTAGAGGCAGATCGATACATGACGACAGTTCTTGAAAGCAAATTCATCAAAACATGGCCAAGTTTGGCAGTCGACAGAATCAGAGCTTATTTGCTAGATTGACGATTGGAATCGACGTCAGCCCTTGGAAAAGAATCCAAATATCAACAATTTTTTGTGCCTCTACGTAGGCCAATCTTGCCCTATTTTGTTCGCGTTTAGAGCAATCACCAGCGAGATCCATAAAATGGCGAAATGCAATGAAAAGTACGAAAATATGAAATTGTTGGATGGTATCAGAGTGTGGTATCGGTGTGTTGTATCGGAGTGTGGTAGGTGTGTGTGTTGTCGGTGTTTAGTATCGGTGTGTGGTATCAGTGGATGGTATCAGTGTGTGGTATCGGTGTGTGGTACCAGAGTGTGGTATCAGAGTGTGGTACCAGTGTGTGGTATCAGTGTGTGGTGCCATTGTGTGGTGCCATTGTGTGGTACCAGAGTGTGTTATCAGAGTGTGTTATCAGTGTGTGGTATCAGTGTGTGGTGTCAGTGTGTTTACATGTGGAGACAATTATTATTACAGTATTGACTTAAGTCACAGCCTTGACTTCAGCTTTGTTGTCCTTGAAGAGAGGGAGAGTTGCTCAACTCGAGGAGGCTCACTCTCTCAAGACGACTGGAGATAGACCAGTAGGTTACAGCAGGCTTTGTGATTCACTGTACTTTCTTTTTTAGGCGTTGCCTGGCATTATCGTTGTGTCAGTGTCCTACCGCCTACTGGACTCCACCACCCGGATGTTTGATTTTTAGAGTTTGCCTTCTTTTGCACAAGTTTCCATCGAGGGTTAACGAGTCGCATCCACGCGAGGTGCTTTTTAAAAAATATTTTTTCTCATTTTTGTTGTCGTTGTTGCCATTGCTTGTTTGGACTTTTGCTTGCGATTCAGCTCCAGTCCACAAGCTTGGGCTTGACTCAGCTTAGGCCACTCGGCCACCTAGATCACTTATTAACTGCTCGTGGTCGTTATCTGTGTATACATGTTAATATTTTTATATTAAATTTATATTGATGAGTTTAGGAAATTAAAATCAAAAGCTGATACATATGGCGCACAGAGCATGGCTTAAATTTTTAGTTGTCAGCTTAGTCTTAAAGGATGTTTTCAACCTATCTAAATCAGGCTACTCCCAGCTTTAGCGATTTTATAAAATATAAATTGTGAATTTAAAAATGTTCCGCGAAGATAAAAGATCCCTAGCAAAAGCTTCTATTGAACAAGTGCATAGTGGGTAGAGAAAGGTATTCAGAACAGGTAGTTACTAATGTTTTTATCTTTTTATTTATTGATTTATTTTATTTTTTTTAATGGTGGCGTTTCTTTTGAATTTCGTTGGTTGGGATTAAGTTTTAGACACGTCTTCGAAATGAGAAGGGAGGGAAAAAGAAATGCCACGCCTATTTCAAAGAAGAAGAGTTTGCTCCTTGAATGGCTTTGGACACCGGGAGCGCGATATTCAACAACAGCTTGTCAGTGTACAGGTCACGATCGCTCCAGGATAGATTTGTTCAAGCTCAAGGCTGGAAGCAAACAAAGAGAGTTTCGCCCGAGATTTGAAGGCTACGAATGGGAGAATTTTTTGGGGGAGATATGTGGGGGTCGAGAGAGTGAGAGAGAGAGTGGGATGATGGGAAAAAGAGGACCGGGGAGACAGAGAGAGGGGGATAGGGGAAAGGGATTGGGAAGAGAGGGAGATTGCGATGGGGGAGATGGGTGAATAGAGAATGAAATACGATGAGAGAGAGGGGTGAGTTAGATAGGGTTTAGTAGAGAGTAAGTAGAGATAGAGAGACAAGAAAGAGTCATAGAGAGACAAGAAAGAGTCATAGAGAGAAAAGTCGATACAACATCAAACCTCCTGGCTCAAAGATGACATGAATCTTTCATTAGGCCGTTGGTGGCAGCGGCAGAGAGTGAGTGGTTGGGGGGGGGGGGGGAGAAATAGGGAAAGATTTCGGCTTCAGCACAGATATATCATTTATAAAGTGAAAAAGAATATTTCCTTGCTTTTAGGACAGTTTAATCAGCGTCGGTTCAGAAGGACATCATTCTCTAATTAAAGAAAACATTTCGTTAACTATTGGCGGGAAGATTGGCCAAGTCGTGTCGTCCAAATGGGATCTTTAAGCGAGTGGTTCGAAAACTCTTAACTATAGGATAGTGCAAAGATATGTTTCATATTTCAGCACACACATGATTGAAGTTTTAATATACTGTGATAAATACATGATCCGGTCAATTCATACTGTAGGTTTTGTTCAAATAGTTCAACTTAATTCATACAGTAGATATTCTTCCAATAGTTCAATGACATTTCAAGTATAGTTTAGGAACAAGGTCGATAACTTTTAGCCTCTAAATCACAGATGTGCAACTTAAGGCCCGCGGGCCAATTGCTGCCCAGATGGAACGTTTAATCCAACGGATAAGACCTTCTGGGTAACTGGATTAATATTTTCGGTAAAGTACAATCTGTGAAGACGTTTCTCTAAAAGCCTCTGAAACATTAATCATCACAGTTTAAAATGTTAAAAATGTAAAAAAAAAAAAAAAATAATAATACTAATATTAATAATGATGATCATCATCCCTTTAAACTAAAAATCACTCCACTGCTTATTATCTAACTTAACTCGAACTGAATGGTAAACGGCCATCTTTAATGACATATATTAAAAGCAGAACTCCAGATTCCTAGAAAAGTATGATGCGGCCGCTCAAAGAAAATTAATTTCACAGCAGCTCAAAGACTAAATGTTTGCTCACCCCTGCTCAAATCACCAGGACTTTTCAGCGTCAACTAGCTCTACACTTCAACATTCCATATGCTCTATAACAAATTCTAGCAAAGATTTTGTTCAATTTTTTTTTTTTTTTTTTTTTTTTTTTTTTTTTTTTGAAGTGAAGGTCTTTATAACAAGAAATAAGTCTCCAGCTTCTCGTCAGCTGTTTCACTGAATGATTGACTGAACGAAATCCTGTCTGCACCAAGACTGGTGCAAAACAAGCGAATGCTATTAAATTATTTATGTCATTTAAAATATTTTTAGCAGAGTGCCACACATCAGGGGAACCGTTTGTTGCATGACATGACGATGTGAATGGGAAGTAGCATGACATGACGATGTGAACGGGAAGCTGCATGACATGACGATGTGAACGGGAAGTTGCATGACATGACGATATGAACGGGAAGTTGCATGACATGACGATATGAACGGGAAGTTGCATGACATGACGATATGAACGGGAAGTTGCATGACATGACGATATGAATGGGAAGTTGCATGACATGACGATATGAACGGGAAGTTGCATGACATGACGATATGAATGGGAAGTTGCATGACATGACGATATGAACGGGAAGCTGCATGACATGACGATATGAACGGGAAGTTGCATGACATGACGATATGAACGGGAAGTTGCATGACATGACGATATGAACGGGAAGCTGCATGACATGACGATATGAACGGGAAGCTGCATGACATGACGATATGAACGGGAAGTTGCATGACATGACGATATGAATGGGAAGTGGCATGACATGACGATATGAACGGGAAGCTGCATGACATGACGATATGAACGGGAAGCTGCATGACATGACGATATGAACGGGAAGTTGCATGACATGACGATATGAATGGGAAGTTGCATGACATGACGATATGAACGGGAAGTTGCATGACATGACGATATGAACGGGAAGTTGCATAGACCACGAAACAGCCCAGGCACGACTAACGATGGAGGAAAGATATCAAATCATCGGGACTAATTACCGCCGTATAAATGTTTAAATTCTTTTCAGACTTTACCCTTCTTTTTTCTTTCATTTTATTGTTTATTTGTGTGTGTGTGTGTGTGTGTGTGTGTGTGTGTGTGTGTGTGTGTGTGTGTGTGTGTGTGTGTGTGTGTGTGTGTGTGTGTGTGTGTGTGTGTGTGTGTGTGTGTGTGTGTGTGTGTGTGTGTGTGTGTGTGTGTGTGTGTGTGTGTGTGTGTGTGTGTGTGTGTGTGTGTGTGTGTGTGTGTGTGTGTGTGTGTGTGTGTGTGTGTGTGTGTGTGTGTGTGTGTGTGTGTGTGTGTGTGTGTGTGTGTGTGTGTGTGTGTGTGTGTGTGTGTGTGTGTGTGTGTGTGTGTGTGTGTGTGTGTGTGTGTGTGTGTGTGTGTGTGTGTGTGTGTGTGTGTGTGTGTGTGTGTGTGTGTGTGTGTGTGTGTGTGTGTGTGTGTGTGTGTGTGTGTGTGTGTGTGTGTGTGTGTGTGTGTGTGTGTGTGTGTGTGTGTGTGTGTGTGTGTGTGTGTGTGTGTGTGTGTGTGTGTGTGTGTGTGTGTGTGTGTGTGTGTGTGTGTGTGTGTGTGTGTGTGTGTGTGTGTGTGTGTGTGTGTGTGTGTGTGTGTGTGTGTGTGTGTGTGTGTGTGTGTGTGTGTGTGTGTGTGTGTGTGTGTGTGTGTGTGTGTGTGTGTGTGTGTGTGTGTGTGTGTGTGTGTGTGTGTGTGTGTGTGTGTGTGTGTGTGTGTGTGTGTGTGTGTGTGTGTGTGTGTGTGTGTGTGTGTGTGTGTGTGTGTGTGTGTGTGTGTGTGTGTGTGTGTGTGTGTGTGTGTGTGTGTGTGTGTGTGTGTGTGTGTGTGTGTGTGTGTGTGTGTGTGTGTGTGTGTGTGTGTGTGTGTGTGTGTGTGTGTGTGTGTGTGTGTGTGTGTGTGTGTGTGTGTGTGTGTGTGTGTGTGTGTGTGTGTGTGTGTGTGTGTGTGTGTGTGTGTGTGTGTGTGTGTGTGTGTGTGTGTGTGTGTGTGTGTGTGTGTGTGTGTGTGTGTGTGTGTGTGTGTGTGTGTGTGTGTGTGTGTGTGTGTGTGTGTGTGTGTGTGTGTGTGTGTGTGTGTGTGTGTGTGTGTGTGTGTGTGTGTGTGTGTGTGTGTGTGTGTGTGTGTGTGTGTGTGTGTGTGTGTGTGTGTGTGTGTGTGTGTGTGTGTGTGTGTGTGTGTGTGTGTGTGTGTGTGTGTGTGTGTGTGTGTGTGTGTGTGTGTGTGTGTGTGTGTGTGTGTGTGTGTGNTGTGTAAAAAAAAAAAGGGGGGGGGGTGTAAGGAATCAATGATCTGATATAATGTTTTTTCTCAATACGTCTGAGCTAAATATTTCAGCAATTTAAAATAATAAAAATAAAAAAAAATAAAAAAATACATTAAAAAAACCTCAATACTGAGACGAATTGTGATTGTTAATTCACATTTTTTTAAAATAAATTCTTTTAAATTGTGCTTGAAAATTGCATTCTTTCGTGTATGACTGTATGGATCCCATACATGTGCCTGTTTACATGGTTTATTTAAAGTGTTTGAAAAGCTCATACGTGACGTAATGTAACTGTTTTTAACTTAATATGTTTGTTGTGGTGTCACTGGTGTGTGTAATGGTGTCACTGGTGTGTGTAATGGTGTCACTGCTGTGTGTAATGGTGTCACTGGTGTGTGTGATGGTGTCACTGGTGTGTGACGTGCGCACTGTAAATGTCAGTCATTATCTCATCCCAACACACCACATATTTGACAATCATCATGTCGTCGCATCACACTGCACATGTGACAATCATCATCTCATCCCAACACACGTTTATCTGAAAGAAGCCCAGTTTATCTCAACAAAACCAAAATTTTCTACAATAATTTTCTTTCATTTAAAACACAACCCAGGGGCGTGGTAAATAGGGGGTGCGGAGGGGGAGTTCCACCCCGGGCGAATCTTTTTTTTTTTTTTTTACGTCATATTTAAGAGCGGCATTTTCCGCTAACTGTCGAGTTTTTTCGTTAAATTAGGGGTAGCAAAGCTTAGCACCCAAGGGTGGCACTTTCCCTAGAGTCGATACAACATCAAACCTCCTGGCTCAAAGATGACATGAATCTTTCATTAGGCCGTTGGTGGCAGCGGCAGAGAGTGAGTGGTTGGGGGGGGGGGGTGAGAAATAGGGAAAGATTTCGGCTTCAGCACAGATATATCATTTATAAAGTGAAAAAGAATATTTCCCTGCTTTTAGGACAGTTTAATCAGCGTCGGTTCAGAAGGACATCATTCTCTAATTAAAGAAAACATTTCGTTAACTATTGGCGGGAAGATTGGCCAAGTCGTGTCGTCCAAATGGGATCTTTAAGCGAGTGGTTCGAAAACTCTTAACTATAGGATAGTGCAAAGATATGTTTCATATTTCAGCACACACATGATTGAAGTTTTAATATACTGTGATAAATACATGATCCGGTCAATTCATACTGTAGGTTTTGTTCAAATAGTTCAACTTAATTCATACAGTAGATATTCTTCCAATAGTTCAATGACATTTCAAGTATAGTTTAGGAACAAGGTCGATAACTTTTAGCCTCTAAATCACAGATGTGCAACTTAAGGCCCGCGGGCCAATTGCTGCCCAGATGGAACGTTTAATCCAACGGATAAGACCTTCTGGGTAACTGGATTAATATTTTCGGTCAAGTACAATCTGTGAAGACGTTTCTCTAAAAGCCTCTGAAACATTAATCATCACAGTTTAAAATGTTAAAACTGTAAAAAAAAAAAAAAAATAATAATACTAATATTAATAATGATGATCATCATCCCTTTAAACTAAAAATCACTCCACTGCTTATTATCTAACTTAACTCGAACTGAATGGTAAACGGCCATCTTTAATGACATATATTAAAAGCAGAACTCCAGATTCCTAGAAAAGTATGATGCGGCCGCTCAAAGAAAATTAATTTCACAGCAGCTCAAAGACTAAATGTTTGCTCACCCCTGCTCAAATCACCAGGACTTTTCAGCGTCAACTAGCTCTACACTTCAACATTCCATATGCTCTATAACAAATTCTAGCAAAGATTTTGTTCAATTTTTTTTTTTTTTTTTTTTTTTTTTTNGTGTGTGTGTGTGTGTGTGTGTGTGTGTGTGTGTGTGTGTGTGTGTGTGTGTGTGTGTGTGTGTGTGTGTGTGTGTGTGTGTGTGTGTGTGTGTGTGTGTGTGTGTGTGTGTGTGTGTGTGTGTGTGTGTGTGTGTGTGTGTGTGTGTGTGTGTGTGTGTGTGTGTGTGTGTGTGTGTGTGTGTGTGTGTGTGTGTGTGTGTGTGTGTGTGTGTGTGTGTGTGTGTGTGTGTGTGTGTGTGTGTGTGTGTGTGTGTGTGTGTGTGTGTGTGTGTGTGTGTGTGTGTGTGTGTGTGTGTGTGTGTGTGTGTGTGTGTGTGTGTGTGTGTGTGTGTGTGTGTGTGTGTGTGTGTGTGTGTGTGTGTGTGTGTGTGTGTGTGTGTGTGTGTGTGTGTGTGTGTGTGTGTGTGTGTGTGTGTGTGTGTGTGTGTGTGTGTGTGTGTGTGTGTGTGTGTGTGTGTGTGTGTGTGTGTGTGTGTGTGTGTGTGTGTGTGTGTGTGTGTGTGTGTGTGTGTGTGTGTGTGTGTGTGTGTGTGTGTGTGTGTGTGTGTGTGTGTGTGTGTGTGTGTGTGTGTGTGTGTGTGTGTGTGTGTGTGTGTGTGTGTGTGTGTGTGTGTGTGTGTGTGTGTGTTCAAAATCCCTAAAAATCTTTCATCTAAGAACTTGCATAATATTCAATGCAATTGTTTAAATAATTTTTTTTTCTTTATGTCACATTTCTTGGTGCGTCAACTAAACTATATCTCCCGATTGCAATAGAAATTCTTATTAAAGTACAAATACTGGGCTGGAAGATTATAATCAGAATAAAAATCGTCCCAGTCCATCTAGTAAAACCGACGACTGTAAAATTAGTCTCTCTTGAAGGATTTCAACAAAAAAAAAATATGTATCCTACTTTTTATAAACCAATTTAATTTAATTTTTTTTTTTTCGCTTGGTTAACTTTCCAACTCGCCAAGTTCGGTTGAAATTGTTCCAAGGAAAAAAAAAAGTATCCCACTGTACCCTGATCTTGTTATTCTCAGCCCAAAAAGTATCCCACTGTACCCTGATCTTGTTATTCTCAGCCCAAAACGTATCCCACTGTACCCTGATCTTGTTATTCTCAGCCCAAAAAGTATCCCACTGTACCCTGATCTTGTTATTCTCAGCCCAAAAAGTATCCATCAAAATAAGGACGTCATGTTCTCCGACCATTGGACGTCATCTTTCACATGCCACTAATCTACCGTCGAGCTGAACACAACGCTGAGCTCTCTCCCATTCATCCCTCTAGGATTGCCGACCCCCCACACAACAACGGGGAGTCCTCGCCCGGCCTTAGTCCTGGATTACCCAAGACAAACCCATTGATGCTTTCCATCCTTTCGTTACATCTGTAAAAAAAAAATGAAAGAGGGGGGGGGGGGGGAAGGGTAGCCTTATTNTTTTAAATTGTGCTTGAAAATTGCATTCTTTCGTGTATGACTGTATGGATCCCATACATGTGCCTGTTTACATGGTTTATTTAAAGTGTTTGAAAAGCTCATACGTGACGTAATGTAACTGTTTTTAACTTAATATGTTTGTTGTGGTGTCACTGGTGTGTGTAATGGTGTCACTGGTGTGTGTAATGGTGTCACTGCTGTGTGTAATGGTGTCACTGGTGTGTGTGATGGTGTCACTGGTGTGTGACGTGCGCACTGTAAATGTCAGTCATTATCTCATCCCAACACACCACATATTTGACAATCATCATGTCGTCGCATCACACTGCACATGTGACAATCATCATCTCATCCCAACACACGTTTATCTGAAAGAAGCCCAGTTTATCTCAACAAAACCAAAATTTTCTACAATAATTTTCTTTCATTTAAAACACAACCCAGGGGCGTGGTAAATAGGGGGTGCGGAGGGGGAGTTCCACCCCGGGCGAATCTTTTTTTTTTTTTTTTACGTCATATTTAAGAGCGGCATTTTCAGCTAACTGTCGAGTTTTTTCGTTAAATTAGGGGTAGCAAAGCTTAGCACCCAAGGGTGGCACTTTCCCTAGCTACGCCACTGATTCAACATGTCATATAATTTAATGAAATAGAGAACGGGGAGTGGGGAGGGGGAACGTACGTTTCAGTTGGAATCATTAAGAACCCCTGGCCGTGTCAATATTAACTTTGGTTTCAATTAATTCAAGGCGATGATGAGATTTTAGTTAGATGAATCCACCAGACTTTTTGGGAAAAAACTCTTGAAACTTTCTGCACCGAATGTGACTAGTATAGCCAGCAGATAGTTTTCAAATATATATTTTTTTTTAAAACTGTGTCTACTAATGAACAACAAACATTGTATTGAGCTATCCCCTGTATTATAGATCTCTCCGTGAGTCATACACGCGAGCACTCGGCCAATGTCTATTTACAATTAACGATTTCCGATAGATATAGGGCCGAGCCAATCTGCCGATGTAAACACGAGGACTGGTTGTTGGCATGTAGCCCCCCCCCCCCCCCCCCCGGGGCCACAAACTATGTAAGGGGTACCTTGCTGCTTGAGTGGCTCCTTAAATACGTCACAAAAAAAAAGGGGGGGGGGTATCTAACTTCTCAAGGAGGTATTAAGTACATTAATGGGTACCGATGTGAGAGGGCTTTCTGAACAACTTTAAGAGTTACCTAACTACGTAAGGGGGTATCTAACTAAGTGAGGGGGTACCTAACTACGTGTGGAGGGTACCTAACTACGTCAGGGGCTATTTAACTATACGTGAGGGTCAGGGGCAGACAGCTCCCAAAAACTGCATCTTTCTTCATGACCTGTATTCTAAATCTGATTTTTTTTTTCTTTGCCGAGAGGTGATGTAAGAAATAACACTAAATTGTTATACCATGTTAGATCACATAATTACAGTGACTTGTTTAAATAACTGTTAGTATTTAATAAGGTAACTAAGTATTAATAAGGTAACTAATATTTTAAAGACCGAAACTCATTTCTTAATTATCATCTTGTTTAAAAAAAAAAATGCTTAGTTACCGCAAATTAAGAAGGGAAAGAAAACACGTTTTAAGTTCAATGATTTGTGCCCCGTATTGAGTGGTCGAGCCAGTCCAAAAAGCCTGTGGTATCAACCTCTCCGGGTGAATGGGTATCGTTAGCCTTGGACGGCAACTCATCTAAGAGAAGACAAACTCTGAATTCCAACCCGGAGATGAAGTCCCGTAGGCGGATAACACTGACACAATGACAAGTTCCGACAGCTCCTGCGACGTCACTGGTGCTGAGCTGCATCAGCCACACATGATGTTCCCTTCGGTTATCCAGGTGCGTGGGGAGAAGGCGATTTGCTTAACCTCCTAACAGAAAAAATCCAAGGCCTTGTGATTGTTGTCCGGCCAAGTCCACACCATCGTCACATTGTGACGGACAGATGCCAGGTGGAAAAATCCCATATGCACCTTTTTTTTTTAGTTATACGGCAAATAAGATTACACTTTGTTTTAAATCTCATTACACCTTTTTTATGTATACTGTAGCCTTAAGGTGATCACATTAACGTGGCGACGGGTACAGTGTACAGCATCTGCAGTATCATGTGATGGTCTCATGGGATTGAAGGACCGTACCCAGTTTAGTTGAGGCGTTTGGGAGGGAGGGGGGGGGGAGATGGACCTCATCATTTTGTTTTCCATGGTAGGGGCGGATACTTTGGAACTCGAAATTAAACTTTGTCGGTTACTTCAGTAGCTGGAACTGAAGTAGCTGGCAGTTGCTTTAGTAAAAAAGAGGGATACTTCAAAAAAGCAAGTTTGGTTGTAGTGTTTTGTTAAAGAATAGTTATTCAAAAATAAGGTAACAGATTTTCAAATCACTAAAACTTCTTAATTTATAATATAACTTCAAGTAATATTTTGGCTAGCTGTGTAGCCAGTGCCAGTAGTGATGTGGACTAGCTGTGTAGTCTATGCCAGTAGTGATGTGGGCTCGCTGTGTAGCCACCTGTAGCCAGTGCCAGTAGTGATATGGACTAGCTGTGTAGCAAGTGCCAGTAGTGATATGGACTCGCTGTGTAGCCAGTGGCAGTAGTGATGTGGGCTAGCTGTGTAGCCAGTGCCAGTAGTGATGTGGGCTAGCTGTGTAGTCTATGCCCGTTGTGATGTGGGCTCGCTGTGTAGCCAGTGCCAGTAGTTGTATGAACTAGCTGTGTAGCCAGTGCCAGTAGTGATGTGGGCTAGCTGTGTAGCCAGTGCCAGTAGTGATGTGGGCTAGCTGGGTAGCCAGTGCCAGTAGTGATGTGGGCTATCCGTGTAGCCAGTGCCAGTAGTGATGTGGGCTAGCTGGGTAGCCAGTGCCAGTAGTGATGTGGGCTAGCTGGGTAGCCAGTGCCAGTAGTGATGTGGGCTAGCTGTGTAGCCAGTGCCAGTAGTGATGTGGTCTCGCTGTGTAGCCAGTGCCAGTAGTGATGTCGACTAGCTATGTGGGCTAGCTGTGTAGCCAGTGCCTGTAGTGATGTGGGCTCGCTGTGTAGCCAGTGCCAGTAGTGATGTGGGCTCGCTGTGTAGCCAGTGCCAGTAGTGATGTGGTCTCGCTGTGTAGCCAGTGCCAGTAGTGATGTGGGCTAGCTGTGTAGCCAGTGCCTGTAGTGATGTGGGCTCGCTGTGTAGCCAGTGCCAGTAGTGATGTGGGCTCGCTGTGTAGCCAGTGCCAGTAGTGATGTGGTCTCGCTGTGTAGCCAGTGCCAGTAGTGATGTGGGCTAGCTGTGTAGCCAGTGCCTGTAGTGATGTGGGCTCGCTGTGTAGCCAGTGCCAGTAGTGATGTGGGCTCGCTGTGTAGCCAGTGCCAGTAGTGATGTGGTCTCGCTGTGTAGCCAGTGCGAGAAGTGATATGGACTCGCGTGGGTGCCGCATTGTTCCCCCCTCCACTACTCTGCCAACGCTGCAAAATTATTGTTTCGTTTATGATATGTCTCAGACTTAAAATTAAATTTAAAAATTGAAGGTAAATTTAAAAAGATTTCAAAGTCTCAAAATAGTTAAAATGAGCATCTTTTTTTTCAACTCACAAACGCATTATTATCATCAATAAAATAATATAAAAGCACATTTTGGCGCCCCTAACTAGCTGGCGCCCAGGGACAAGTGTCCCCCTGCCCCCCTTCGTTACACCTCTTTTTAGAGGGTATCCCATCAAACCCTCTTTGGGTGTATCCCGTTATTTTCAGTTCATGATTTGGTCACCCTATTGTATACACATTTATCCATATTTTATCGATTTTATCCACATTTTATCCATTTTATACACATTTATTTTAGTCTCAATACATGTGTTATTACACTAAAAGTGACAATGGATAGGCCATAAGCCCTTAAAGTAGTTTGTTCCACAGCAGCATGAAAGGACCCGAAGTCGAAATAGTCCACATACCATGTCATTCGCTGTCACAAGTAGAAATAGTCCACATACCATGTCATTCGCTGTCACAAGTAGAAATAGTCCACATACCATGTCATTCGCTGTCACAAGTCGAAATAGTCCACATACCATGTCATTGGCTGTCACAAGTCGAAATAGTTCATATTCCATGTCATTTGCTATCACAAGTTGAAATCGTCCATATTCCATTTCATTTGCTATCACAAGTTGAAATAGACCATATTCCATGTCATTCGCTGTCACAAGTTGAAATAGTCCACATTCCATGTCATTAGCTAGCACAAGCTGAAATAGTCCATATTCCATGTCATTTGCTATCACAAGTTGAAATAGTCCACATTCCATGTCATTTGCTATCACAAGTTGAAATAGTCCAAATTCCATGCCATTCGCTGTCAGCTTAAAATCATCGCTGGCTTTCTCGCTATGCCCTCATTATCTGCTTTTCCTTTTTAAAGACTCTATACCAGTGGTCCTCAACTATCCTAATGTCGCGACCCTTTACTACACTTCCTCATGTTGTGTTGTAGTTAAGTCATAAATATGTGTTTTCCGATGGTCTTAGGCGATCCCCTGCGTAAAGGTCGTTCGCGACCCACAGGTTGAGAACCGCTGCTCCAATACCAATCACAATCTCCCACATCATCACCCCACTCCCGCATCAACCCCGCGCCAAAATGGACATTAAGAGATTCCACTGGTGCCCAAACCATCAAAGATTGTTTATTCTTCTTTAAATAAACATCTGCAGAGGTGTTGTTTTTTTTACATGACGTTGTTTCAATGCCCCCCCCCCCCCCCCAGAAAAAAACGCACTCCCCTTCCCCATCAGGCTTGACCCGAGTGGTGTATCATGTGAGTTAGTCACATGACCGTCGAGACATGCGATGCGTTCTTTGGACAGTCTGCTATTGAAAATCTATTTGTCTCTTGGAACCTGAGCGGTGTGATCGTTATTGCCGTTTGAACTTCTCCCTGGGTGCTGTAGCGAGAAGCTGCTTCGTCCCAAGTTCGTCTAGCCTGGCTTTGCTGGAACTACTTTGAATCTGCGTTAGAATCTTTGAGCATAACTGCCCAACGGAGTGATTCCACCACAGCTCGAACTACTTTTAATCCGCGCTACAATCTTTGAATGTAACTGCCCAATTGGGTGATTTCAAAATAGGTTTCTTTGTTTTTGTTTGGTGTCACTAAAGTCCACGAGGCTATATCAACGTATCGATTTAAAGATGTTTGCTATCATGTTAGTCCGATCGCAGCTATTATTAATGGCGTGGTTTCCCGATCCAAGCTGTTCACACGGCACACTACCCCCTCCCACGCCCCCGGTGGGGGGGAGGGGGGTGCCAAGGGGCTTTATCAACCAGAGGCTCACCACCACACCTGTCTCCCCCCCCCCCACCCTCTTTAAACGCTCGGTTTCATAGATAGCGCATGTTTATAAACCACCCCCATAATAATCATGATGTCTGGTGACACTCACCAACCACCCCAATAATAATCATGATGTCTGGTGACACTCACCAACCACCCCCATAATAAGCATGATGGCTGGTGACACTCACCAACCAACCCCCATAATAATCATGATGTCTGGTGACACTCACCAACCACCCCCATAATAATCATGATGTCTGGTGACACTCACCAACCACCCCAATAATAATCATGATGTCTGGTGACACTCACCAACCACCCCCATAATAAGCATGATGTCTGGTGACACTCACCAACCAACCCCCATAATAATCATGATGTCTGGTGACACTCACCAACCACCCCCATAATAATCATGATGTCTGGTGACACTCACCAACCCACCCCCATAATCATGATGTCTGGTGACACTCACCAACTCACCCCCATAATAATCATGATGTCTGGTGACACTCACCAACCCACCACTATTATAATCAAGATGTCTGGTGACACTCACCAACCCATCCCCATAATAATCATGATTTCTGATGACACTCACCAACCACCACCATAATAATCATGATGTCTGGTGACACTCACCAACCCACCCCCATAATAATCATGATGTCTTGTGACACTCACCAACCACCCCCATAATAATCATGATGTCTGGTGACACTCACCAACCCATCCCCATAATAATCATAATGTCTGGTGACACTCACCAGCCACCACCATAATAATCATGATTTCTGGTGACACTCACCAACCCTCCCCCCCCCCACCAAAATCCGTTCATTTCATCACAAGGACGCCTCAGATTTGATGCCCGTATGTACGACCTCTTTCTCCTTAATTGAAACGGGAGCTCTGGAGGAGCTGTTGTGATATTTTATGACCTTTGACCTAATCAACGCAAGTTTGACCTTTGAAGGGTATGTAGCACGGGCAGAGTGAGTAGTGTGCCGGACAGTGACACGGACAGAGTGAGTAGTGTGCCGGACAGTGACACGGACAGAGTGAGTAGTGTGCCGGACAGTGAAAAGGACAGAGTGAGTAGTGTGTCGGACAGTGACACGGACAGTGAGTAGTGTGCCAGACAGTGACACACATGGACAGTGAGTAGTGTGCCGGACAGTGAGTAGTGTGCCAGACAATGACACAGACAGAGTGAGTAGTGTGCCAGACAGTGACACGGACAGACTGAGTAGTGTGCCAGACAGTGACCGACTGATGAGAAATGATAAGATGAGAAATGATAAGATGAGAAATGATAAGATGAGAAATGATAAGATGAGAAATGATAAGATGAGAAATGATAAGATGAGAAAAAAAAAGGAGATTTTTTTTTTTTTTGATCCAATTACAGGGAAATGCTTTTTGATGACAATGTACATATCCAGTTTCAGCACATATGTAAAGACATATTATTCTACAAAGTCAATATTTTAAAACAAAAAACATTTTAACACATCCATAGTATTTCTTTAGCGTCATAATCAGCCATCATATACCGTATATCTTGAGAATACATAATCAGCCTTCATAAACCACACATTTCAATAAGACATAATCAGCCATCATATAACACACATCTTCCTAAGACGAAACAAATGATTTAAAAACAAAATATGTCTTCCAAATATGACAGGACGTAAATCCCTGATCCCACCCACAACCCTTTAAACTCTAAACCCTTAAACTCCACCCATGATGTCAAACATGGACACTTTGTGCTAACGTGTTTTAAAAAAAAACATGCATGCCAACGCTTCTTAAACTGCATGCGATTGTGATCTATCACTGTGAGAGAGGACGGATACAAGAGCTATTAAGATTTACAATTGTCATGATAAACGAGGGCGGCTGGAAATGGGGCGGGGAGGGGAGATGCTACCTCCGAGGTTCGAGACGAATCGTGGGCATTCGATTTAACGTCAGTACGACAACAACTTAACAGAAAATGTCAGACAGAGATGGCCGGTAAACGAATCAAGACGTTTAACTCAAGTGCCGACGTTTCTATAGGTCAATCCCACTGTTTGGTTGGAGATGTCACGTCAATCACACTGTTTGGTTGGAGATGTAGCGTCAGCCACAGTTTATTTTGGAGACTCCACGTCAATCACGCTGTTTGGTTGGAGATGTCACGCCAATCCCACTGTTTGGTTGGAGATGTCACGCCAATCCCACTGTTTGATTGGAAATGTCACGTCAATTCCACTGTTTGGTTGGAGATGTCACGTCAATCCTACTGTTTGGCTGGATATGTCACGTCAATCCTACTGTTTGGTTGGAGATGTCACGTCAATCCCACTGTTTGGTTGGAGATGTCACACCAATCCCACTGTTTGGTTGGATATGTCACGTCAATCCTACTGTTTGGTTGGAAATGTCAGGCCAATCCCACTGTTTGGTTGGAGATGTCACGCCAATCACACTGTTTGGTTGAGATGTTACGCCAATCCCACTGTTTAGTTGGAGATGTCACGTCAATCCCACTGTTTGCTTGGAGATGTCACGTCAATCACACTGTTTGGTTGGAGATGTCACGCCTATCCCACTGTTCGGCTGGAGATGTCACGTCAATCACATTGTTTAGTTGAAGATGTCACGCCAATCCCCCTGTTTGGTTGGAAATGTCAAGCCAATCCCACTGTTTCGTTGGAGATGTCAGGTCAATCCCACTGTTTGCTTCGAGATGTCACGTCCATCACACTGTTTCGTTGGAGATGTCACGTCAATCCCACTGTTTGTTTCATTCGAGATGTCACGTCAATCCCACTGTTTTGTTGGAGATGTCACGTCAATCCCACTGTTTGCTTCGAGATGTCACGTCAATCCCACTGTCTGCTTCAAGATGTCACGTCAATCCCACTGTTTTGTTGGAGATGTCACGTCAATCCCGCTGTTTGGTTGGAGATGTCACGTCAGTTTGTTAGACATTACGGCGAGTAAGGACCAATCAATCATCGACGGATCATTTGAGCCATGTCTATTTTTAATATAAGCGACCACATCGATACTATTGTCTTCGATCTCTTGCACAAGTATGTAACGGCAATAGGTCCACTGTGCTGAAATAACTTGGCAATGGGTATCGATAAGTAATAATCTGCGCGTCGGTGTGCAGGTTGGGAAAGGGGGGCGGGGGGTGAAAAATCTCGTATATATTTTTTGCTTCTGGTGTGGCTGCTTCCTTTTACAACCGGCCCTCCCCCTACTCAAAATGTTTTATATTAATATTAATAAGTACTAATAAAACAAAAAGAAAAGAAAAAAAATCTGTCAACCATGTGACAGTTGAACCCGCAGATAAGGAGGTTGACTTTTATGACGAAGATATCCATGGTGGAAGTGGTGGAATGTGGAAAGG